>CM061558.1:221522202-222034702 GCA_030864225.1 Capsicum baccatum var. pendulum | reverse complement strand
TAATGGATATGGAATAGAAAATTTTAAAGTTATTAAGTTCTGATCCCATCTTCTCTCAAAAATCCAAAAGCTCTTCTTTATGGCGATAATACCAAAATATCAAGTTGGTGCAGTCGTCTCTATCTTTATTTTGATACTTATGGGCCTCTTGAAATTCTCTTTTTCCCTATTTCTTTCTAGAATTTATTTTTGTGGAATATGGATTTTGTTCTTTGTTTTCTTTATTATTGA
This sequence comes from Capsicum baccatum var. pendulum, assembly GCA_030864225.1. Classification (NCBI taxonomy): domain Eukaryota; kingdom Viridiplantae; phylum Streptophyta; class Magnoliopsida; order Solanales; family Solanaceae; genus Capsicum; species Capsicum baccatum. Next base: position 222,034,471 of record CM061558.1, on the reverse strand, counting down.
TAGGAATTCTCTTGTTAAGACCCTATGAATCAATTAAAACCTCAGATTCATACTAGAAGCATGATGATTCAATAAAAAAATCTAACCTAAATCAAATCAAGGATTCTCTGAGTAAGAATCCCTGGATCATCACTTATTCCTTGAATAAATAGAATGACTAAAAATTCAAAGAAAGATTTTGCTTTTGGTCAAAATATAAATAGGGGTTGAAATAAAAGAGTCTTTCGATTTAGGAAATTCGAATTCTTTGTTTGAAAATTTTTTTGAGCCCGGACACGGGGTCTGAATATTAAGAGTATGAATCATAGTTCAAATATTTCTTATTACATGAACATACAATAGATGAATAGTCATTCTCTATAAAATTATTTATTTGAATATCTTATTTCTTGTCAAACTAAGCATAGAAATTCAATCACTAGGATTATTAGTGAGTATAAAAAAGTTCTGAATCTGGGGGAACACTTCACTATATATTAATATGTCGGAACTCCCTTTTATTATTAAGAAAAATATAAATTTATTATTAAAAATAATATAAATATAATAATATAATTTTTGATAAAGGGAGGCTTCTCTTATGTCGTGTCAAATTTGCATTGAAAAAAGAGATCTGTCCTCTCCTATACTCCTATAAAGAAATAAAAAAAAAATTCTTAAAATCTCGTCTAATACTAATATCGAATCACTAACTAATCTAAAATCTAATAAAATAATAAGTAATAAATTAAGCTTTCATTTCAACACGGAACAGAACAAAGGGGACAATATACAGGATGGGTAGAAAGAGTTGCGCTACCTGGCTTGATTCAGGGAAATTACAAACTACAGGATAAAAAAAAATATACCAATCCTAAGAATCTGTAGGATTTACTGTGGATCCAAGTCAACAATAGAAAGATTTGAGTTTTAGATTTTTATTTAGTTTTCTAGATTTTGTATTTCAAATCTTGTATATCTAGGTATGTATATACTTAGTCAAAATATATGCAATAGAATTTTTTTTGTATTCGAATCAATCCTTTCAGTAAAAGATTGGGCGGAGTTTGATTACAATTCAATTAAGAGAACGAAGGATAATTACTTGAGTTCTTTCTCCTTATCCTTCGTTATTTCCTGCTAATTTATCTGCTAATGTCTACTATTTTTACTTATCCAAAACGTTCACTGCTACCAAATTAAATACGATCTCTTTCCATACCTCACAAGCAGCAGCTAGTTTTGGGCTCCATTTGGAAGCCTCGCGAATAATCTCATTACCTTCTCGAGCAAGATCGCATCCTTCATTATGAGCTTTTACACATGCTTATAGAGCTACTTGATTAGCTACGACACCTGGCACATTACCCCAAGGATTTCCTAAAGTTCCTCCACCGAACTGTAGTACAGAATCATTCTCAAAGATCTCGGTCAGAGCAGGTATATACCAAAACATGAATACTTCCTGAAGCCACAGGTAGAACACCTGGTAAAGAGACCCAATCTTGAGTGAAATAAATACCGTGACTTCGATCTTGTTCAAAAAATCATCACGCAATAAATCAACAAAGCCCACAGTTATGTCTCTTTCACCTTCAAGTTTACCTACTACGGTACCAGAGTGAATATGATCTCCACCATACATACGTAACGCTTTTGATAATACCCGAAAGTGCATACCATGATTCTTCTATCTATCAATAACCACATCCATTGCACGATGGATGTGAAGAAGTAGACCATTATCTCGATAATAATGAGCCAAGATAGTATTTGCGGTGAATCCCTTCATTAAGTAGTCATCCATTACGATCGGAACACCCAATTCTCTAGTAAATACAACTCTTTTGATCATTTCTTCGCATGTACCTGCAGTATCATTCAAGTAATGCCCTTTGATTTCACCTGTTTCAGTCTGTGCTCTATAAAGTGCTTCGGCACAAAATAAGAAACGATCTCTCCAACGCATAAATAGTTGTGAGTTAGCGTTCTCATCATCTTTGGTAAAATCAAGTCCACCATGAAGACATTCATAAACAACTCTACCGTAGTTTTTAGCAGATAACCTCAATTTAGGTTTAATAGTACATCCCAACAGGGGACGACTGTACTTGTTCAATTTATCTCTTTCAACTTGGATCCCATGAGGCGGACCTTGGAAAGTTCTAATATAAGTGGGAGGGATTCACAGATATTCCAGACGTAGAGCGCGCATGGCTTTGAGGCCAAATACATTAGCTACAATGGAAGTAAAAATGTTGGTAACGGAACCTTCTTCAAAAAGGTCTAAAGGGTAAGCTACATAAGCAATATATTAATTTTTTTCTCCAACAACACGCTTGATGCGGCAGCATCGCCTTTTGTAACGATCAAGACTGGTAAGTCCATTGGTCCATATAGTTGCCCATGTACCAATAGAAGATTCGGCAACTACCGCGACCCCTGCTTCTTCAGGTGGAACTCTAGGTTGAGAGTTACTCGAAATGCTGTCAACATATCAGTATCTTTGGTTTGGTACTCAGGAGTATAATAAGTCAATTTGTACTCTTTAACACCAGCGTTGAATCCAACACTTTCTTTAGTCTCTGTTTGTGGTAACATAAATCCTTCCCTATAACTCATGAATTAAGAATTCTCACAACAATAAGGTCTACTCGACACGAATTTCGCGTTAATGAGACTTTTCACAGGAATCTTTCAGAAAATTTTCAACTAATACTAATATTATCAATTAATCAATATGGTTGATTATTAGACCATGGTATTTGATTTGCCAAATACATCATTATTGTATACTCTTTCATATATATAGCGCAACCCGATTTTTACTTTTTACCTTTTTTGAAATGGAAATACCTAACTAACCTAAATAATAAGAACTTCCTCCTTGACAGTGGTATATGTTGTATATGTAAATCCTAAATATGAAAATATATGGAATTCCATTATGAAAGGTATAAAAAAGAAAGAAAAACGCAAAGAAAAGAATAGTCTAGGCATAAATCAATATGCTGAAATTTAACTAAAGAATAAATAAGAAAAATAAGAAGAGGAGCCCATTACATCCAAATAGTGAATCGTAATAGAAATATAAAATAAAGTTCAGCTTCGAATTCTATAGAGTAGATAATATGGATGGGATTGTCTATAATGATAGACAACTGAAAGACTTTCTCAAGATTCTGATTCATCCACTTGAGATTTTTAAATAAAATAGGTTGGGTGAGCTTTCAAATTTACTCAATCTCATTGAATAAGCAAATAATTGAATTGGTTCAATTGCATGGTGCTAACGAAAGCGAGTGCTAATTCCCATTTTATTGAATTAACCGATCGATGTGCTAGCAAACATTTACTTTGAATTCGATAATTTTTGAAAAAATATTTCGACATATCTATTTATTTTATTATTATGAGAATCAATCCTACTACATCTGGTTCTGGGGTTTCCACGCTTGAAAAACACCTAGGTCATGTCGTCTAAATCATCGATCCGGTACTAGATGTAGCCTTTCCCCCGGGCAAGATGCCGAATATTTATAATGCTCTGGTAGTTCAAGGTCGAGATAGCGTTGGTCAACCAATTAATATGGCTTGTGAGGTACAATAATTATTAGAAAATAATCAAGTTAGAGCTGTAGCTATGAGTACTACAGACGGTTTAACGAGAGGAATGAAAGTGATTGACACATGAGCTCCTATAAGTGTTCCGATTGGGGGAGCGACGCTGGAATAAATTTTTAACGTGCTTGGAGAGCCTGTTGATAATTTAGGGCCTGCAGATACTAGTACAACATCTCCTATTCATAGATCTGCACCCGCCTTTTTACAGTTGGATACAAAATTATCTATTTTTGAAACAGAAATTAAAGTACTAGATCTTTTAGCCCCTTATCGCAGTGGAGGAAAAATCGGACTATTCAGGGGAGCTGAAGTGGGTAAAACAGTACTCATTATGGAATTGATTAACAATATTGCTAAATCTCACTAGGGCGTATCCATATTTGGAGGAGTGGGTGAATGTACTCAGGAAGGAAATGATCTTTACATGAAAATGAAAGAATCTGGAGTGATTAATGAAGAAAATATTGCAGAATCAAAAGTGGCCCTAGTTTACGGTCAGATGAATGAACTACCAGGAGCTCATATGAGAGTTGGTTTGACTGCCCTAACTATGGCGAAATACCAGAAACCCATAGAAAATCACATTACAGTACTTGTATGCTTCTAGCCAAAATCTTATTAAAAATGGGACCGTATGGATTAATTAGAATCAATATGGAATTATTACCTTATGCCCATTCTATATTTTCTCCTTGGTTGATGATAATAGGTACAATACAAATAATCTCTGCAGCTTCAACATCTTTTGGCCAGGGAAATTTAAAAGAAAGAATAGCCTATTCCTCTGTCTCTCATATGGGTTTCATAATTATAGGAATTAGTTCTCTAACCGATACGAGACTTAATGGAGCCCTTTTACAAATAATCTCTCATGGATTTATTGGTGTTGCACTTATTTCTTGGCGTGAACGGATAATGATAGAATCCGCCTTGTTTATCTTGACAAAATGGGTGAAATAGCTATTCCAATGCCAAAAATGTTCACGATGTTCAGTAGCTTTTCGATGGCTTCTCTTGCATTACCAGATATGAGTGGTTTTGTTGCCGAATTGATAGTATTTTTTGGAATAATTACCGGCCAAAAATATCTTTTAATTCCAAAACTACTAATTACTTTTGTAATGGCAATTGGAATGATATTAACTCCTATTTATTCATTATCTATGTCACGCCGGATGTTCTATGGATACAAGCTATTTGATGCCCCAAAGGATTTTTTTTATTCTGGACCCCGAGAGTTATTTCTTTCAATCTCCATCTTTTTACTCGTAATAGGTATTGGTATATAACCCAATTTTGTTCTTTCATTAGCAATTGACAAGGCCGAAGTTATTCTATCTAATTTTTTTTTATAGATAATTTGGATGATCGAAATAAAAAACCGATGTTTGTTTTTAAAATCATTCTTGGACCATGAAAAAAAGTCTTTTTTTTTCTTGAGAAAATACCCAATTACCCCCCTGAACTATACCCAAAAATGCTTTTACACACCTCAACTTAAAGGGGGCCATATTATCCCCCTAAACTAATTAAAAGTGTAATTTTGATACCCTTAGTTTTTGATACCCTTAGTGCCTACGTGGCACATACGTGGTACACATGTGTGCCTATATGGACACTTCAGTGTGTTGTGCCACGTATGTGCCATGTAGGCACTAATAGTATCAAAATTACAATTTTAAATAGTTCGGGGGGGAGGGGGGGGTAATAGGACCCCTTTTAAGTTGAGGTGTGTCATAGTCTTTTTGGGTACAGTTCAGGGGGTAGTTGGGTATTATCTCTTTTTTCTTCTCTTAACTCTTAAGTTAAGTAAAAACAATGAAATTGAACTACATATGGTAGAAAACTGTGTGAAACAAATATTGTATTGATGATTCACACGGTCCGCATGTTGGTTCATACAATGAGCTGCCCACTCTTGTATTTGTAATAACTTGTCTTGAATTCAATTAAATGTTGATAAAAAAGAACCATAACTATGTAAGCCTATTCCTAATAGATTGACCCCAAAATAGCATATCCAAATTATAAGAAAGCCTATAGACGCTACAATTACAGAATTTGCACTCCGCAAATTTCTATGTGTTCAAGTATGTAAATAATTGCAAATACGATCCAAGTAATAAATACCCAAGTTTCTTTTGGGTCCCAATTCCAATACGACCCCCACGGTTAATTAGTCCATACCTCTCCTGAAAGGATTCCTGTGATTAAAAAAGTAAATCCTAAACTTATAAACAGATAACTCCAATAATCCAATTGTTAAATCAATTGGGACCTGTAATAATTTTTAGCAGAAAAAAATGAAGTATTTTCTAAAACATTTTCACCCAAGAAAAATGACTCGTTTAAAAAATCATTGCTCTTATAAAAAACCTTTCTGTTTTTTTTTGAAATGTAATCACTAGAAGTGCTACTGATAATAACGATCCACATAAAAGGGCTGCATAGCCTAATATCATCATACTTACGTGCATTATTAACCACTCAGATTGAAGAGCGGTAACTAATATTTCAAATTGGTGTATTTCAGTTAAAATACCTGAAGTAGCAAAGCCTTGGGTAAAAATAGCACTTGGCCTCGTTATTTTACTTAAAATTAAAATATTTTTTTTGAAATACGAAATTATATGAATAAGGGAGAATCTCCATGTAAGGAAAATTAATGATTCATATAAATCTCTTAGTGGGAAATGTCCCAAAGAAATCCAATGAGTAACTAATAATCTTGTTATACAGAAAAAAGTAATATTATGCCTTTTTCTAACGAATCGTATAGCTTTACGATTTCATCGACTAAAAGGGTTAGCAAATGAATTGTAATTACAATTGAAACGATCGAAAAAGAGATGTGAGTTAATATATGCTCTAAGGTTGAAAATATCATAAAAATCTTAAAAAAGAAGAGTCCGTTAATTACATAATTCTAAAATAGAAATCGGGAATTGAATTCATTATAAGATCTATTTATCCATTTTAGAAGACGGTATGTCGCCACTCGGACTCGAACCGAGATGCATTAGCACTGCTTCCTAAGAGCAGTGTGTCTACCAATTTCACCATAGCGTCCTGTCTTGAAGTCATAATAGCCTATGAATAAGCAATTGTTGAGATTTAGTAAGCTATTTTAGTTTAGTAATGATTCAAATGGATTAATAATAATAAAAAGTTATTCAAATAGGAATTGGAGGTTGAAGGTTCATTATTTTAGATTTGAGTTTAGAGTCTTAGTTTTTTTATTTAACCTGGAACTTTCTTATATTTATGCTTTCCGCGAATTGAACTCTTGTAACTAAACCGTTCTATATTCAATTAAGGAATAGAGTTCAAAAAGTTTTTGTTTTCATTGTTTAATCAGTAATTTACTATTTATTTATTTTTCATAAATCTAAAACAAAAAAGGAATTTTGACGGCAATATAGAAAGATAAGAACCTATTTTGCATCGCTCAAAATTGACAATTAGTCATACAAAATTTCATTAAGCAATTTTCTCTATTGGGTTAAGGGCAAGATATACATGGGGTCTATATAATAATTCAAAGAAAATAAAAAGTTAGAAAGTTAGACAAAACATAAAGATTGCAAAATAGAATCAATTAGTTTCAATGAGTTCTTAACTTTCACTAAAGATTTTTATATACGTTCTTCTCTAGATATGGAGACATGAAAATAGAATCTAACTATAGAATTTTTTTTTTAATTTAATTCTGCAAACAAATAGGTCGGTGGGGAAAATCAAACTCCCCACCTTGAAATAGAAACGATCTTTATTCTTTTGTCAACAAAAAAGTTATTATTCAGTGAATAGTAAATAGAGGATTTTCTAATTCTATTATTTTCTATATCAATCAGAAAAACAAATAGAGTTCCATTACATATTCATGAGGTCACTAATCAATATCAAATATGAAAGGAAAATTCTTAAATTATTAAATTATTATCTACTTGAATAATTTAAGAATATATTGAATTATTTTTTCAAGTTGATTCAAATTATTCTAACGTTATATTACTTATTTATTTTTGTTTGGCGTACCAAAAAAAAACTTTTTGATTCCCCAGTAGAAATAGCTTTCACTAACGAAAAAACCTTTAATGCTATCCAATATGTCTTTCTTTTCCAAATATTTTTACGAATACGTTTTTTTGATCTCGAAGTGCATTTTTCGAAACTGCTATTATAAAATTCATCATTGTTAGTTATAGTTAGATGTGAAATACATCTATTGTTCAAAATGAATTCTTTATAATACGTAATTTATAATACTAAAATAAAATTATTGAGATAGGAAAAAAATAAGAATAGAAAATTCGATGTAAGTTTTAATTTAGTTTAAGTTAGTTCATATTTTTACTTTTTATTGACTCCTTTCAAAAGAGGTAAGATCCGATGAATCAGAAATAACTAATCAAGAATTCAAAACTTTTTTATGGAACAGACATATGAATATGTGTGGACCATACCTTTCATTCTACTTCCAGTCCCTATGTTAATAGGAGCGGGACTTATTCTTTTTCCAACGGCAACAAAAAAATTTCGTCGTATGTGGTCTTTTCAAAGTGTTTTATTGTTAAGCATAGTCATGACTTTTTCAATCTATCTGTCTATTTAGCAAATAAATAACAGTTCCTCTTCTCAATATGTATGGTCTTGGATCATTAATAATGATTTTTCTTTAGACTTCGGATACTTGATCGACCCACTTACTTCTATTATGTTAATATTAATCACTACTGTTGGAATTATGGTTCTTATTTATAGTGATAACTATATGTCTCATGATCAAGGCTATTTGAGATTTTTTGCTTCTATGAGTTTTTTCAGTACTTTCATGTTGGGATTAGTTACTAGTTCAAATTTGATACAAATTTATATTTTTGGGGAATTGGTTGGTCTATATTCCTATCTATTAATAGGATTTTGGTTTACACGACCTGTTGTGGTAAATGCTTGTCAAAAAGCCTTTGTAACTAATCGTGTTGGAGATTATGGTTTATTATTAGAAATATTAGTTTTTTATTGGATGATGGAGAGTTTCGAATTTAGGAATTTATTCAAAATATTCAATAACTTGATTTATAATAATGAGGTCAATTTGTTATTTGTTACTTTATGCGTTGTTCTCTTATTTGTCGATGCAGTTGCTAAATCCGTCCAATTCCCCCTTCATGTATGGTTACCTGATGCCATGGAGGGGCCTAATCCTATTTCGGCTCTTATACATGTTGCTACTATGGTAGCGGCGGAGATTTTTCTTATAGCTTGGCTTCTTCCTCTTTTCAGAGTTATACCTTACATAATGTATTTGATCTCGATTATAGGAATAATAACAGTATTATTGGAAGATACGTTAGCTCTTGCTCAAAAAGACATTAAGAGTGGTTTAGCCTATACTACAATGTCTCAATTGGGTTATATGATGTTAGCTCTAGGTATGGGTCTTATCGAAGAACTTTATTTCATTTGATTACTTATGCTTATTCCAAAGCATTATTATTTTTAGGATCCGGATCTATTCATTCAATGAAAACTATTGTTGGGTATTCTCCAGCTAAAAGCCAGAATATGAATTTTATGGGAGGTTTAAGAAAACATATACCAATTACCAAAATCACATTTTTATTAGGTACATTTTCTCTTTGTGGTATTCCACCTCTTGCTTGTTTTTGGTCCAAAGATGAAATTCTTAATGATAGTTGGTTGTATTTGCCAATTTTCGCAATAATAGCTTGGGCCACGGCAGGATTAACCGCATTTTATATTTTTCGAATTTATTTACTTACTTTTGAAGGTCATTTAAACGTTCATTTTTAAAATTATGATGGGAAACACAAAACCCCTTTCTATTCAATATCTCTATGGGGTAAAAACGGAATTAAGAAACACTCTTGTTTATTAACAATGAATAATAACGAAAGTACTTATTGTTTTTCAAAGACTAACTATCCAATTGATAAAAATGAAAGAATTACATATAAACCTCATTACATTATGTACTCATTCATTGATTGCCAATTTTTAAATAATATCTCACTTTCTTTTTTCTTAGATGATAATTTTCGTATCTTCTTTGAGAGGCTGTTTCTGCTCTATAAGCTTCTTCGAATTACAAACTTTAGCTTAAAATCCATTGCACTCATATACTAAATTGCAAATGCACGAGTCAAAACCTGAACATTTGGCATATTTTGTAGGGATTCATAAAATAAAGTCAAAATTTGAACAATACAAAAAATAGCTTATCCACGAAAATCACCCACTTAACTAGTTGTCTCTTGGGCTATGTACATTGGAACCTTAAACCTTCAGAAATCAAATGCAAATTTAGCAATCCTTATAAGAGAATTTGAATAAATATTTGTCTTCGCTTTATGAGATTTTGTAGAGATTTAATGATTTCTATGTATAGAGTTAAAAGAAGAAAAAGATACATTTGTTTTTTTTATGGTGATTTACTTGTATTATATATGTTATATGGAAATTTTTTTATAGAGGCATATCTATATACAATATAAAGGAAGGTCATAGAGGAGGTGATATGACACCTCTCTATGACTTCCGTTCTTATTTATCTTTTTTCTCTTTTTTTTCCTCATTTTTTTAATTATTTAATTTTATAAATTCATCTTATTAATTGATATTAATAACATTCATAACTATCAATCCTTTCACATTCATAACCCTTAATTATTTATTATATAAGTTTATGACACATTAAAATCACACTAATAAAATTATTTTAATCTAAATATAATTGTTACTCTATTTTCATTTCTTCATATTCTTCATCTTTTGTCTCTTTGGTTGATTAATGTTTTAATTTATTTATTTGATTTTGCAGATTACAAGGAGATATATAATCAAAATGGTTAGATATTTTTCAATGGTTCAATTTTATAAGGTAAAATGAATTGATATGCCTAATATAATTACATTTTTTTCTTGTATTATACATTTAATATTATTTTTTTGATTTTTTGGTGATATGATTTCTTAAAAAATAAATTAATTTTTCTCTTTGATTCTCTTTGTAGTGTTTAGAGACTTTGATTAATATGTTTTATTTTCTTTGAAATTTTGAAAGAATTGAATTTTGTTATGTTGACAACAAGGTTCTTCTTTCCTCTTTAACTTATGTTTTTATGGTATAGTTTCTTAGAAAATGATTTGATTTTTCTCTTTGCTTCTCTTTATAGTTTTTATAAGAGAATTTGATTGTTTTTTTTTTATCTTTGATTCTCTTTGTAGTTTAGGGAGAATTTTATTGTCTTATGTTGATAATAAGATTCTTCTTTCCTCTTTAACTCATAATTAACTATTCTTTAAAGTTTTTTTTTTTTTGCTTATATAAATTTATGTTTAGTTCATGGAGCAAGGTTATCCTCTCTTCTTTATCATTTTGATTTACGAATTAACTAACATGTGATTGAAAATAAATACACGAAGGAAAGAAATATTTTATTTTTCAGCTTTTCTTTTATGTATTTGGACGTGCTTTCTTAATTTTAACATATTTTATTTATGTACGTCAAGTAATCAATCATTTAAAATTCTAATATATCAAATCATTAGTTGTTTTCCCTGTTTTTTTTTCTTGGGATAATACCCACGAAAATACCTGAACTTTAATCAAATTTCCAATGGAGCATACTGAACTTTGCAGAAGTCCTATTACCCCCTAGACTTTTTCAAAGTGGAATTATTACCCCCCTCGAAACTTTATACCCAGATTTAGCGTTGGGAGGTGTGACACATGGGCCCTTTCTTCTTCATTTTCACCATTTTCACCATTACAGCCATATTCCTCCTACAAAAAATACTGGTAATACTACAAATAATTCCAAAACACTGGTAATCACAAAAATCTTAATTTTTCACCAAAATCTTGATTCTTAATTCTTGAAATTTAGCTTTTAGTTAGTTAATATTATTTTATTCATCATGGTTGCTCCATTATTGACTTAAAATTAAACACAATTTCATCACACCCCCCCTCCAAATGGGTCATCTTCTCGAAAACCTCATAAAACATACACACACACACACACTCACAGAGATCATACAACACACACCCAGATACACAAACATCATTGGAAAACACTCACCTCACCGGAAAATGCACACACACAGAAAATTCATTCGCAAAAACCACAACATACACACATAGACGTGGGAGCTACACACACAAAAAATCCAAGAGAGGTAGATCTAGAAGACCAAAAACAGTGATAAAAAGATTAAAATGGACTGAAAATTGTCAAGTTATGATCCAAAAAATATCATCGAACACACCCAATTCATATTATTTTATTCACCATGGTTGCTCCATTGTTGAATTGAAATTAAACACAATTTCATCACACACACCCTCCAAATGGGTCATCTTTAATACACCAAATTCAATTACATCAATTTGACCCAATTTAAAAAAAAAACACTGCCCATCAATTTCAATTTCAATTATATCAACAACTCAGTGTCTTCACTATACGTGGAGTGTGTGTAATTGACCAAAGATACAATAAATATATATATGATTATGGAATTGAAGGATTATGGAATTGAAGCTTTGGTCACTTTCTTCACTGTAGGTGGAGTGTGTGTATATGATGAGTATATATATAATTATGTAAGTATTTTAATTGAAAAAAAATAAAATAAAGGTTTATAATGAATATTAAGGCGCCGTTTGGCAAAAAAAAGAGTTTATAACGTTTCTAACACTTTTCACGCGCTCAATGCGTGTGACTTAGACACAATGGTCCAAGCTGGCAGATATATGCCATTAAAATACAAAAAAAAGTCTGGAGGGGTAATAGGACCCCCGCAAAGTTCAGTATACTCAACTGGTAATCCGATCAAACTTTTGGTATTTTTGTGAGTATTCTCCCTTTTTTCTTTCTCTGTGAATTTTTCAACATTTTTTTTTCTAAAAAAGGTACTTCTACTGAAATTCTTATATTCATCATTTTGATTTTTTCACAGACAATAACAATCGTTGGTCTATTTTTTCACAAAAGTTGAAAAAAAAACTAAGTTCATAAATTAGTCGTTTCTAAATAATGAGGTAAAAATAAATTATCTATCGTATTATTAAAATAAATATAAAAATAAATTAAAGGGTATTTAAAGAGTATGAAGGAGAATAAAAAATGCAACCTACATTTGAATCAAGTAAGGTGGGGAGGGCCGCCCTAGGATTGAGTGGGGTGGCGCGGGAGTGTAGGGGGACGTGGATGGTATGTGGGATAGGGTGGCTAGGTGCATCAAGGAGACGGCTAGAGAGGTGTTAGGTGTCTCGAGGGGCTGGGTTGGTCAGCGTCGGGGGGACTGGTGGTGGAATGAAGAAGTTAAGAAGAAAGTGGAGAATAAAAAGGGGGTGTATGCTAAGTTTGTAGAGAGTAAGGATGTAAAGGATAATCGGGTAAATAGGGAGGAGTACAAGTTATCTAGGAAAGAGGCCAAGTTAGCAGTTACGGCTGGCAACGTTTAAGATCTTGTATGAGGGGTTATAAGAAGGAGGTGGGGAAAAAATTGTTTAGGCTTGCTAAGGCTAGGGAGAAGAACGGGCGGGACCTTGATCAAGTGAAGTGTATTATGAGGGACGATGGTAGTGTGCTGGTGGAGGACATGCATATTAAGAGAAAATGGTAGTCGTATTTTCATTATCTCTTAAATGAGGAGGGGGACAGAGACATTGTGTTAGGGGAGCTGTAGAACTTAGAGGGGTGTCATGATTTCAGTTATTGTAGGCGTTTTAAGGTGGAGAAGGTCAGCTAGGCTATTCCCAGGATGAGGAGGGGTAGGGCGATGGGACCGGATGAGATTCCTGTAGATTATTGGAAGTTTACAGGCGAGACTGGTGTAAGGTGGTTGATGGAGTTGTTTAATGACATCTTTAAGACCACAAAAATGCCCGAGGATTGGAGATGGAGTACCATGATTCCTCTATATAAGAACAAAAGTGACATCCAGAGTAGCACTAACTATAGGGATATTAAGTTGTTGAGTCACACGATGAAGATTTGGGAGAGAGTAGTCGAGCGAAGGTTGAGAAGGATAGTGTCTATTTTGGAGAATCAATTTGGATTTATGCCCGGGCACTCGACGATGGAGGCAATTCATCTGGTGCGGAGACTGGTGGAGCAGTATAGGAAAAGGAAGAAGGACTTGCATATGGTGTTTATCCACTTGAAGAATGCATATGACAAAGTCCCTAGGAAGGTGCTTTAGAGATGATTGGAGGTGAGTGAGGTCTCGGTGGTGTACATCAGATCAATTAAAGACATGTATGAGAGGGTAGAGACTTAGGCGAGGACGACGGGAGGAGATTCAGAGCATTTTTTGGTTATAACTGGGTTGCATTAGGGATCGACTCTTAGTCCATTTTTGTTTGCGGTGGTGATGGATGTGTTGATGTGGTGTATTCAAGGTAAGGTTCCTTGGTGTATGCTTTTTGCAGAGGATATTGTTTTGATTTATGAGACAGTTATGAATGATAAATTGAAGGTTTGGAGATAAACCCTTGAGTCTAAAGGGTTCAGGTTGAGTAGGAGCAAGACTGAGTATATTGAATGCAAGTTTAATGACTTGAGGTAGGAGGACAATGGGGTCCCATCTTGTTTCATGTTTTTATTATGGATTTGTTTATTATTCTCTGTCTTGAGTCAGAGTTCTATCGGAAAAGCCCTTGCTACCTCTCCGAAGGTAGTGGTATGAACTGCATACATCTTACCCTCCCCAAACCCCACTGTATGGGAATACACTGGGTTTGTTTGTTAGTGTTTTTTTTACATTTGAATCAAGTGTCGTTTCTAATGAAAAAGCGGAGAGGGACAAACACTTGTGACCAAATGAAAATGTATGATTTTGTTATAATATTAAAATTCATAAGTAAATTATTTTTAATTATGAACTTGAAGAGACATATAAGTAAATGAAGATTATTAAGAGTAGGGGTTATGAATATGAGGAATGTGGAATTAAAAGATTAATGAATATTATTAAAATAAAAGTTTGAAAATGAAGTGGTGTGAGTTATAAAGAAGGGCTTTTAAATACTCCTAATATAATTAAGAAAAAATAAAAAATACTTTAAACAAAATTATTGTATAAAAATTTATAAGTAAATTATTATTTAGGAGTTATGAACTTGAAGAGACATAGAAGTAATGGAGATTGTTAAATTCAGGAGTTATGAATATAAGGAATGTGGAGTCAAAGATTAATGAATATTATTAAAATAAAAGTTATAAAAATAAAGTAATGTGAGTTATTGAGACGACTTTTAAAATACTTCTAATATAATTAAGAAAAACAATTTGAAAACATTGTTAGGAAAAAAACAAAGTAAATTAAGAAAAAATCCAAAGTAAGAGAGAATGTAGTATGATAAAGTACAAATAGATTAATATCACAAAGTACTAAGGAAACAATGACCGAAAGCACATAAACAAAGTTATCTTTTCACCTTGTAAATATACTTTCTTTGTTTCAATTTGTTTGTCTTACTTTTCTTTTTTATTTATTTTAATTTTTTTCTTGTCAAACACATTGACAACCCCCTTAAGTTGGCATCAACTTTCATGCAGGCACCTTAACTAAGAACTATTCATTCTAGACACCTCAAGCAAATGCTTGAAATAGGGGGCTGAGCAGCCTAAAAACTTGGGTTTCAGTTTATTTATTTTGTTTTGTAAGAATATAAGCTTCACATAATGTCTCACTATCACAACTTAATGTTCCTTCTCACAATGCTTATTATTAGAATGAGAGCTTAAATATGAGATTTCTAATATTTATGGATCTCATGCAGCATAGATAAATATTAAATGAGTGTCAACATAACTAATGCATATTGAAAAAAAATCATTCAAACTTTTGAATTTTGTTCATGATTATAACGCATATGATTCATAAAAAAAATACATACAATTTTTCATTGATTAGTATTTGATCTATGTGAAAAATAATTTCATTATTTAGTATACCAAAATGCAATTTCAAATAAAATTGTTCAAAAAAAATTATAAAAAGGATAATAAAACAGATAACTAATGACATGCTTTTCAAAAATTATCTCTTGTGCCTATTAATACATGTATCCCCCAAATCTGAAAATGAAAGTGCATATATTACCACTTACAAGTTAAAAAAGTACTATGCAAAATTTTCAATTATATATCAGAAGTATTAGACCAGGAAGATTTCACGTCTGCTATACAAGAGGCATAGTCCTTAGACACGTTCTCTTGCATGTAAATGTGGATATAAATCATGAGAGGAATATAAAACATAAATAACAAAAAATAAATAAAAATATTTTTTTTTTTTTACCAGGCCAATACTATAGTGGACGAGTAATTAATAGCATTACTGATATTTTAAAGAGAAGGGTTTTTACATCTCATTTAATGTCATGGATTTTAATTAATTTTATTTTATAAAAAGTATAAGCTTAACAGTAATATTTCACTATCACAACTTAATTTTTGAAAAAATACTCAAAAAATATCTGAACTTTGCCTGAATTTGCTGTTGAGCATACTGAACTTTGCGGGGGTTCTATTACCCCCTTGACTTTTTTTTTTATTTTAATGGTACATATCTCCCCACTTGGACCATTATGTGTAATTCACGCGCATTGAGCGCGTGAAAGACCTAATTAATCGTTAAAAAACTTTTTTTTTTGTCAAATAGCCCCTCAATTTTCTGATTTTTATAAATTTTATGTTTTTTTTTTATTTTTTCATTCATATCTTCTTTTTCTTTTCTCTTCTCTTGAATGGTGCTCCATTGGTGTTCTTTTTTTTCCTCCTCTCTTCTTTCTGTCTTTCTTCTCTTCAATGGTGTTTCATTGGTGTTCCATTATTGAATTGGAATTGAATTGAACTCAATTTCATCACACACACATACAACCCCAAATGAGTCATCTTCAACACACCCAATTTATTTTCATCAATTTAACCCAATTTCAACACACACACACACACACATATCAAATGGGTCATCTTTAATTCCATCAAAATAATAAAATTATTCCACCATTGACACCACCAATCAACCCACCATTACCGTCGGAGGGAAATTTGTTGGCTCATAGCACTTTACATTTGATTCAATCTTGCGATGCATTTTTGGGACCTTTTGAATTTTTCAATTCCAGAGAAAAACTGAAAATGTTTCAATTCCATAAGAAAGTTTGAACATTGGTAGCTAGGAAAAATTTGCATTTGATTCAATTGGAAATAGTAAAGATGACGATATTTTATTTTCAAAAGTGTGTTAATTTCTTATTTTCACATATTAATTTCTTGTGCAAAAAAATCACTTGTTTTCATTAATACAATATTTTGGTGAAATTTCAAATGATTCTGGGGCTGTTGGAATGATTTCAAACCATGAGGCGGGTGAAAATTGATTTTGCTCAAAATTTCAAGGATTTTAATACTCCAGTCACGTAATTGATGAATTGCAATTTGATTCCGGCACAACTCAAAATAGAAAATCGAATGGCTCACGCTCCGGCAAAACTGCCGCAACATCGCAAAACTCTGACGATGAACTTTTTGGTGTCAAAATAGACCAAACTCAATGTCAGTCGATGCGTATGCAATCTTTTTTAAGAAAGTTTCTGTATGGGTCATCTTCAACACAACCTCATTTTCAATTTTTCATTTTCTTCTAATGGTAATTCCCCATGGAACCTGAAACGATCCATTGCCATTGAAAATGGAGAAGAAAATCACTGCCATGTTATATCCTACCACACGTTTGATAAAATACCAAGCTCAAATTTGACTTATAAAAGTGTGGTTGCTGCTGAAGAAGAAATGGAGCAAAATGGAAAATGGGGCAACCAAATTTCAAAAAATTAAGAATCAAGATTTTGGTGGAAAAATGATGAAAAAAATAAGAATGGAGAAGCAATTAAATAAAAGTTATCTTTTTAACAAACAATACGTGTAAAAACGAGATTGACGAGTGTATTACACCGCCAGCCATCAAAACTGGTATAGCATTTCGGGGAAGAATTAAATCCACTTTAAAAAAGTCTGGGGGTAGGGGGTAATAGGACCCCCGCAAAGTTCAATATGCTCAACTGCAAATTCAGTCAAAGTTCAGGTATTTTTGAGTATTTTCCCTTAATTTTTCTTCTCACAATGCTCGTTATTAGAACAAAATTTTGAATATGAGATCCCTGATATTTATGAGTCTTGAGCAACATAGATACACATTAAATGAGAGTCGGTACAACTAATAAATACCCAAAAAAAGGATCTCTCAAATTTTGAATTTGTGCATAATTTTGTTGGGATTGAAATATAATTCAAGTATTTTTCTCGCGTTAATTTATCACAAATATATTTTTAAATTTTTTTATTTATTTCAAATTCATTTATATAAAAAAAATTCTTAATTTATGATCAAGTAAACTTAATACTGTTGGTTGAACCAATATTATTGTCATGATAGTCACCGAATTTTGTATAAAGTTTTAATAAGAGAAAATACATCATTTCCCCTTTGAACTTGTCACCATAACTTACTTTAGCACTTTAAGTAGTCGTTTGACCCTGAAAACTAAAATTTTTCGGAGTTGGAGTTGAAGTTGGAGTTGAAATTGAAGTTGGAGTTGTGTTTGGCCATGTCTTTTTTTTTTTTTTGAAAACACTTTTTAAAATATGATTTTACGTCCTAACTTTTACAAACTATCAAAATCACCCAACTAAAATTTACCTACTAATGGAAAAAGAACATAATTAGCCACTATTATAAAAATAATTACATATACATGGTCATATTTAATGGATTTCAATTATGACTCACTCTTCTATATAGTAGAAATAATAAAGTGGGCCTTTTAAAAAAAAAAAATTCACGCTTTTTTCTTCTTTTTTTTTGGCCACGTCAGATGTAGGGGTTGAATTTAATTCACTTGAAAGATGTTAAGGGGGTATACAATTGCTCGATTAGTTTAGGGTCTAAAGTAAATTTTGGCGACAAGTTGAGGGATGATTTGATGTATTTTCTCTTTTAATAATTATATTGTCAATTATAAATGAATCTTTTTACATCAACTTTTATGTTGTCATCTTTTTTAATGGTAGATTTTAATTGATTAAAGTTTGAGAATATTTTTTTAGCAATTTACTGAATGAGCAATTTTATGATCGTAACTTAAGTTTTTAATTATAATATTCATTAGAATATTTATGAATTAGTATATCAATTATTAAAAATATATTCAATCTTTTCTTATAATCGCGCGAAGCGCGGTTTAGTATACTAGTCTTCTTATAATAGATTAGCGGTAGGAAGCAGATGAAAGTTGTCCCGTTAACTTCTGCCGCCTCTTTTTTGTAATTTCTTGTTCTCTTCGTTTTTGTTTGTTTTATTTTTTAATTTGATATGCATTTCAAAATTACACAAAATTATTTTAAAATGCAAAAGTAACATCTTAAAAAATATGAAAAAATATAAAAAATTGGTTGACTCTCAAAAGTCTGTCAGTGGTGCTACATAAGTTGTGATAGATGGAGTAATATATACTATTTGAAAATGACGTAAAAAGTATCATAAATCACAATAATTAATAATTTAAAATAATTAACGATTTATAAGAAAACTTAATTTATTCTTCAAATACTATCACAATTATATAAGACAAAAGGAGTAATATATATTATTTGAAAATTAATTAGTAGCAAGTACTATAAATAATAATAATTATTAACTGAAAATATGAAAAGCTATATATATAAGATTTGATTGGCTCTCTTAATTTCATCAGTGTCATATAAATAGGGGCAGAGAGAGTAACATATATTATCTGAAAGTTATATAGAAATAGAGATAATACATCAAAAAATCTCTGAACTTGTCTCGACAACTTACTTTAGCACCTAAACTTTACGAATAATTATTTACCCCCTAAATCTTTTTGAAGTGATTATATACCACCTTAAAAATACAACACCACTCTCACTACGGAGAGTGTATTACACTTGCGCCACATCAGTGCCACATCATCGCCACGTCGGAGCTACGTAAATAAAATATTTTAAAAATATTTATATATATATATATATATATATATAAAATATATAAAAAAATATATAAATATTATATATATATATATGTTTTAATATATATAAAATATTTTAAATTAAAAAAATAACCTCACCCCCCATTTTCCATCTTCTTCATACCCCACCTCTCTCTCCCGTCCACCACACCTGCACACCTCGTCCACCCCCACACCTGCACACATCCTTATCCACCTCCGTCCACTCCCCGACAGCCACATCTGCACACACACGTCATAGTTTTTGGTGAATTTTCACCGGAAAACATCATTACCATCATAAAAAAATACCATAAATAGTGATAAAAAACTCAACCCACTTGATAAATTCGATCAAATCAACACCCAATTCTTTAAAATCAACAACCAAACATCCAAACCATGTATTTTCTTTAATTTTAAAATTCAATTTGATGACTCCAATTATTAGGAATGCTTTTAAAAAATTCACATCTTCAATTTCTATGAGGTAAAAAATCCACACTATTTAAACTTATATTTCTTTTTTTGCAAGGTTGAGGATGAAAATGACGTTGAAATTCATTCTTCGATGTGCGAGTGTGTTTTTTCCCGGCCAGTCGTGTGTGTATTATGAGTAATCTGTGTGTGTATTGTGAGTAATCTGTGTTTTTCTCTGTGAAGCTGTGTGTGTAATCATGTGTGTGAGGTGTGAGTATAGCTGTGTGTCAAGTTAGTGTGTAGGATTAGAAAAAAAAAATGGATTTTGAGAAGGGTAAAGAAAGAAAATGGGTGGAAGTAATGAAAAAGAAAGAGGGTGGGGTATGGTTTTTTTTTTGGTATTTTTTATTTATAATAAATAATTTTGGATTTTTTTTTTTAAAAAACACGTCTGATTTTTGGTGGAATTTATTCACTTTAGAAAGATTTAAGGTGGTAAATAATTACTTATTAAGTTTAAGTGTTAAAGTATATTGTCAGAACAAGTTTACAGGGATTTTAATATATTATCTCATAAAAATATTATAAATTACAATAATTAACAATTAAAATACTTATAAATTATACAAAAATCATAAGATTATATAGAAAATTCGATTGGCTCAAATTTTTTCAGTGTCACATATATTGAAATGACGAGAGTAACGTATATTTTCTAAAATTCATTTAAAAAATATACTATATATCACTATAATCAACATAAAATATTTTTTAAAAATTATAAAAATTTAATTGACTCTCCAAAATTAATCTTATCACAAAAAGGTGGCATATGTCGCGCTCATGCAAGCACGAGCTCTTACATATAATATGTACATGAGTGGTATGATAGCATAGTATATAAATACATTTTATAGGCATAGTGAATAAAATTTAATCATGAATAATAAGATGACTTATGTGCTTATGTCACCCACTAGCTAATCATCAAAATCAAATCATGTAATTTTTTCGGGTGATTCGATGAGAAAATTAATACTATATACACATACTAGTGGGGTGGAGCTCGGACTTTGCACGGACCAAATGATTTATCAGTTTTTGATGTTATCGATTTCTTATGCTTTGATATGTTTTAGTTAGAGCCAAAGAAATAATGTACATCATGAATTAAAGTGGGCAAAAATGTTACATAACTCACTACAATTTTTTTTATTTTTTTTGTAATATTCAATGTATACATGCATACATCCAACAGATAATGCATGGTAGTTTCTAGGAGGTTCAACAGAAATGCGTGATAATGGCAATCTCTAATATGTTGAAAGCATAGGATGTTTTGTATGTATTATCAGGAAAGCTAATGCCAAAAGTACTCCAGTACATTGGCGGAATGGAAATCGTAATTTCATAACTGCCATGATTGCTTCCTACCAGTGAAGCAATAATAAGGAGGTTGATTGCCGGTATGATTGAAGCAGGCAGACCTAAGTAATCAATATGTCTCCTGCTTCCTTACAGATTTTCTTGCATAATTCTTAGTGAATTACGCTTCCTCTTTTGGCTGCCGGGGTTTGCTTTATCGCAGAGCATTTTTATGATTGGCCCATCCTGGAATAATTATTCGATGAGTTTCGTACTTTCATTACCTCGAACCAAAATTCAATCAAAAAAATACTTCATGAAGAAAGATGAAGATTGTGAAAGGAGAAACTGTATTAGAATTGTATTGCCTCTCACTTTAATTCAAGTATCAAGTTTATATTGAACTAACATTCCAAGAGTATCTAAAATTGTAAAAGGAGAAACTGTAAACATCGCAAATATCAAACAGAGCTCAGTAACCAAATTTTACCTCGAGTTACCTATGCAGGTGGGGTACACTTTTGATGTGTATCAGCCCTCTCACATTCATCACCATTAAATGCATATTTGCTTCAATTTGTAGTAGCTTAAGAGAATGACTCAACTTTGCATCTCGAGAACAACTGCCGGACACTTGAAAGTTGAAAAAACGAATATAAGATTAAGCCATTCTATAATTTCAGGACACATTAATAACCTGCTCTCTACCTCCACGAGGTAGGGTTAAGGTTTGCGTACACTCTATCCTCCTGGACCCTCGCTTATGTGACTACATTGGAGTGGTTGGTATTATTGTTGTTGTAGTAGTAGTATTAATAACCTGGTCCAAGATCACATTCCATATGAAGTAATTTCAGAGTTGGCATTCAATACAAAAAAACACATAAATTTTTACTTAAAGCCAGCCATGATAAAGTACATCTAGTGTACAAAGTTGGTTCAGGAAGAACTTTCAAAAGCTAAGCAATCAGTTACCAACCTGATTCAATGTTGATCCTAACAGAAACAGATAAAAAATTACTTCCGTAGAGGAGATGAGAATGCTGCTGCTTAGATAGGGCAGTAGTCCGTCCGGCCATGTTGTATGGAGCGGAGTGTTGGCCAGTTAAGAATTCCCACATCCAAAAAATGAAGGTGGCAGAGATGCGGATGTTGCGCTGGATGTGTGGGCTGACTAGAGGGGATAGAGTTCGGAACGAGACTATCAGGGAGAAGGTTGGTGTGACTCCAGTGGAGTGCAAGATGCGGGAAGTCCGATTGAGCTGGTTCGGACACGTGAAGAGGAGGGGCGTGGATGCCCCGGTTCGTAGGTGTGAGAGGCTAGCGTTGGATGGTTTTAGGCGAGGTAGGGGTAGGCCGAAGATGTACTGGGGTGAGGTGATTAGGCGGGACATGGAGCA
This sequence comes from Capsicum baccatum var. pendulum, assembly GCA_030864225.1. Classification (NCBI taxonomy): domain Eukaryota; kingdom Viridiplantae; phylum Streptophyta; class Magnoliopsida; order Solanales; family Solanaceae; genus Capsicum; species Capsicum baccatum. The sequence continues at coordinate 222,011,614 of CM061558.1, read as the reverse complement.
GTTACAGCTCACCGAGGACATGACCCTAGATAGGAAGGTCTGGAGGACGCGAATTAGGGCAGAGGACTAGGGCCAGTTTGGGTCGCTAGTGTAGGGAATTACTTGCTGGGGGTAGTATCCTGGTTATGATTCCGTGTTCCTTGTTTTAGTACGAATCTGGGTGCTTTCCTCTGTTTTCTTTTACTTATGGCTGCCGTATTTATGTTATGTAATCTTGTAACCTTGTTCGGTGTTTTACTTTGTATTTGTGTGGTATCTTGTGTCTTGAGCTGGGGGTCTATCGGAAACAGCCTTTCTACTTCTTTAGAGGTAGAGGTATGTACTGCGTACATCTTACCCCCCAGACCCCACTAGGTGGGAATACACTGGGTTTGTTGTTGTTGTTGTTGTTGAGCTTGTCGCTTCTCCAGGTTGGGTGGTACTGTACAGTGAGGTAATTCTGACTCTAATGCACAGCAATATGGACAAACGTAATCTCATAATTTTATCAAGAAATATTGACAATCGGGGAAAAAAAGAATTATTACCGGGAGGCTTTGGTGATGTGCATGGTGGTTTTGATTTTGGGGAGAGAAATGAAGAGGGGGCTACTCTATTGGATTTCGCGAGGTCCTTTGGGCTGGTGGTGGTGAACTCGGGCTTCCCGAAGAAGGACGACCACCTGATCACCTTTCGAAGCGCGATAGCCAAGACCCAGATTGACTTTTTGTTGCTTAGGAAAGAAGATAGGGTGTTGTGTAAGGACTGTAAGGTCATCCCGAGTAAGAGCCTTTCGACCCAGCATAGGCTCTTGGTTATGGATTTGGGTATAAAGAAGAACAGAAAGAGGAGGGGTGAGGAGTGTCGACCTAAAATTAAGTGGGGCGGCTTGACGCCAGTGAATGCGTGGGAGATAGGGGAGACATTGGCTGGAATAGGGGTGTGGGAGTGTAGGGGGGACGTGGATAGTATGTGGGATAGGGTGGCTAGGTGCATCAGGGAGAATGCAAGGGAGGTGCTGGGTGTTTCTAGGGGCCAGGCTGGGCATCATTGGGGGGATTGGTGGTGTAATAAAGAGATGAAGAAGAAAGTGGGTACCAAGAAAGAGGCGTATGATAAGTTGGTTGAGAGTAAGGACGAAGTAGAGAAGCGGGTGAACAGGAAAGAGTACAGGTTAGCTAAGAAGGAGGCTAAGTTAGCAGTTACGGCAGCTAAGACGGCCGCTTTTGAGAGCTTGTATGCAGGGTTACAGGGGAAAGGAGGGGAGAAAAAGTTGTTTAGACTCGCTAAGGATAGGGAGAGGAAAGGCCGCGACCTCGACCAGGTGAGGTGCATTAAGGGGGAGGACGGTACAGTGCTGGTGGAGGACGGCCACATTAGGAATAGATGGCAGTCGTACTTTCAAAAGCTCTTGAATGACAAAGGGGATAGAGCTATTGTGCTAGGGGAGCTGGAGCACTCAGAGTAGTGTCGGGATTTCAGTTATTGTAGACGTTTCAAGGTAGAAGTGGTTAGAGAGACTGTTCGCAGGATGTGAGGGGGTAGGACGACGGGGCCGGATGAGATACCGGTGGAGTTTTGGAAGTTCGCTGGAGAGGCTGGTGTAAAGTGGTTGACTGGATTGTTTAATGAAATCTTCAAGACGGCAAAAATGCCCGAGGTTTGGAGGTGGAGTACCATGATCCCTCTCTATAAGAATAAGGGTGACATACAGAGTTGCAATAACTATAGAGGGATTAAGTTATTGAGTCACTCTATGAAGATTTGGGAGAGAGTGGTCGAGGTGAGGATGAGACGGATAATGTCTATTTTGGAAAATCAATTTGGATTTATGCCTGGCCGCTCGACGACGGAGGCAATCCACCTAGTACGAAGGCTGGTGGAACAGTATAGGGAAAGGAAGAAGGGCCTGCACATGGTGTTTATCGACCTGGAGAAGGCATACGACAAAGTCCCCAGGGAGGTGCTTTGAAGATGCTTGGAGGTGAGTGGAGTCTCGCTGGCGTATATCAGAGCAATTAAGGACATGTATGATGGAGCGAAGACTCAGGTGAGGACGGCAGGAGGGGACTCAGAGCATTTCACTGTCTTTACAGGATTGCATCAGGGATCTACTCTTAGTCCCTTTTTGTTTGCTTTGGTGATGGATGTGTTGACGCGGCATATTCAAGGGGAGGTGCCTTGGTGTATGCTTTTTGCAGATGATGTAGTTTTGATTGATGAGACGCGAGGGGGTGTGAATGACAAACTAGAGGTGTGGAGACAAACGCTTGAGTCTAAAGGGTTCAGGTTGAGCAGAAGCAAGACAGAGTATTTGGAATGCAAGTTTAATGACGTGAGGCTAGAGAATGAGGTGGTAGTGAAGTTGGAATCACAGGAGGTATGTAAGAGGGATAGTTTCAAGTATCTCGGGTCCGTGATCCAGGGTAACGGTGAGATTGACGAGGATGTCTCGCACCGTATTGGGGCGGGATGGATGAAGTGGAAGCTCGCGTCGGGGGTGTTCTGCGATAAGAAGGTGCCTCCCAAGCTTAAAGGCAAATTCTACAGGGCGGTAGTCCGTCTGACCATGTTGTATGGAGTGGAGTGCTGGCCAGTTAAGAAATCCCACATCCAAAAAATGAAGGTGGCAGAAATACGGATGTTGCGTTGGATGTGTGGGCCGACTAGAGGGGATAGATTTCAAAATTAGATTATCAGGGAGAAGGTTGGTGTGACCCCAGTGGAGTATAAGATGCGGGAGGTTTGATTGAGATGGTTCGGACACGTGATGAGAAGGGGCATGGATGCCCCGGTTCGTAGGTGTGAGAGGCTAGCATTGGATGACTTTAGGCAGGGTAGGGGTTGGCCGAAGAAGTACTGGGGTAAGGTGATTAGGCGGGACATGGAGCAGTTACAGCTCACCGAGGATATGACCCTAGATAGGAAGATCTGGAGGACGCGAATTAGGGCAGAAGGTTAGGGCCAGTTTGGGTCGCTAGTGTAGGGAATTACTTGGTGGGGGTATTATTCTTGCTATGGTACCTGGTTCCATGTTTTATTACGATTCTGTGTGTTTTTCTCTGTTTTTATTACTTATGGGTGCCGTTTTTATGTAATGAAATCTTGTTTTGTGCTTTACTATGTATCTATGTATCTATGTATTTGTGCGGTGTCTTGTGTCTGTAGCCGGGGGTCTATCGGAAACAGCCTTTCTACCTCTTTAGAGGTAGAGGTATGGACTGCGTACATCTTACCCCCCCAGACCCCACTAGGTGGGAATACACTGGGTTTGTTGTTGTTGTTGTAGAAAGCTCGTCTTTTTATTACTTTAAGTATCTTTTAAAGTGAGTTATGTTAGAGTGGTTAAAAGTCCCACATTGGTTGGGAAATGGACTGGTGGTTTGCTTATATGGACTTGAACAATCCTTCCCTCTTGAGCTAGTTTTTGAGGTTGAGTTAGGTCCAAGGTCCATTCTTGACATGGTATCAAAGCCAGGTCCATCCCCGTTTTGGGCTCCCGGTCCACGCGCCAGTGCCAATTGGGCCTAGGCGTAAGGGAGGGTGTTAGAGTGGGTAAAAGTCCCACATTGGTTGGGGAATGGATTGGCAGCTAGCTTTTGGGGTGTGAGTTAGGCCATTTTAACATGGTATCAGAACAGAGACAGACCCATTCCAAATATTTGTTCACCGATGGTGGGCCTCCATATATATTGTCCACGCTCCAGTTAGCCTGTGCATGTTGTCCATGCTACAGTTAGCCTGGGCATGCGGGGAGTGTTAAGTATCCCACATCGGAAGAGGAAAGGGTCCTTGGTCTCCTTATAAGGCTTGGGCAATCCTCCTCCTCATGAGTTAGCTTTTGGGGTGTGAGTTAGGTCCAAGACCAATTTTCACAAGTTAAAACCTTGTTATCCTAATATATCAAATAAAATAGTTTCTGTCGATCTATGAATAACACACAACTCACAACTGAAATAAGGATCTTATGATAAGAACAACCGACCTTCAGTAGCCTGCTCGACCAGTTCAGAAAAGCTTACACAATTTGTTGAATATTGCTAATCGACAAAAAACTTTGATTTGTCAAAGTCTTCATCTTATCACTAATTAAAACAAATTACTGACATAAACTACACACAAAGTGATTAGCACAATCATCACGAGAAGATAATCTCTGGCCTGTTCAATCTCGAGTCAAAGTGAGCATCCAAAAGGAATATGCTTGCTTTAGTTTAAGAAACTTTTTGGAAACAACCTTTTTGCTTGCTTTAGTCTAAGAAACTATTTGGAAACAACCCTTTTACCTCCCAAAGTAGGGGCACACTGGGTATGTTGTTGTCTAAGAAACTATCTTTTGGTATACAAAGCCTCGTACATTTGTTTGTATACATAGTAGGTACCACTTTACCATATTTGCAAAACATGATACAGTCTACCATCACTAAAACAACAACAACAACATACCCAGTACATTCACGCAAAGTGGGGTCTGAAGAGGGGTAAGTGTACGCAGTCGGTACCATTACCTCGGAGGTAGGTAGAGAGGCTGTTTCTGATAAATTTCCACTCAATACAAAAGGAGTCTATAAAAGGAGAAAGTACAGGAACAGTAGGTATTGTTGCGTATGTGAGTAAGATTTCCGTATCTCTCATTGAAAATACTGCAATCTTTTTTAGAGAACATTTTTAAGAAATCCAAGAGATTTAGGCCTTTGAAATTGAACAAATTTAAGGTAAACAATTGTTACAAAGACAATGAATTTGCCAGTGCAGGAAAACTGAAGGGATTAACTTCAAAGGCAACCTCAGGCAGCATCCTAAAAAAATAAACTTTTTGTGTGGAAGTTGTAACTCTTATCAAATATGTAAAGATGATGTATAAGAAAACACAACTCAAGAAAAACAATATAAACAAACAGAAGGCTGGGAAAATACTCCTTTAGATTGAAGTTGAGAAAATCCCACAGAAAACAACAGTTGTGTGGGAAAAAATTCAGCAGCGACTTTGCGATTCCAAGTGAAATTCAAAAAAGTAGCGAACCCAACTCTTACCAAAATAAACTGGACAGGCAAACTATCAATTTTGCACTTAGATTGTAAATGTTCATATGCTCTTCACATCGAAGCTGGACAAAAAGTTTGTACAATCAAACTACGTTCCTGGAAAAACGAAAATCAACCAAACTATGATCACAGAAGCATAGCAGAATATCTACAAATTTAAACCCTAAAATCAAATAGATAACCAAGATTGAAAAGTGCAAATTGAAAATTAACCACCATGAAGTGCGGAAGAGTGTGACAACGATCAAGAAATTATCGTATTCAACTCTCACCAAGACAACCTGAACAACAAAACTTCAATTTGACAATTAAACTGTGAATACTCCTTGCGAAAAAAGAAGAGTGAGATGTGTAGTCTAAAGGTGGTCATGGTTTGATTTTTAACCAAATCAACTGCGATCCAAACCAAATCAATATTTGATTTGGTTTTGAATTTTAAAAAGTGGATAATAATTTAATTTGATTTGGTTTTATTATAAAATAATTAAATCGAACCAATATTATATATATATATATATATATATAACTTTTAAATGTAAAGGATGTCAAAAGGATGAAATGAAAATAGAAGAATCTATAGAATATTTTAAAAATTGTTTAGAGAGAAGTGATAATTTAGGATATAGAAATAACAAACTATTCCTTGAAAGAAAAGATGAAGACGCAATTTTTGTATTAAGTTCCACAATAAGTTATAAAGAACTCACAGAATTAGAACCGACTAGCTCTTCAAGTGCTAGCCCATTTCAACAAACAAACCCTAATCCCCAACCAATAGCTAGAAGACCAACAATTAGGATAAATCCAGATATAGAACATAGAGGAGATAATATAAAACCAGCAGGTAAGAGAATGCCAATAGAAGAACCAATTAAACTACAAGAAGAAGGTAGTAAAGGTAAAAATCTAAATATAGTAGTACACGATCCACAAATATGGGATACAATGATAGATTTATGGAAAGGAATAGTAGCAGCAGATTACTTAAGACATTATACAGAAACAGATACGGAAACAATGTATAAATATTTGGAAACCTTTTTAGGGGAATCTGCAAAAGCCACATGGGAAAATTTTAAGACAAATTACCCATATGATTTCTAGGTTTTATTAAGTATGGTACCAAACCCCTATAATTTCACAAACAAAATGCATATGTTATTAACTAGAAAAGATCCAAATTGTGGATTATTAGCACTACAAAAAGAAGCATTAATCAAACAAGAACAATTAAGTATTTCACATTGGGTATATATAAAGAAATTCATACAAGACTGTTTTTATTATTGCACTGTCAGCGGAAACACTTTTAATGAAGAATTAGGCAAAAAATTATTCAATAAATTACCTAGAGCTTTAGAAAGAGAAATAGAAGATAGATAGTATAAAAGAGATGGTGTAGTAGCCAACCCAAATCTAAAATGGACAATAGGGCATAGAACACAACATATAATGAATATACTAACAGAAAAATGTACAAACATACAAATACAAAAACAATTAAAAAGAAATGAAATGAATTTCTGTAAATCTATTATATACACAACCCAGAATTATGATCAGCAACAATATAGAAAATATAAGAAGAAACATAACCAAAAACCATATAGTCGTAAACAATACTTCTTAAGAAAATCAAAAGCGAAAAAACCGTGGTTAAATAGAGATAGACATGTTAGGAAATGTAGAAATGATAGAAACTATAAAAATAAATTAGAATGCTATACTTGTGGAAGCATAGACCATTTAGCTAATGTATGTCCTAAAAGAAATAATAATAGAACTAGAAATTCTCAACTAATAGAGGATTTCCAAGAAACTTTATTAAATGTAGACGAATACATGTCAGATACAGAAAGTATATACTCAATAATAAGTATTGATATAAATGATAAAGATAATCCAAAATCTGATTCTTCAGAATCAGAAGAAGATAACTTAGTCAATGAACTAGGACAAGAGATAGAGGATCTAGACTTAAACAATCTAATAATCAATAATTTAATGAATGTTACTCAAGAATGTATACATGAATTCCAAAGAAACAAAGGTTTAGATAGTAATAGATGTCGTATATGCAATTGGTATCCAAGTAAAGACAACAGAGCTAAATGCAAAAAATGTTACTTAGAAGCGTGCATAAATTGTATAGAAAACACTTTAAAAATAAAAGTAGAACCAGAAATAAATAACGGACAAAAATATACAAATAATCAAATCCTAAATTTAAGAGTATCTACCTTAGAAACCCGAGTAAATGATTTAGAACAAAGATTAACCATCCTAGAAAAAGAAAAGACCAAAATCGCTATAGAAGAATCAGATACACAAGAAGCTATACATTTAGAAAAATTGGAGGCAGAACTTATGAATTTGGAAGATAATGACACTAATCTAATATGCAACGAAGATAAAGAATTATCTACCATAAAAATATTAGTAAAAATTAAAATAAAAGATGTGGAGATAGAAACTTTAGTATTTGTAGATCCCGGATGTACTAGCTATTTGATCAATAAAGAAATAGTACCGGAACATTTACTAAAAGTACTTGAAAGACCTATAACAGCCACCCAAATGGATGAATCACAAAATATTTACAATTATTACATAGAAAAAGCACAAATAAGTTTTTTAAATACATGCAATAAATTCTATAACCCAATTTACAATGTTAATAAAATATTAGCAGAAATCCGGTACAGTGAATTTCTGAGCATTTAGTGGCAAATGCACACCCTTCTCATTCATTTTTTGAGGAGATGGAGAACTCTGTGTCCGAGTCTGTGTTTTTGCATCTGTCTTGCTTACATTTGTTTGATGGTTGAGTCTTGCTTCTAATAGTTGTACCTGCTTTATTAATCTAGTATTTTTCATGAGGAGTGATTCTTTCTGAGCATTTAGCTTCTTGAAATTCTCCGTCATAGAAGAACAATGATTGCAGAAAATAATCTTTCCCGTCTCTTTTTGTAAATTATACTGAGGTATTTGATCTGGGTTCTGTCTGAGTGATGGTGATATATAATAGTTTGGTCCTAAATATCCTCTAGCATGATATGTGGCTTCGGTAAAATCATTAAAACCTTTGAAAAGAGGGGTTTTAAAACCTTGTATTGAATCTAACACTTCTAACCATGTTTGGAAAATTTCATTAGTCTTTCCATGAATGACTACATAATATTTAAACTTAGGCCTACTTTTTTCTGCCATGTAATGGCATAAAGAATTCATGGATGCCATAAAATGATTACGATTTTATCTATTATAAGATATCCAAAGATTGTCTACTAAAAACTTTTGGGGTCTATCTAGAATGTAGTCTGATCTTATTCTAAATGATATGTTACTCTCAGGGTAAGCAATTAAGTTAAATGGTCCGAAGTGAATTCTTTCCATTGTTTCTAAAGATTCTAGTGGTCTAAAATTTAAATTACCTAACATTGTCTATTGATATGAATCTGAAGACGAAGCTACGCCCTTGCCTTTATCTGCAGGAGGTTGTCCTGTTGGTATCATGCTGAATACAAATGAATCGGATTAAACTTATTTATTTATTCCCAGTTGTAATCTACTTAACTGGTCTGCTAATTTATTTTCTTTACCTTTTATATGTTCAAATACGATATTCTTATAAACAGATATGGTGTCTGTAAAATTTAACCATCTTCTTCTACTACTAGTTTTGTCATTTATTTTTTGATGAAATTTAACTATAGCTTCACAATCTGTTCTAACTAAAATTTCCTCTTGATTTAGAATATATAACTTAAAACTATTTAACCCATATATTATAGCTAATACTTTTAGGTCTATAGCACTCATGTTTCCTTTTTCTTTATATGCCCCACTCTGATAATCACATATTTGTTCTTCATTTTTATTACTGTATTTATTAGGTCGTGCTTTAAAAATAACTCCCCATCCTAAATCACTTTCGTCTGTTTGAATGATTAGATAATCTGATTCTAATGGAATTTTTAGGTCTGGAATATTTTAAATTTTTTTTTTTTTGGATTAATTTAATATCTTCTATATTGAAGTTTTTCTGCCCTTTACTACCGGTCTTTGCGTATAATGGTCCTGTTATTTTTCCTAAATCTTGAATAAGTTTTTTTACATAATTTACTAATCCTAAAAACTTTTGTAAAACTTTTGTCTCTTTTAATTTATCTGGCATTTCTAATACTTTCATTGCAATGTGTGGTTGAAGTTTTACCTTTCAATTTTCTAAAGTTATTCCTAGAAAATTAATATAAGTCTTACATAATTCCATTTTCTTTTTACTTATTACTATCCCATGTTTAACAAATAATCTAAAAATTATTTGTAAGTGTACTAAGTGTTCTTGTATATTTTGACTGAACACCAAAATATCATCTACATATACTAATATAAAATGTTTATATTCTCCAAATATATTATCCATCTTTCGTTGAAAAATGGGTGGAGCCGTCTTTAAACCAAACGACATAACTAACCATTCAAAATGTCCACCTGGACATGTGAATGCAGTCCATTCTATGCTGTCTGGGTGCATTTTGACTTGCCAGTATCCCGACTTATAGTCAAATTTACTATACACCTTTTTATTTTGAATTCTATTAATTAACTCACTTTTATCTGGTAGTTTATATGCATCTGTTCTGGTGTTATCATTTAATCTTTTATAGTTAATTATCATACGAGCTTTACCTCTTATTTGTTCACTATGATTTCTTACCATAAAGGCGGCCGATCTATGTCTAGAAGTAGATATTCTTATTACTTCTAATTGTAAAAGTTCCTTTATTTGTATATCAAGTTCTTTAGTATCTTCATTATTTGCTTCTATAGGTGCTGTTTTTATAGTGTATTCTGAATTAATTATATCTAATTTACACATTATCTCGTTAGCATCACAATAGGCTAACGGTCTTTCTCCTATTATTTCCATTTTATCTAGTATAAATATCATATTTTCTAAATCTTTTGGACTGTTTATTATTCCTATCTTATCCATTCCTTTTTTAAAATTATTTAACTGGGTTTCTATACTTATTAGGGTATAATCCTTTTCTATACCTGTTAAGTATTCTTGTCCTTCTGCATTAAGCAGAGTATAATTTCTAAATTCTTCTAGGTTTTCTTTTACATTTTGTTTTCTTTTAACAGGTTGCTGCTTTGGCATTAATTATTTTGGCAATCTTCGCAACATGGTTCTGGAAGCAAACTCGTTTTATGCGTGTTTAGTGTTCTATATACTGTTGGTAATGTTACTGTTTGTACTGGTGTATAAGTTAAGTTTTTAAAAAGCATTATTCCATCTCTTGTTAAGAGACATCCTCCTTGATTCTGGATACAAAATCGTAGTCCGATAACAAAATCTGATCCTATGATTAAATCTCTTGCTAATATTTTATTAACATTGTAAATTGGGTTATAGAATTTATTGCATGTATTTTAAAAACTTATTTGTGCTTTTTCTATGTAATAATTGTAAATATTTTGTGATCTATCCATTTGGGTGGCTGTTATAGGTCTTTCAAGTACTTTTAGTAAATGTTCCGGTACTATTTCTTTATTGATCAAACAGCTAGTACATCCGGGATCTACTAATGCTAAAGTTTCTATCTCCACATCTTTTATTTTAATTTTTACTAATACTTTTATGGTAGAGAATTCTTTATCTTCGTTGCATATTAGACTAGTGTCATTATCTTCCAAATTCATAAGTTCTGCCTCCAATTTTTCTAAATGTATAGCTTCTTGTGTATCTGATTCTTCTATAGCGATTTTGGTTTTTCCTTTTTCTAGGATGGTTAATCTTTGTTCTAAATCATTTACTCGGGTTTCTAAAGTAGATACTCTTAAATTTAGGATTTGATTATTTGTATATTTTTGTCCGTTATTTATTTCTGGTTCTATTTTATTTTTAAAGTGTTTTCTATACAATTTATGCACACTTCTAAGTAACATTTTTTGAATTTAGCTTTGTTGTCTTTACTTGGATACCAATTGCATATACAACATCTATTACTGTCTAAACCTTTGTTTATTTGGAATTCATGTATACATTCTTGAGTAACATTCATTAAATTATTGATTACTAGATTGTTTAAGTCTAGATCCTCTATCTCTTGTCCTAGTTCATTGACTAAGTTATCTTCTTCTGATTCTGAAGAATTAGATTTTGGGTTATCTTTATCATTTATATCAATACTTATTATTGAGTATATACTTTCTGTATCTGACATGTATTCGTCTACATTTAATAAAGTTTCTTGGAAATCCTCTATTAGTTGAGAATTTCTAGTTCTATTATTATTTCTTTTAGGACATACATTAGCTAAATGGTCTATGCTTCCACAAGTATAACATTCTAATTTATTTTTATAGTTTCTATCATTTCTATATTTCCTAACATGTCTATGTCTATTTAACCACGGTTTTTTAGCTTTTGATTTTCTTAAGAAGTATTGTTTACGACTATATGATTTTTGATTATGTTTCTTCTTATATTTTCTATATTGTTTTTGATCATAATTCTGGGTTGTGTATATAACAGATTTACAGAAATTCATTTCATTTCTTTTTAATTATTTTTGTATTTGTATGTTTGTACATTTTTGTGTTAGTATATCCATTATATGTTGTGTTCTATGCCCTATTGTCCATTTTAGATTTGGGTTGGATACTATACCATCTCTTTTATACCATCTATCTTCTATTTCTCTTCCTAAAGCTTCAGGTAATTTATTGAATAATTTTTTGCCTAATTCTTCATTAAAAGTGTTTCCGCTGACAGTGCAATAATAAAAATAGTCTTGCAGGAATTTCTTTATATATATACCCAATGTGAAATACTTAATTGTTCTTGTTTGATTAATGCTTCTTTTTGTAGTGCTAATAATCCACTATTTGGATCTTTTCTAGTTAATAACATATGCATTTTGTTTGTGAAATTATAGGGGTTTGGTCCCATACTTAATAAAACCTGGAAATCATATGGACAATTTGTCTTAAAACTTTCCCATGTGGCTTTTGCAGATTACCCTAAAAAGGTTTCCAAATATTTATACATTGTTTCCATATCTGTTTCTGTATAATGTCTTAAGTAATCTGCTGCTACTATTCCTTTCCATAAATCTATCATTGTATCCCACATTTGTGGGTCGTGTGCTGCTATATTTAGAATTTTACCTTTACTAACTCCTTCTTGTAGTTTAATTGGCTCTTCTATTGGTATTCTCTTACCTACTGGTTTTATATTATCTCCTCTATGTTCTGTATCTGGGTTTATCCTAATTGCTGGTCTTCTAGGTACATTACCTGTACTATAATCTATTGGTTGGGGATTAGGGTTTGTTTGTTGAAATGGGCTAGCACTTGAAGAGCTAGTTGGTTCTAATTCTGTGAGTTCTTTATAACTTATTGTGGAACTTAATACAGAAATTGTGTCTTCATCTTTTCTTTCAAGGAATAGTTTGTTATTTCTATATCCTAAATTATCACTTCTCTCTAAACAGTTTTTAAAATGTTCTATACATTCTTCTATTTTCATTTCATCCTTTTGACATCCTTTATATTTAAAAGATATATATTTATATTCTTCTGCTAAATTTTCAGCTTTTTCTATGACCATGTCTATTTCATATCCTTCTTGTAGAACTTCTATATTCATAAACCCGCTTTCTGTTTCTATATTACTCTCTATTTCGTCAACGTCTAAATCAACGTCTAAATTTCTTTTAGTTGTGTAATTATAATCTGTAAATATGACTGAAGTTTCTCCTTTTCTTGTAGTATATACTAGATGAGAGTCTGGTGTAAGAATTTTTGGTTTAGTAAATTTGTTTAAATTCCATTCTAAACCTGCATATTTTTCTGGGTCTATTTTTATTGGTTTTATTAAACTTATGCCTTTATTTCCCATTATTTCAACTACATCATTTACTTTTAGTTTAAATTTAGTATTACTACTTAAAGTTAATTTTCCAATAAACCCTATGCACATTATATATATATATATGAAAATATATATATATTGAGAATGGGATTTTTATTTTTATTTTATTTTACCCGGTTCATCTCTTCCTCTTAACCTATGTTTTTAACAAATTACTTGTTTAACCACACCCCGAAACTTCATCTAGCAACTAACACTTGTCCTTCGTCTATTCTGCAGACCTAGCAGACTTATCAAGGCCAGAATTCTTAGAAATTTACAGGTTAATCTATCGTTATTATTAAAAAATTAAGAGGTTAACCATATACTAAGGGTAATGAGTTTAAACAAACATAGTTTAATTTACATCATATACAACAAACATAAAAATTTTTAAAACATAAAAAACATATTTTTTTAATGAAAAAATATAGAATAAATAAGAACTTACATGAAGTAACTGGAATAGAGGTTTCCCTTTGGGGAACCCCTTAAGGACTTTGAAAAACTGAAAACTTTATTCTTCCACAAACTTTATACATTACAAGCTTTGATTTACATCAGGAGGAGGTGGTTGGACAGGAGGATTGGACAGGACAGTATCAGAGCTTAAAAGTTTTTGGGAACTGTAGCTAATAAGCAGATCATTACTAAATACCCTCATATAAATAGAACGCTAAGAAAAATATTTTTAGAATATAAGAGAAGATAAATAATAGCTACACCAACATCCGGTACTGTGAATTTCTGAGCATTCAGAGGGGAATGCTCACCCTTCTCATCCATTTTTTGTGGAGATTGAGAACTCTGTGTCTGTGTACTTGCATGAGTCTTTTTTGTCTGATATTTACTAAGCTTGTCTTGTAGAGTTTGTATTTGCTCCATAAGTCTAGAATTTTCCACAATAAGAGCCTCCTTCTGAAGATTTAATCCTTTGAAGGCGTCGGTCATTGAGGTGCAATGGTCACAAAAAATTATTTTTCCTAAATCCCTTTTTGGGGTGTCTGGTCTGGATTTTGTCTGAGGGCTGGTGATAAATAAATAAATATATGTATATATATATATATTATAATTATTTATGTATTATTCATAAATACAATATAAATATTTGTTACGTATCATGATTTAACTTTTGTTGTAACACATTAAGTCATGTCTTTATCCAGTTGATAGTACCTTATAAGATTCTAAATGAATTTCGCACTTTAAATAACAAATAATACTAATTGTGAAAAGAATATCTTGTTGTATATTGAAATTTATAGCTGAGATTCATTTGACTATAGACAATCACTAATTTTAACTTTCTTTTTGAACCATTTTGAGCAAGAAATTTATGTGTTCACCTTTTGCGGGGTTTATCATATCATTCTGTTAAATATAGTTTTAAAATATTTTTTAGAAGTGTTCGTATGGTGTTGTTCATAGCTTTTCCAAAGTATAACAGTCAGTTGACATCTTAGTTTCAATAGTTTCAAGGTTGAGATACAACACTCGGTTAACATCTCATATGTTAGATTGAATTTGTTTTTAAAAATTTTCAACTTTTATCATTAGCTAAAGTTATAAACCAAAAAAACCAAACTAAAGCCACAAGAACCAAACCAACAATTGTTTTTTTTTTCCGGTTTGGTTTGGTTTTAGAAATTTAAAAATCGACTAAGTTGGTTTAGTTATGATTTTGACCAATAACCGACCTATGAACACCCCTAGATGTGAACGAAGTGGCGAAATCAGTAGAAGTAAAATTATGGTACACGCGCCATTTGGACAAATTGACACAAGTCAGATAAAAATAAAGTAAAATTGCCCCTATATGGTGATACAGACACGTTGAGGGAGAGCAGGCATGTCAAACGGGCCGGTCCGATTCAACTCAAAATTGGCCCACTTAAAATAATCGATTTCTGAGCCGTTTTAGTACTAGGTCAATTTTGACGAGCCGATCTGGTCCGGGCCAAAACAGTGGAAAATGTGGAATTAAATCGGAATCGGCCCATTTAACTTTGGTCCGGTTTTGACTGGTCAAAACTAGAAAAAACTCAAAATTAAATATTTTTTTCCGATATGCACTATTTATCCACACCTATATATATTTTAAATATGTTAAACAATATAAATACAATATTTATACACTAAATATATATATATATATATATATATATATATATATATATATTACTTTAGAAAATATCCACATGTATACTTTAAAGTTTAAATATATACTAGTTTAGACTTTAAAGTCTATAAAAAATATATACACATATATACGCACAATATAATATATATATTACTTAAAATACCACTTGAAAATTGAAACAATATAAATACAACATATATATATATATATATATATATATATATATATACATACATACATACATACTACCTTAGAAAATATATAAACATGTATACGTTAAATATATACTACTTTAGAGTCTATAGAAAATATATACACAGACAACACACACACACACATATATACTACTTTAGAAAACATATAGACATTAAATATATATATAATTTTAGTCTATAGAAAGTATATAGACATATTGTAATGCCCCGAAATCTAGTTCCCGGGATGCCACACGGTGCTCCGAACTACAAGTATCCCTGAACTAACCCTGGCTGCCTTCTAACACATCTGAATCTCAACATAGAGAAATATAAGTATAAATCATGATGAAATGCGGAAAACTATCCAAATATATTTGAAAGTACTAATCTCATCAATCTGATTAAACAAAAGCTGAAAATCTGAATACTAACTCAAAGGTCTAAATCTAAATCTAACAGTCCGACAAGCCTCTACTATCTGAATCTAGAAAGTCACTGGGACAGGCCATAGCTGACTCAGCTATCTGAAATGAGTAAAGACATATCTACTAGTAACTTAGATATTTGAATAACTAAGCCCTCGAAACTATGAGGACTTACTAACTGCAGGGATGTAGATAAGATGCTCGAAGATCAATCACGCTGCTGAGATTGAGTACCTGTACCTATATTATGAGACAATGTATCACATAGACATATATGTGGATCAGTACTTTGATGATGTACTAAGTATATGGGGGTGTATGCAATAAGTAAATAATATCATCACAATTTATAAATCATGCATGCTAAACGTAAATGACTCACATAACTTGAGTAAATCTGAAATACTGAAATCTGAAATCATAAATAGTAATGTATATATTCTGAATCTTGTGAGTCATTACACTTAGTTCTAAAAATCTGTATCCGCTTTTTGTTCTCAAATCATGTAAGTTAGATGAAATATGAAGCTCATTATGCGTAGTTAATACTTTATGTCAAAAACTGTTTTAAGAGGGGGACATCTATTTGGGAGGTTCTTCTAACCGACATGTAGACCATGTGAGCATCCATGGTGTCTCACGACTAGCCCCCATAAGGTTAGGGTTGTTCTACCCTTGCCATCGGAATAGAACAATCTCATTTCAGTGATCACAATCTCAGTCATCTATGTAGAAGTGAGAATAATATAAATCCTACCTTAGCACGTAGTTCTGGGGTATGAAATTATAGTAACGTACCCATCTCGGTGCTAAATACTACTCCCATTCTCATGCTCAAAATCTCAAGAAAAATCTACTTTAAAAGTAATCTAATGGTTTATAATGAAAATCAACTATAAATCTGTAATCTGAATCTGTAAAGTGGATTCCAAATCTGTTTTGAGACCAAAAGTTTAAATCTTTCTCAACAATCTTAAAGCATTCTAATCATGGGGTGCTTATAACACAACAATTCTTAAAATAACAATCATAAATAGGGATCATGAACCATGTTTAAATCTCATGATAAAACATCTCAAAAGTCATGCTTGATAACATAAACATTTATAATTCATCATAAAATCTGGAAAATTCTGCAATGTGCATAAAAACATAAACATACTCATGTAATTAAATTTCTAAATCATTGAAAATATCATAATCTCATGAATGGCAATAGGGGGTGTAAACCCAAACTTCAAATTCATAGGAAAACATATAAAATCAAATAACTTTCGTAATAAAATCAAGTTTTGGGCAAAAGGACGAAAGGATTGTCCTTGTTCATAACCCCACATACCTTAGATGATGAACTAGATGCACAAGCTTGCTTTTTGAGACTCTATTCACACTCTTGAATGAAGATTCTTGAAGCTCTTGGTCTAGGGATCTTAAATCTTGAATCAATTTGGAGAAAGAATGGTGGAATCTTGAGTTTCTTGGAGATGAATGTTGAATTCTAGGGTTTTGGATGAGAATAATTTTGATGAAACTTAGCATATAATGCTTCTAAAAAGGCTTTAATCTCGTGTTTGGACGTATTGGGGGTTGGGGAAAAGTCCAAAATACCCGCCTTTAACTCCTGAACGAAACTGGAAAAAAGAACCAGGGCCCCGATTTTTGTCCTTGGTGCGACGTGCCACAATTACGCTAATCCACTGGAAATTTCCAACTAGGAACTGGGCAGACTCCCCGACGCAGGTCATTGCGGTGCCTTTTTGGAATGCCATTTTGGCACATGGCTCGACGCGCCGTTATTGCGTTGGACCTCTGGAAATTGACCAATGAGAAATTGACCCTCTCCACGATGCGCCAATATCGTGGAAGGTCACTGAAAAATGATAATTTGGAATTAACACTGCTCCGCGACGCGCTAAGGGTCCAAATGACGGTGTTTTACGACTGGAACTTAAAATGGCCATAACTTCTTACCCGGTTATCGGATTTTGGCGAATCTTATATCGTTGGAAAGATTATTCAATTTATTACGTCATGTAAAGTTCAAATCTAAAGAATTCAACTTAAATTAAATATTATTTATTCTAAAAGTTAATCTTTGGTATTTTTTGGGACGAGTTTAAGCTACGGAAATCGCGGTGGTATTACACATATACGTAGAATATATAGTACTTAAAATACCACTTCAACCAATATACATATAAAATATTATCTATTATATAAGCCAACAACAAAAGTACCAATACAACATCAATAGATTGTTCTAATATTCACTTAATTTGTACATGATCAATCAATAACAAAAGGATCAACACAACATCAACAGATTGTACAAAGAGTTACTTGACTTGTAAATTATATTTGGCCTTTATACTTGGTTTCTTTTCCTTTTTTACTTACATGTGTACTATATTTTCTCCTTGCAAACTGTGTACCCACTTCACACAAAAAACTCAGCTTACATACTATTCTTAACTTTCTCTTTCTTTTTCACTGTTAATGGTCTTTAGTTCTTAGCCATTGCTAAAAGCAATAATTTCTCTGTAAGAAATTTTAAATCAAGTTAATGCGTGTACATTGTGATGATTCTTCCATTAATTTCTACCTTTTTTGTATTTCTTTTTTAAACTATCCCACAAAATTTGACAAAAAACTTTATTATTGACAGGGTTAACTAGGTTGTGGAATCAGGTATAATAGTTCCTTTGTTATTCTCTCTCTCAAAGTGTTTATCAATTTTGGTTGGGTCTCTCTTTAATTTTCCTTGTTAATTTCACTTTGTTGCGGGTGATTAGAATTTAATAATCGTAACTTTCTCAAAGTTTGCCTATTTCATTCCAGACTCCGCTTTGTGGGAATAAACTGGGTATGTTGTTGTTGTTGTTGACTATTTGTGTCTTTTTATTTTGGCAAGTTATTTGGTGCAAGCTTTGTTTGTTTCACTCTTTGTTGGCGATCAAAACGACAACAATAATAGACAAAGAGGATCATTTATCGGAAGTGGGTTACAGTGCCAAGGATGTTAATCTTTCCTAGATTTTGACAAGAAAAATAATTTTGAACCAGGATATGAACCTATGGGATTTGATGTTATAACCTGCTCATTCCACATAACACTTTTATTTGCGTAGTATTCTGAGGTCAATGAAGTACTAAAATTCTTTTCTACTCAGTTACCAAATCAAGAAAGTATGCGTGAGTCTTATGTGAAGGCTTGGATCATCCATATATAGTTGAATATGTTGCCAATTTCACTGTACCATATGATTTTGGACGCCCTGGAGCTATCATTATTACCAATCTCCTCGACAAAGAGATACACTTACTACAAATTATTTTTTATGGCTTTAGTGAAGGTCCTTTATTCTTTAATGTTAATATATGAATTCATTCTCAGAAAGATAGTCGAGTGAGTAGAATTATCTTTCAAAATCAGGTAATACTTTTCATTTTCATTATTAAAGCAGATAATGGTGCTTGATCAAGGATGCCGCTGATAAGCAGTACTCCACCTTATATTTCCCTAGCACACGTGGAGTAATTTTGATAGAAAATACATATTTTATATCATTTTAATATTATTATAAGCGATAACTTTTTTTAGAAGAAAACATTATGAACCTCAATACTTTTTCTGATGGAAGGTTGAAAGCGCTATTACATAACCTGGTACCACTAATTGCAGCTACATTATCTAGCTCAGACATTTCCTTTACAAATTTTATTGACATAGATAAAATGTATAACGATGGGTTTGTCGTGAATGATGATAAATATTTACAGAAGAATAAATTTCTTTATGATACTTTGGATAAAGTAGTTTCTGTCAGCAAAAGGTTGCTCAAGTACGAGATTCCTGCTATAATCAAACGTAAGCACACACATATACTTTTCCATTGATATGTGTTTACCTCTATCATTTATCATTGTTGAAAGTTGAAACTTGAGGAGTTCTATTTGTCTACTAGATTTACAAGATGTGCCATGAGAAATGACCATCCTATAATTTCTTTCCAACGTTGCTTTAGGAGTAATATTTCATGCACTCTGCATTTTTTTGATTTTTATCTTGCAGGGGATAGATTTACATGGCTGTGAGATAATGAGTTTGCCTGACAAGCTTTAGCAGGGGTTAACCCTGTGATCATTGAACTTTTAAGGGTAATTTTGGAATTATTATTTTTGTACTAAATGAATTATAAGCTTTCTTTAGATGTTCATTAAGCTTATGGATATTTAATAGGAATTTCCAGTTGTTAGCAAGCTAGATGTAGCTGTTTATGGTCCCCTGATTCAACTATTACCAGGGAACTTACAGAACAGGAGTTTAATGGACTGAGTGTTGAAGACGTAATGATCCTTTTCCAAAGTATTATTTTAAGAAATCTAGCTTTGGTGTTTTTTTTTTGTGTAGACTATCTCTAAACCTATAATTTCATCTCAAATTTTCTATTAAGGCTATTGAAGACAAGAGATTGTTTATACTTGATTATCATGACATGATTTTTCCATTTCTTCGGAGGCTTTTTATTAGTTAGTCCTGCTAAAGCCCCCAGGCGTTGTATTTTTTTTGAAATGAGGTCCTCGGTAACGCGACACTTTCGCCTATGCTTTATTCACCTAGGAACAAATGTATATTCTCCCACGGACATGATGTAACCAATCAATGGATCTGAAATCTAGCCAAAGCACATGCTTGTTCAAATGATGCCAACAACCATTAGTTGGTGAATCATTGGTAAGCTTAGAACCCTTCTCTTTGTTCTTTTAATATTTTGCTTGTAAATACTTTTATGTACATTTCTTCCAATATTAGTTCTCATTGTGCTTTCATAAATATAATAATATTCTACTTTGGTGGAAACTTGGCCTTGGCATTGAATAGGTGAGATGCGCGCAAGTTGCCCCGTTCAGTATTGTAACGCCCCGAGTCTGGTACCTCGGATGCTACACGGTACTCATAATCCCGAAAGACTATAAGCTAACTTATGACTGATATCTGTAACTGAGCACTGATTAATAATACTAACATAAATGCGGAAACATAGACTGAAAGGCCATAAGGTTCAATACTGAAAATATGGTATGACAATACCAAAACTGAACATAAATACAAAAAAATACTGAAGTCTGAATATCTAGTTTGAAAGCCTCTAAACTTTCTGAATAAAGCGTTGATGGGACAATCTCCCAACTAACTCCGTCTACTGAATACTAAATGTGATAAATAAATAAAATAAGATAACATCCTCGAATGATGAGGACTCACTACTAGTTTTCCTATTGAACGTCTGACCTGTTAAGGCTGCTCTGAAGTTCGTACATCTGAACCTATGGTACAAAACACCATAGCGCAAAAAAAGTATATGTCAATACATGCGAATGTACTGGTACATAAAGTGAGGTAAGGCTGAATGCAAGGGTTCATATGAATGAACTAAAAACTGGCTGAGTAACATGAACATGACTGAGTGAGAATACATGCATGAATACATAACTATAACTGAAATCATAAGGATTATGAATACTAATTTTTCTGATAACATGAATTACTGATACTAATATAACTGAAAACTAAGTTGACTGTGTCTGGTAGTCCTGATTCTGATAGAACTAGCAGAGTTTTGTACTGAGCTGGGTGACCGTATCTGACAGTCCTGAAATCTGTAAAACTATCTGAGTTTTATTCTGAAGACAGAGACTGAGACAATGGGAGGTAGTCATCTAACCAACATGCCCCAAATAAGATAATATAGCTGAGTTGGGGTCCAATCTAGAACCCCAATTGGAAGGGTTTCAATACCACGCCGCTAGTAAAAACAAGCTACGAGTGACCCTCATCTGACAGTATCCCCAAAGGAGAATGGTGAGACCCTTATCTGACAGTGTTAACCCACCTCATCAACCCTCATCTGACAGTGTTAACCCACCTCATCAACCCTCATCTGTCAATATTGATGTCTCAACCTATGCTGGCTGTATAGTTCTGGAATGCAAGAATTGTTTCTAAGGATCACACCCTATGCTGTCAATGTGTGCGCTCATCCTTGGATTCACTCTGTGCTGTATCCTACTCCCAACTGAATAGACACTGAACTGATTAAACTGAACTGAACTGTACTGAGTTCACTGAGTTCTATTGACTAACAGAATACTACTGAGATCTGATAACTGACTGAGATTATCGAGTACTGAGTAGGACTGGACTGATACTAAATTTACTGAATTTTCCTGAGTCATGTGACTGAATGAATTCTACTGATCATGGCCTAACTAAGAGTATCTTGAATAATGACACTGGCTCTATGTTCATAGCTAAATTATCGGGTATTAAATACCCCAAGGACTCGATAGCATGAAATTAACAGGACATGAGACTGATTTGAACACATGACCATAGTCCACAATTCATAATACAATCATTGAGGGATCTTATGAAGCCTTTGCAAGTCATAATCTTGCACATTAATATGAATGCATGCTAACAAAACATAATTTCACAAATGCATACTTATGAGCATTCCACCAAATCATTACAAGACATAGCTAAGGCATGGGAGTCATTTTGAACTTGTAATTATAGCCTAAGTTTATCATTTAGATCAATAAGAATCACAAAACACAATTCTACTCACTTGGACATTTTATCAAACACATGGGATACATGTACTTGGTCTTAGGCATGAACATTAAAAAACTACATCATGTCTACATTAATCAACTCAATTTTATGAAATTCAACCCACATGTTCACATAAATTTATGACAACTACTAAAGATCTCAACTTGTAATCATACAACAACATTAACATGGGTACATCCTAACCCACAACATAAAAATCATGATTCAACTTTTTAAAGGAGGATTCTTAAACTCCAAGGGAAGAAGGGATCCTTGGATGAACACTTTACATATCTTGGATGGAAATTTCTTGAAGCTTAATGGAGATAAGCTTGAGTTCTTGATTTGAAGTTAATCACCTAAGGTTTTCTTGTTCTTGAGAAAGTATGAAATAGTGAATGTATTTAGCCAAAAGAGGCTAAATTTTATGTTATGAGGGATGAAGGTCAGGGGAAAAAGACCTAATTACCCTTAAGGATGCGGTCATTTAATGAATAAAAATTGGGCACCGACGCGGTTGTTGATGCGGTGCGTCGATGCCATCGATGCGATACTCGACGCATCATGCCATGATCGCACCAGGTCTCAGGAGTTTGACTCGGTCAACCTGCAACAATATTAACCAACATGATAGGCGATGTAGTGCGCCAAGATCGTGTTGGTCCCCTATTTTGGGATTCCGAACATAGTTTAAACGTGATCCAAAAAATCTAAAACTTATCCGAGAATACCTATTGACCTTTCTATCATGAATTAACAAAATTATGGACCATTAAAGGACATTAAGGTCGCGAAATGAGGTTGACAACTTTCGAAGGCTAAAAATAAATTAAGTCTGGAAACTTAGCTAGAATTTTCTAAGCTTGGGACCCCTTGACAAGCTTAAAGGATAGAATTATGCTAGAAATTTTGTGAGGTCTTATAAGTATATACACCAATATATACTATTGTATCATAACTAGAATGAATGTCAACAAAGTCATTTACTGCTCCGTGTTAAACACAAACACCACTTCAACAACAAGAAGAAAATCCGATTTAATCCCACAGATGGCATTTGGGGAAAGTAGTGTATACGCAGACCTTAAACATACTTTGTGATGGTAGGCAGATTGTTCCTGATAGACCCTTAACTATTTGAACTCAAACACTACTTATAGGCTAAAAAATAATCATTGCTCAACATTGGATCTCGACCAAAGAAATACTAGACCAGGTGCAAGAAGGGATGCTGCTACTGATGAACTGATGTTACCTAATCATGGAAGACAATAACAAAAATATACGCCTGGAGAATGTTTGTAGAATACAAGACAGCACGATACCTATAATGGCCTCAAGAATGTTGAATATCATTATTGAGGGGCAAGGAGAAGGCAACACATGCTTCAAAGCTTAGTAGTAGTTGTTGTAGTAGAAGTAAAATACTAATGATTGCTGTCTTATGTGGAAAAAAAATAACTAGAGAAGTTTAAGCTGTATATCAGTAGCTTTAGGCCATTTTCTTGATGTTGTGTCTGACTTTTTTCTTGATTTTGTTGAAATTATTGTCTTTTAGTTGCATATCAGTACCTTTAGGTCATTTTCTTGATGTTGTGCTTGACCTTTTTCTAGATGTTGTTGGAATTATTGTTCTTTAATTGCATATCAGTATCTTGAGGCCATTTTCTTGATGTTGTGCTTGACCTTTTTCTTAATGTTGTTGAAATTATTGTTCTTTAATTGCATATCACTAGCTTTTTAGGCCATTTTCTTGAACTTGTGCTTGACATTTTTCTTGATGTTGTTGAATTTATTGTCAAATTATTGTTTTTTAGTTGCAATTGAGTAGCTCTAGACAACAAAATATCAATTCAAACAGCAAGTCAGGTTGGTCACTTTACTTTAGTAAAGAATATTTTGAGTATTTATTGATTTATGGGTTGGCCCTTTTATTGATTTGGTTGAAGTTGTTATTCTTTAGTTGTATATCAGTAGCTTTAGGCTATTTTCTCGATGTTGTGCTTGACCTGTTTCTTAATGTTGTTGAAATTATTGTTCTTTATTTGTAATTAAGTAGCTATATACATCAGAATATAGAGGTAAACAACAAGTCAGGTTGGGTATTTCACTTCAGTATAGTTTTTGTTTAACGTTCATTGATATTTGACTTGACCCTTTTCTTGATTTCGTTGAATTGTTATCCTTTAGTTGCATATCAGTAGTAACTGGTTCGACCCTTTTCTTGATGTTGTTGAAGTTTTATTTTTTGGTTGCAGTAGTTTTTGACCATTGTCAGCAATAAATACTCTGAGCCTAATTCTGTCACGTCTGATATTGAGCTCCAGGGATGGTGGAATGAGATCAAGAACAAGGAATACCCTAATAAGAAAAATGAGCCTTGGTGGCCAAAGCTTGTTACCAAAGAAGATTTGTCTGGCATACTCATAACAACGATATAGATTGCCTCAGGCCAACATACAATAATTAACTTTGGGCATCCCTTTTGGGGATTATGTACCTAACCGTCCTACCCTTATGCGAAAGCTCATCCCACATGAAGATGATCCCATCTATGAGAACTTTATTCTTTATCCCGAGTACACTTTTCTGGCATCTTTGCATACTCAACTCCAAGCTACTAAAGTGATGGTTCTTCAAGATACCTTGTCGACTCATTTAGGTGATGAGGAATACATTTGTCAATTGCACGAAATTCAAAGATCCTCAATTTCAATAACCTAATAATAAAGAGAACTAGATTTTGTGCATGGGGAGGTGAAAAAACATGCTAAGCACGTTCTCTTCCAGCCTGAACTTGATTTTTCCATTGTTATTTTTTCATTCTTCTATTATTTTTCACCAAATGACTATGCAAAGATCCATCATCAAATACAAAATGTTGGGCCCGTGCTCACCCGGACCATGCCCATCTAGTATATACTATATATATATATACTACTTTAGAAATATATACATATTAAATATATACTATTTTAGTCTATAGAAAATATATAGACATATATGTAGAATATATACTACTCAAAATACAACTTGAAATAATATACATACAACATATATACACTATATATATACTACCTTAGAAAACATATAGACATATATACGTTAAATATATACTACTTTAGAGTCTATAGAAAATATATACACGTACAACATATATACACTATATATATATACTACTTTAGAAAACATATAGACATTAAATATATACTATTTTAGTCTATAGAAAATATATAGACATATACGTAGAATATATAGTACTTAAAATACCGCTTGAAACAATATACATACAACACACACACACACACACACACACATATATATATATATACTACCTTAGAAAACATATACACATTAAATATATACTATTTTAGTCTATAGAAAATATATAGACATATATGTAGAATATATACTACTTAAAATACCACTTGTGTATATATGTAGAATATATATATGTATATATGTTTGTTATATTTATTACTTAGTGTAAAGTTTGATAGTAATATATTAAAAGTACTTAATTCAAACTAGAAATTCAATTTAAATGAAAAAATTACAAAGTAAGAAGTGAATGAATGTTGTATTTTATTGATTGGAAAATGATCCAAAACTTATAATTTACATGAATGAAAAATCAATAAATTTTGCATCATTTTTTTCAACTCGTTCATGTTAATATTAACGGAAACTGTCATAGGATAGTCAAAATCAGTGGAGGCAAAATCATGCATTGGACTTGATTGTGCTGAGTTCTCCCTTGAAGTCAGAATTTCTTCAATATTCTATTCATCTTTCGGCTTTACCTCTATTCCTTGATTTCTTTATTTTTCTCAAATCCAATCTCTAAGGAAAACTAGAACATTCATAGCATTGCTTCCCTATGAGTGTTGGTAGTCTCCAAACTGTTGTCGTCCCTAACGAAAAACGCTCTCTGATGCAACGATTGACATTGAAACATTCAGTATATCTCTAGCTAATATTGAAAACACAAGCTATTGTCTTTCATTATTCTTCCACCAATCCAATGCGTTGATCCTTGCTCTACGATCCTCTATCGGCTGTCGAAGATGATACTTAAGCTCTTCCCGATAATTTGTGTTGTATGTTGAAGGAAAAACCCTGTCCCAAATATTTAAATCATAAAAGTAATCAGGAAAACCATCATGTGTTGTCCTTTTAGAAGATGATGACTCCTCGGGAGCTTGAGGAGCGACAGTTGGAGTGATATTTATCGGTATAGCTACATCAAGTAAATCGGCATAATGGTTATATAATGCTTCTATGTAAATGCTCGTATCACTCATAGTCATAAACAAATTTGATTTTTGTGCAGACTCTATCTCTAAGGAATTATAAATAATAGAACTAAAGTCGCACATAGTATTATATTTTATACATGGATTTAGTATAGCACCAACCAAGTAAATTAGGGGAAGTGGATAAAAATACTTTTTAAATTTAGCAAACATAGCAACAACAACTTCTTTATGACCTTCTCTATTCTTATCATCTTTAAGAAAACAAGAAATGTCGGCTAAATAAGCTAAAATTTTGGAAACAATAGGACAATAAGCATCGGAAAATTCAACCGTAGCTATATAATTGTTTTCTCAAAAACTTTACAAGATCATCAATTGCAGACCAATCAAAATCATATGGCATACACTCAAGAAAAGAACCACAAAATTGATTAAAAGTCATTGTAATAGAAACTTTATAAGCAAGACAAGTTTTTTGATAACGCTCAATCTACAGCTCTCGTAGGAGTGTAAAGCGGTCTTTAGCAAATATAGAACCCAACCTGGGTTGGGTGTCGATCCCACAGGGAATAGCTTGGCCAACAAGTAAGCAAAGATTACTAAACTTTTGGTGCAAGTCTCGTAATAAGGGGGGATTCTTGTCGTGCAAGTAATGTAAACAAAAGCTGAAAATAATAAAGTAAAGAGAGATTGTTACGTAGGTTGTAAACAATGAGAATTGCGGCGTTGGGGTTATGTCCACCTTCTGAGGTATACGTCTCTATAGGCTATGAGTGCGTAGAATTGTGACATGCATGTGCTTATAGAGAATTGTATTCTATGGTAAATCCAAGCGTCTCTCGACCTCAACAAGGACTATTTCACTTTAACTCTCTCGAGATTAAAGCGTGTCTAACGGTACGAATTCTCCAAGAGGTTAGTCCAGTTACGGCACTAGCTTTTTAATAGGAAAGGGTGTCCTACTACCTTGATATTATCTCTTTTCCAGACAAATAACCTTTCTCTCGAACAAGTTAAATGTTAGACTGGCGTATTCTTGCGTTTGCAACCGCAAAGAATGTAGATTAAGATGAAGAGAATAATGATATAAGCAATATACGTGTCTCGAACTCACAAACTCACAACAATAGATAGTATCTCATTCGGCTTCCATAACCCCAACAGAGAGGTTTAGTTACCCATGAATGCGAAGGAGATCACGATTGACATTGTTATTATATCACAATATTGAGTAATTTCGTGTAGCACAAGTGGTAGGCGTGAGGCGTGAATTCCTTAGCAAGGTAACGTTTCTCTTGTTGCGGAAATTAAGAATAGAAGAGTAGAAGAAAATAAGATTAATGGAAAGATTAGAAGAGTTGTAGACTTGTTGTGGTGGAAGAAGAGAGGGATGGAAGAAGATTAATTGTTGAATGAATTGCGGAATGAATAAAAATCTCTAGCATGATAGGGTATTTATAATACCCATATCCTAATCCTACTAGGTAAATGAAATATCTAACCAAATCCTACTAGGCTAATGAAATACTTAACCCAATTGTACTAGGTTAATGTAACATTCTCCCAATCCAAATAAACTAATGAAATACTTAACCCAATTGTACTAGGTTAATGTATCATTATCCAAATCCTAATTAGTTACTGCAGGTCCCCAAAGTCTTCAGAAATGTTGTTTTAGCCCGGGACAGATTTTCCATGCAGCAGTTTTGGTCCAGGTCCCCAAAGTCTTCAGAAATGCTGTTTTAGCCCGGGACAGATTTTCCATGCAGCAGTTTTGGTCCTTAGGCGTCCAAACTCCCTTTCCTTCCTTCGTGAGCTTTCTTTTGCGTCAAGTAAGCCATAAAATGCTAAATTCTGCATCATTTATACCTGAAACTTTACTAATCATGTTCGTTAGCTCATTTATAGGAAAAAGGACTAAAAGTGCATGAAATATGTAATTTGTTCTCAAAACTAGGCTAGAATATGGGCAAAATATATTGATATAGGCGTGTAAATTGGCCTATTATCAACACCCCACACTTGAAGCTTTGTTCGTCCTCGAACGAAATATCATGTCATTCTAAGCGTCGACTTAAGGTTTCACAGTAACAACACAAAACATTCGTCAAGACAAGCACAACGATTATCAACAAAGAGTACTTCCCGATTATAAGTAGAAATAGTTTAACCTCTAGCATAGACTCGTGATGGTGGTCAACTCGCATGCAAACGTTAAGGTACAAGGAATCATATATAACTACCCAAAACTCATCAACCATGTGTGTCTCACAATATATTACCCATAATCACTCACAAGTATAGCATATTTTTCAAACATGGGTATCAACAATATCCTTGCTCTCGCTCTCACAAAGAATTCATATGTAGCAACTGATGACCATAGGCTTGCCCTTAGTGTAGTACTTCACTAAATGTCAGAATGCTAAGATTAGGATCAAATAGGTCTTTTGATGGTTGTAATGTAGGCTAAGGGACGGGTAGGACTATTTTGTCCAGGAATAGTGACTAAGCTCCTATGTGCTTTAATACATCACATTGTATCATTGACACTTTTTTCTTTCAACCTTTCTTCTTTCTTTTATTCTACCACCCTTGTTCTCCTCTTTTGTTTTTAAATTTTAAGAACAACTCACTTTTCAGCTTTCTTTTCCTTTTTCTTTTCACAACATACCTCTTATGATAGCACTTTCTTTTCCATAACACATTCAAGCACCATTTACAATTTAAAGCATCATACTTACCCAATTTCCTCTTATGTTGTCACATGACCTTTTTAATTTAAAGCACTTAGGAATTTGGATCAAATTACGGTCTTGAAAAAAATGGATTAGGCTTACATACGAGGTTGTCAAAGAAATAGGCTAAAGACTCAAAAGGGTTTGACTAGGATGATGTCCATGGGTAGGTAAAACTAAAGGTAAACAAATATAGGTTGCCAAAGAAATGCCTAAATCATATCCTAACTTACACTCCTTATTTTCGCTTTGCATACATACCAAGCAAGTTCTAGCATCAGCCACAAACATAGAAGATACTATTAATCTCACACACACAAGGCACATGGTCGACTTTATTGGAGGTAATATAGACTCTTGACCCAACAAGTGAAGGAATTGAACCACACAATATCACATAATGAGTCACAACCGGAGCCTAAACGTCTCAATAGTCACAATTGTAGCACATACTCTTGTTATAATCTCACGCTGCCTATCAAAATAATTTCATGCGAAGCTAAAAAATTTTTTAACTACTAAAAAAACTAAAAAAACATTAAACAAAAAAACAAACTCAAATAAACAAAGTAAACAAACATAGATGCGAATAGAGAAGTATAGCATGCAATGCCACCACCCCACACTTAGTCGGGACACTGTCCTCAGTGGAAAATAAATACGAGGAACCTGGTCAGTCGGACTTCTCCTCTATGTCTGGGGTCCTACCCCTTTCATCGGAATCATAATCAGAGTCGTCATCCTCAGAAGTTACTCATAAGTATCTCACTTAATTCCAAGCGTGAGTTGAGGTGTTTGCAGCGAGGAGGGTTCTCCTTGCTCCTTGCGGCTTCTTTTCTTGCTCTTTTGGGAAGTGGTAGCCTTTTCTTTGCCTTGTCTTGCTTTGGGTGCCATTGTACCTGAGACTTGAAATAGTGTTAATGGTAGCACAATCTCAATGGTTACAATCTATACACAAGCATTAGGGGTACCACCCCACACTTAGTTTCGTTGACACAAATTAGTGAAGTGAAAGTGGTCGATTACTCAGATTTCGTCGACATACGTTTTAGGATTGTATTCCGACAAGAAAGTCAGCAATGCATCACTTACTTACAGCCATTGGACTACTTTCATGGTAGATATAGCAATACTACTACATAGGGGTTACCACATGGAATAGTTATTCTTACAACAATCACAACCTCTTATGTCGGTAGGCACTATAAGTCTTATCCCGATGGCTGGGATAGTCTGACATGTAAGTATCCAAACAACAATCTTAAGCACTGTTCATAGCCATAGTCATTCTGCAAATAGTATAACAATGCTATTAAAACCAATTTCAAGTCGGAAACAAGTCAAGATTTTCCTACGTACATGTTCACTCACATGATTTTGTATCAATAATCCAAACACATGAACATCACCAACAATCTTATACGATTTAGCAATTCATAATAGACATAGCAACGTAGTACTTACGAGAAATAAATGAAGAGTAAGAGAGTACTTACTTACTTGAAGCATGTGGAGATGGTTTTGTGAATTGGAAGAGCCAAAGAAGAAAATTTTGAGAGGATTTGGATGTACATGCGGCGCCCTTAGGTCAATTTTTAGTGTGGTTGTGAAGTAAAAATAAGTCCCCTTTATATAGAAAGAGAATGGGTCGGGTTTTGACCCATTTACAATCGGTTTTGGAGACAAAAACACCACATATGCGGCGCATAATGCTCGGCATATCAATGACATATGCGGCGCATTGTCTATAGCATAATGGGACATATGCGCCGCATAGTCTATGGCATTTGTAGACATATGCGCCGCATAGTCTATGGCATATGAGATACTGAGACCAAATGCCATAGCATAGGCGGCGCATAGTCAAAAGCATACCTAGGAATAGGCGGCGCATAGTGTATAGCACACTAGATTCCGAGACCTTAGGCTATAGGATAGGTTGTGCATCGTTCGTGGCCTAGTTTTATCAAGGCCTAGCCTTCCTCGATGCCTATTTGGGCATGAGAAATGCTCAATCCATAGCCTTATGCATCACTATTCCTAACTTACCAACTTTACCATATAATGCGTCCAAATCGTCTATTGAAATCTATCTCCTCGTTGAATACCTCTTGTACCTATCTTTGCTCAAAATCAAATGAAAACGATTAGTACGATGGGTTGCCTCCCACCAAACACCTTAGTTTTGGTCGTGGCACGACTCTTATTTTTGGATTTTCCTTTATCAAAAGCAAAACAAGTACTAGAACAAAAGAAACAAATGATGAACGATAAAATAATAAAATGATAAAACGATAAAACGATGGGTTGCCTCCCATCTAGCGCCTTATTTATTGTCATGGATTGACATAGTTACCACGAGTACTCAGACTTCGTCGAGGTAAGTGATGGATCGTTTTCTGAAAGGATTTAGACGACAATGAGGCTTACCTGTGGGCATGCAATCTTCTTCAAGATGGCTCATACGTTTCCCCGGAGAGTCACCAATTATATCATCAATAGTCCAACCCATAGCTCTCTTGTATCTCTTCAGAGTAGATATGAGAGCTTCTACGTGCTGTTCACTTAAATCATCTGCACTCTCCGGAAGTATATTTCTACTTTCCAAGAACACATACCTTAGATAATCGAGGAGCTCTTGAGTTTCTAGCATTGGTGGCTCATCAATGGGAGTCTTCGCTGTTGGTTGATTCTTGAGATCACATTCCGGTTGCTTAGGAGTATACGACTCTGTTTCTGTTAGATCACCCATAAGTTCTTCATTGTCCTCATGCTCAACATTCAGTGGCGCAGCAGACAATGGCTCAACAGTAGGCTGTTTCTCTATAGATAATGCTTTCATATCCTCATGATGAACATCAGCTATAGATAACTCATTCATATCACTGGGCTGCTTCATTGCTTTGCATATATCAAACCGTACCACTTCGTCATTAATTCGAAACAAAAGCTCATTATCTTTCATGTCAATAAGCACACTTCCAGTTGCAAGGAAAGGACGTCCCAAGATTATGGGAACTTCAGAATCCTCCTTACAATCTAGAATAATGAAGTCTGTAGGAAAGATGAATGAAGAAACTTTCACCAACACATCATTCAAGATACCCACAGGTCGTTTTACCGACCTATCAGCCATCATGAGCCTCATATTAGTTGGTGTCAGATCGCCTAGCCCCAACTTCTTGTAGATGGATAGTGGCATCAAATTGATGCTAGCACCTAGATCGCACAATGCCTTGGCAAAATCCAACGATCTAATTGTGCAAGGAATAGTGAAAGCTCCAGGATCTGCCTTCTTTTGAATTAACGACCTTGTAGCGATTGCACTACAATGATGAACATTATCCGCCAACTCATAACTTGCTGCTCGCTTCTTTGTCAATAGCTCCTTCATAAACTTCGCATATCCAGGCATTTGTTCAAGTGCCTCCACCAATGGAATATTAATGGTCAGCTGCTTGAGCATAGTCATGAATTTGCTGAACTTTGTGTCATCTGCCACCTTCTTCAATCTTTGGGGAAAAGGTGGTGGTGGGTATGGAAGTGTTCTCTCCACGGTTTTCTTCTCCTATTGCTTCCGTTTTTCCACTTTTTCAGGCTGCACAGTGCTGGATGTGGCGTCCTTGATGTCGGGAGTAGTGGCTGGGGCATCTTCTCCTTTTGCATTGTCATCCATTTCCGCAACTTCGTCAATCACTTTCTTGTCTTTTGCTGAAGTTTCCAGCACCTTACCACTTCTGGTAGTGATGGACATGCATGACCCATTATTCCTTGGGTTTTGCACAGTATCGCTAGGTAAAGTGCCGACCTTTCTTTGGTTGAGTGCTGCTGAAAGTTGACTGAATTGCTGCTCTAGTTGTCTAATTGAAGTGGAATGTGAATCTACTAATTGTTTCATGGCGGACAAATCATTAATTACCTCCGTAACTCCCGCGCTCGTTGCTTCCACTCCTTTCAATAATTTAGCCATCATGTCTTCCATACTTCCAGAATTAGATATGGTGGTATCACGTCTGCCAGGGGGAACGTACAAACCACTCTTTTCATTCTTGTTCTTGCAACTACCTTGGTCTTTGTTTCCAGATTTATCATAATAGTTCCGACCTTGGTTTCCTTGGGTATTCCCTCGGAAACCCCCCTGATTGTTCAAGTAGTTGGCCTCCTCTTCAGAATCAGATTCGTCTCTTCCTTTTAGCGTCACAGCTTTCACTTTTTCGGTCTTCCCTGATAATAAATGCTTTGTCAGAAGATCCATTTGTGTTTTCATGTGCGCCATGTCTTGATCACGTTCTTCTTCTCTTCTTCTTTGGTCTGCAGTCATGCCAATAGATAAAGTGGGGCTTGCTACCTCAGAATCCCTGGTATGCCAAGCTCTACTTTGTTTCGTCATATGATCTAGCATATTGATTGCTTGACCAAAGGTGAGGTCCATGAAAGAACCTCCAGCTGCATTATCCACCACTGGTTTAGTTATTGAATTCAAGGCTCTATACAAGATCTCCATTAGGTGAACATTAGTCATGTGATGGTTTGGGCATCTCGCTAGCTTTGTCTTGAACCTCTCCCATGTTTCATAAAGAGCTTCAGTGGGAAGCTGGCGGAAGTTGCTGATTTCATCTCTCAATTGTGCTCTTTTGGATGACGGAAAGAATCTTTCTAGGAAAGCGTCTCTCAATTGCCTCCAATTTGTAATTGAATCAGGAGTCAGCCCATTCAACCATAGTGTTGCCTCCCCAGACAGAGACAATGGAAATAGACGTAATCGAATAGCATTCTGACCAACACCAAGATTGTCAAAAGACTTGCATGTAGAAATAAAGTTGATGAGATGCATATTCGGATCGTCGCCTGCTAGTCCACCAAATAATCCCTTGAGTTGCTATAACTGAATCATGGTGCTTGTGATGTTGAACTTGGCTCCGGGCGCTAATGGTGGTGGAATTATAGCTCCAGTGGCTCTGTCACCATCAAGATCATCATCATCATCGTTGAAATCTGGCTGCATAGGTTGGCGATCATACCTATACCGCGCTTGTCGACCTCTTCTATTGGCAGGTGTTGTAGTTTCAGCAACATGCCTTGGGTTTATCAACTCGTCGTCACCTAAATCCTCATTGTCAGGATTTGTGGCTCGCCCAGGATTATCAATGTTTTGTTGTTGGACTTGAGCAGCGGCAAGAGCAGCTAATCTTGCTTGCTCGTGTTGAGCAGCCATCCTGTCGATTTCAGCTTGTGCTTCCATTCTTCTAATTCGTTGTGGTTCAGGATTGATTGGTTATAAGGGTTGACCAGAACTTCTAGTATGGGGCATGCACTAAAGTAAAAACCTGCAAAAAACAAAAACAAAAACTAAAAGTAAAAGTACGAGAATCTTTGACCAAAGGGTCTAGTAATTATCACGAACTTGATTGACACTCGTATTCCCCGGCAACGACGCCAATTTTTGATAACGCTCAATCTACATCTCTCATAGGAGTGTAAAGCGGTCTTTAGCAAATATAGAACCCAACCTGGGTTGGGTGTCGATCCCATAGGGAATAGCTTGGCCAACAAGTAAGCAAAGATTACTAAACTTTTGGTGCAAGTCTCGTAATAAGGGGGGATTCTTGTCGTGCAAGTAATGTAAACAAAAGCTAAAAATAATAAAGTAAAGAGAGATTGTTACGTAGGTTGTAAACAATGAGAATTGCGGCGTTGGGGTTATGTCCACCTTCTGAGGTATACGTCTCTATTGGCTATGAGTGCGTAGAATTGTGACATGCATGTGCTTATAGAGAATTGTATTCTATGGTAAATCCAAGCGTCTCTCGACCTCAACAAGGACTATTTCACTTTAACTCTCTCGAGATTAAAGCGTGTCTAACGGTACGAATTCTCCAAGAGGTTAGTCCAGTTACGGCACTAGCTTTTTAATAGGAAAGGGTGTCCTACTACCTTGATATTATCTCTTTTCCAGACAAATAACCTTTCTCTCGAACAAGTTAAATGTTAGACTGGCGTATTCTTGCGTTTGCAACCGCAAAGAATGTAGATTAAGATGAAGAGAATAATGATATAAGCAATATACGTGTCTCGAACTCACAAACTCACAACAATAGATAGTATCTCATTCGGCTTCCATAACCCCAACAGAGAGGTTTAGTTACCCATGAATGCGAAGGAGATCACGATTGACATTGTTATTATATCACAATATTGAGTAATTTCGTGTAGCACAAGTGGTAGGCGTGAGGCGTGAATTCCTTAGCAAGGTAACGTTTCTCTTGTTGCGGAAATTAAGAATAGAAGAGTAGAAGAAAATAAGATTAATGGAAAGATTAGAAGAGTTGTAGACTTGTTGTGGTGGAAGAAGAGAGGGATGGAAGAAGATTAATTATTGAATGAATTGCGGAATGAATAAAAATCTCTAGCATGATAGGGTATTTATAATACCCATATCCTAATCCTACTAGGTAAATGAAATATCTAACCAAATCCTACTAGGCTAATGAAATACTTAACCCAATTGTACTAGGTTAATGTAACATTCTCCCAATCCAAATAAACTAATGAAATACTTAACCCAATTGTACTAGGTTAATGTATCATTATCCAAATCCTAATTAGTTACTGCAGGTCCCCAAAGTCTTCAGAAATGTTGTTTTAGCCCGGGACAGATTTTCCATGCAGCAGTTTTGGTCCAGGTCCCCAAAGTCTTCAGAAATGCTGTTTTAGCCCGGGACAGATTTTCCATGCAGCAGTTTTGGTCTTTAGGCGTCCAAACTCCCTTTCCTTCCTTCGTGAGCTTTCTTTTGCGTCAAGTAAGCCATAAAATGCTGAATTCTGCATCATTTATACCTGAAACTTTACTAATCATGTTCGTTAGCTCATTTATAGGAAAGAGGACTAAAAGTGCATGAAATATATAATTTGTTCTCAAAACTAGGCTAAAATATGGGCAAAATATATTGATATAGGCGTGTAAATTCGCCTATCATCATTTTTAAATAAGTATAAGTAACATTCCATCTAGTATCACATTCTTCAGGTATTAATATCGGTCTAAGGTCATTTTGTTCACATTTAACTTTAAATTCTCTCACTCTACCTCTTTGATTATTTCCTTGAATAAAGCCAACAACAAGACGAACCTTTTCAATATAAAGCTCAAAAAATTCAAGACCATCTTTTACAATTAAATTATACATATGACAAGCACACTGTAACACCCCAATTTTTTTGAACCGGAATGCTACACGGTACTTATGACCCCTAAGGACCACAAGCTAACCCATAACTGATATCTGTACCTGTACACTATAATATATATATCATAATAATGCAGAAAACATGAACATGTAGGCCATAAGGTTCAACTGAATAAAAAATCTGGTAAAATAACATCAACATGGGTGAAAGATACCCAAAACAACTGAAAACTGAATCAAATCTGAACTAAATCTGAAAACCTCTAAACACTATCTGAATAAGGAGTTGAAGGAACATGTCTCCAACTAACTCCGTAAACTGATGGCTAATTGAAATAATAAATGAATAAATCAAATCATATCGTCCTCGAATGAAGAGGAATCACTGCAACTCTGTATACTGGAATGCGACTGCTACTGCTGGTTTGGAACTCGTGTCTCTGAACCTATGGTGTAACATAAAGAGAACACACCATAGCGCGAATGCGTCAGTTCAACTGGAGTACTAAGTATATGAGTGAGGTAGGCTGAACATAAATAGGGTTACATGCATGAACAATGCTAACTAGTTGACTGATATGAACGTGAGAGTGCAAACATGCAAACATAGAAACTGAGATCGCGAATGCGTGATAGCTAAATCTGTACACTAATACATAGTTTACTGATAACTGATCATGAATGATACTGCAGTTCTGAATACATGGGTGACTGTGTCTGACAGTTTTGCATTTGATAGAACTATCTGAGTTCCGTACAATAACTGGATTTGACTGTATCTAACAGTCCTGGTATACTGGTATCTGAAGAACTATCTGAGTTCTTTTACTGAGACTGAGTCTGAAACTGTTGGAGATAGTTGTTTAACCGACATGCCCCAATAACGCATATAGCTAAGTTGGGTTCCAATCTCTGCTCGACTGGAGGGGTGTCAATACCGCGCTATTGGTAAGGACAGTTGTGAGTGACCCTTATCTGGCAGGTACTCAAAATGAGAATGGTAGGAACCCTAAACTGACAGGTTAAGCCACCCCATCAACCCTAATCTGACAGGTTAAGATGTCTCAACCTACGTTGACTACGTAGTTCTAGAATACAAGGATGACTGCTAAGAATCACACCCTAAACTTGTAGGTGAGTTCCTATCCTTGGATTCACTCGGTGATAAATTCTACTCCCATCTGAAGAGACTAAACATGATTTAACTGACTGTACATGAACTGAATAACTGACATACGTTGACTAACAGAATAGTACTACTCTCTGAGAATTTACTGAGATCATGAGATTTCTGAGGTTTTTTGAGTCATATGACTGACTGAGTTCTATAGATTGTGGCTTGACTGAGATGATCGTGACGACATGACATGGCTATAGGCACATAACTATGTTTTTTGGGTACGAATACCCCCAGGACTCGATGGAAGGAAACTGACACACATGACATGACTTGATCACAAGATTTGAGTCCACAATTCATAATATTGTACATAAGGGATTTCATACTAAGCATGATTATCAACAATGTATTGCATGGAAAGGATTTCATGTCACATGGAAGTACTTGCACAACCTTAATATCATGTTCATTGCATAATCATACTAGCAACACATATCAATAGCATGGAAGTTCATGTGGAATCATCTTAAGAGTTGACATAGGTTGTAATTTAAATACTATGGGGTCATGGGAACATGATTTTTAGAATTCTAGGCATTTTAACAAACACCTTGCATGCACACTTTGGGGCATAGGTTTTCTCAACAATTTTAATCATGTTGAACCACCCAAATCATGGGTTTTAACTACAAGCATGCATACATCATGGAAGTCAACTTAAATTAATATCTTGAAGCTTAAACAATGATCATTAACATGAACAACATCACATAACAACACGAAAATCAAAGTTTCTCATTTAAAAGCATGGTTCTTGAACTCTATGAACGAAAGGGGTCCATAGATGAACACTACGCATACCTGACTCAAGGTTCTTAATGTTTTTAAACTTGAAGGATTTGAAATACTTTGATTCTTGAAGAAGATTGGGTCTTGTTCTTGGAGATTAAATTTAGAGAGAAACCCTAGTTTTTTGTTTGTGAAATAATAATGAGCATAATGGCTGAATTCGGACTTATCTGGATATATGTAGGCGAGTGATAAGTGACCAAAATACCCCTGTTAAAATGACCTGGAAATAAATTTTATGTGGCGTGTGACGGTCTGACTGACGGTCCGTCAGACACTTGCTGGTCCGTCACTTATCCTGTTAGACGTGGACCAGAAATGGGGTTCATTGGATAAGAGTTGACGGCCTGGATAACGGTCCATCACAACTTTGACGGTCCGTCAACTCGTCCGTCAGTGCTTATCCAGTACGTGGCTCAACTACCTTGGATGTGACGGTCAAAGTGGCGTTCCGCCACTTATGTGGCGGTCCATCAACTTGGCCGTCATACCTGGGCATTTCCGACAGTTCCAAGTAAAACGTCCATAACTTCTTCGTCTGATATCAGATTTGGACAAAATTGGTACCGTTGGAAAGCTAACTCAATTTCCCATGTGATAGAAAGTGAAAATCTCAAAAATACCACGTGTACAAATATAGTTTTACATTTCAAAGTAAGTCCTAGCATCCTCGAGATGATTTCTTGCTAGGAAAAAGGCACGGGTATTACACACACTTAACATGAAATATTTTAGGTAACGACGGAGAATAGTCAACTTTTAACTTGTCAATAGAAGTCTTGTTGTTAGATGAATTATCAAAAGCAATACATAAAATTTTTCTTTCAATACCATAATATTCTGCAACTTTAGTAATAGATTCAGAAATAAATTTTCTAGTATGTCTACGATCTTCATCATACAAAAAAGCTAGAATACATTTTTGCATAACACAATTATTATCTATCCAGTGAAAATTAATGGTTAAATAATCATATTTATTAACAACACAACCAAGATCAAAAGTTAGAACAATTCTACATTAAATATTTTTTTAATAATGTAGATAAATAATAAACATATTGTGCATAGAGTCTAAAAATATTGGATCGACAAGTACTTCTAGGAATACCATTAAACATAGGCTTATAAATTGCTTGAATATAATGATTAAAATCATCCTAAGAAGCAAAAGTGAACGGCAAATAACCCATAACTATCATTTTCACTATTTCTTCCCGGTCCTTCATTTTATTATAATTTTTAGTTAATTGACCGGTTGTTGGGTTTCTAGTTTGTGTTGGACCACCAACAACCTCACCACCTTGTGCAATAAGTAACTCTCTAGCATGATTATCTCTTAAATGTCTCATCATCAAACCCGTACCCCCTTGATTGCCTCATTTTTTATGCTCATATATAATTTCACAAATATTGCATTGCACCTTAATTTGTCCTTCTATTTTTGAAAAACAATTTCCATACAACATTAGTTTTTCTACGATCTCTTGGGGAACGGGGAGGAATATGAACCGATTCAGATCAAACATTAGCATTTTCTACTGCGGGTGTCTCACCAATATTTCATCATCTTCATCTAAATTAACCGTATCTACTTCATTTTCTTTTCTATATCATAATTTTCCTGAGCTTATGCATAATCTCTATCATGAGCACCTATACCTATTTCTTCCTCAAAAGATTGACTAAGCGGTACTGAAGGCACACAGATATATCTATTACTTGAACTACCTCTACCGGAACCGCCACCAATTTATTTTTTACTACCACTACCACTTTCGGAATAAAATTTTTGACACTTTTACCGAGGTTTCTTATTTTATTCAGATTAAAAAATAAACTAAAAAATATTCCAAACACACACAAATAATAAAAATAAATATTCAACAATTAATACACTAATTAAAAATTAAAGGTAAGAGGTGGAATGACAATACCAAATTTTGGAAGTATCCGAAAGTTGTGACTTTAGAAAACTTCCACTTGTATTTGTAATTGCAAAATTAAAAAATAAAATTGAAAACTTTAGGAGATAATTAGAATTTTTAAGAGAGATTGAGATTTGAGAGAATGAGATTTGTGTGAAAAATGAATTAATTTTTTGGAATTTTTTTTTAAATATTAGCCAATTGGCCGTTAGGGTCAAACGACTATAATGTCGTTGGCCTAACGGTCCAATTGGTTGTTTGAAAGCCTAACGGCTAAATGCCTTCTATTAAATATAATATATATATATATATATATATATATATATATATATATATATATATATATATTATCGGGTTGGGCCAGGCCGGGTA
The DNA here is from genome assembly GCA_030864225.1 of Capsicum baccatum var. pendulum. Classification (NCBI taxonomy): domain Eukaryota; kingdom Viridiplantae; phylum Streptophyta; class Magnoliopsida; order Solanales; family Solanaceae; genus Capsicum; species Capsicum baccatum. The sequence continues at coordinate 221,970,831 of CM061558.1, read as the reverse complement.
CTCGGTGGGCCTGGTCCTGGTTTACTGGGCCCATTAACGTGGATGGCCCAGCCCGGGAACGGCATCCCTATAGCCTGTGGGCTCACCAGGCTAGGTCAATTGGGCTGGGCCAAGTGAACGGGTCAGGCTAAATAGGTCGAAAATGGGCTAGCCCGGCCCCTTTGACAGGTTTAGATGGAGAGACATGTGTTTCGCCTAGCTCCCTATTATATAATACTAAATGTCGATGGCCCATGCCAATACGAGTCCAATATATGTTATTTTTTAGTCTCAATTTATATGACACAAATAGAATTTAGATAATCCATCATATTTTTAATATGCTTTAGATATTTTAAGTTATTGACTGTCGTGATTTATAATATTTTTATGTAATTTTCAAATAATACATGTTACTCTTCTTGTTCAAATTTTTGTGGCATTGATAACCAATTATATTTTAAAAATAATTTAAGTTTTTAATTATTGAGATTTATAATATTTTTCGACAGTCAATCAAATATTTTATATCTTTAAAATTTTTTAAGTAGTTAATTGTTGTAATTTATAATTTTTTTTACCTATCTTTTAAGAATATATAACCGATTGAATATTTTTTTTTTAGATATTTTAAGCTATTAACTATTTTAATTTATAATACTTTTATGTAATTTTAAAATAATACATGTTACTCTTCTTGTCCAAACTTTTGTTTCATTGATAGTTAATTATATTTCTAACTATTCTAATTTAAGTGGCACTGATATAATTTCGAGAGTCAACCAAATATTCTTTATCTTTTAATTTTTTCAAATTTTTAATTATTGTGATCTATAGTATTTTTTTGGAAATATATAATAGATTTATTTTTGTAGATATTTTAAGCTGTTATTGTATTTATAATATTTTTAATGTAATTTTCAAATAATATATGTTACTTTTTTGGTCCAAACTTTTGTGGCATTGATGGTTAATTATATTTTTAAATAATTTAATTTTTTAATTATTATTATTTATAATACTATTTTCTTCTATTCCAATTTAAGTGGCACAATGCTTAGATGTCCATAATAATTAATTAGGGGTCATATAGTAAAATTACGATTGAAACAATAGAGTAGAGATGTCTTAAATGACTTATAATAACTATTTCGAAGTGATATAGCAAAATTACTATAAAAAAGCTTGTGAAAAAAATTAAGTGGGCATCATATAGTCGTCAATTAATTTAGCATTAAATATTATTAATTTTTTTAATATTTAGATAACTGTATAATAATTTTTAATTAATTAAGGATGGCATAGTAAAATTACGGTTGAAGCAGCTGAAGTAAACATGTCATAAATATCTATTTTACCCTTTTTAATTAAATATTATTGATTTTTAATATATAAATGATATATAATAATTAATTAGGGATGATATAGTAAAATCAAGGAGCAAGCAGGTGAATTGTTTAGCATTAAGATTATTAATTTTTTAATATTTAGATAACTTTATAATAATTTTTAATTAATTAAGGATGACATTGTAAAATAACGGTTGAAGCAGCTGAAGCAGACATGTCATAAATATCTATTTTACCATTTTAATTACTTATTATTATTTTTAATATATAAATGACATATAATAATTAATTAGGGGTGATATAGTAAAATTACGGAGCAAGCAGGTGAATTGTCGGCAAGGAGGATGACAGGAAGCTTCTCAACTGCCTCTTATTATATAAGAGAACTAGTGGTATATAGCCCGTGCTGTGCACAAACCCAATATTTATATTTTTTTGTTTTAATTTATGTGATAATTTTTGCTTTTTAATATATTAAAAAAAGAATGTCCTTTTTCTAATTCAGAAATAATTTGTTTTGCAATTTTTATTTTATTTGTTAATGAAATGTTTTATAATCACACAAAATCTAAGATTTATTTATGCATAAATTTTAAAATAGCATTTTATTTTTTCTACTCCATGATTAATCAGATGGTGTTACATGAATTGAAACGAAAAGGTAGCAAAAAAAAATTTAAATTTAATTTTCTGATTTACGTATTTTATGCTTCATTTATTTGTACAGACTAAAAATTTGAATTTTGATAATTCAGATCTTAGCTCGAAACTATGTATTTAACTTTTTGTTTGAATCCAATCATTTAGATCTCAGTAAGTGTACTACTCTCATACTCCCTTTTTGACACAGCTATGACTACTAGAAAGTATTTCATCCAACCATCTTTAATTATCATTTTGTATCTATTGTATCCTTGTTATTAAATATTATTTATTATTTAATACTTACACGACTTATAATAACTAATTAGAAGTGATGTAGTAAAATTACTATAAAAAAGTACTTGTAAAAATTAAGTGGGCCCCAATAAGCCGTCAAGTTAATTTAAAACATCAAGAGTTAACTTATCATTTGTCTCTATTTTATATTTATTATGAAATATTATTAATTTTATAATGCAGAAATGACCTATAATAATTAATTGAGGATGATTAGTAAATTCACGATTGGAGCAGCGAACCAGATATGACATAAATGACTTATAATAACTAATTAGAGAAAATTGAAGAAAAGGTGTCTTTTAAGTCTTGAATGAAGGATTGGTGACATTGACCAACTCAAAGGGCCAAACATCATTAGGAAACTTGATTAAGTTAATTATGGACTTAATCCAACTTCTCTTATAGTATTGGTTAACAATTTTAATATTTGTTGCTTTAATTTGAAATGTGGTTTGAACAAAATCCTAATATTTGATATTTCTTCTCTTCTCTTTTCAAAGTGAATTATGATATTTTGTTGTTTATTGCATTATTTTGAATTTTGATTTTTTTGTTGTTTGTGTTTATAAAAATGAAACAATGATTTAAGTTGATTTGTTCTGTTCTTGTTCTTGGTAAAATGGTGATATTGCTGTTTTCTGTTGAACAAAATCGTGCTACTATTTTTTATTTTATCCAATAGATTATCCATTTAGTGCAACATATTAACCATCTGATGCAACAAATTTATCAGATAATGCAACAGATCAACCATCTGATGCACCAAAGGAACCATCAAATTACAATTCTGATGTAACAAATTAATCATCTGATGCAACATATTTAGCATATGATGCAACAGTTTAACTATCTGATGTAATAGATTAACCATATGTTGCAGCAGATTAAGTATCGAATAAAAAATTTGATGCAACTGATTAACCATCTGATGCAATAGAAAAACTATCGAATTAATGATCTGATACAACAGATGAACCTCCTGTTGGATAAAATCCTATCAACTCTTCCAAAAAGACATGTCCAAGATATGATTTTTCCAACTGATCATTCATCTGCCGTGATAGAAGATCCAATATTGGAAGAAATCTAAACAATATTGATCATTGATAACTGTTCCAACAGATCACTCATGTGTTGCAACAAATGTGTGACCTGTTGCACAGACCATTCATCTTTTTCAACGGGTGAGTGATATGTTTTCTATTGTCACAATAGATTACTTAGTCGTTGTTGCAGGTTAGTTAACTGTTCCAACAGGTCACTCATATGTTGCAACAACTATGTGATCTATTTCACAAACCATTCATCTTTGTCAATAGACGAGTGATATATTTTGTATTATCGCAATAAATTACTTAGCCATTGCTACTGGTTATTTTACTATTCTAATAGATCACTCATATGTTGCAACAGATAATGTTGCAACAGATGTATGATCTGGTTGCTGCATGGACCATTTATTTTTCTCATTAGATGAGTGATATATTTTGTATTATTGCAATAGATTACTCATCCATTGCAACAGTTTATTTAACTATTCCAACAGATCACTCATGTTGCAACAATGTATGATCTGTTGCACAGACCATTCATCTGTCTTAAAAGACGAGTGATACGTTTTGTATTATTGCAATAGATTGCTTATCCGCTGCAATAGATTTGTTATATGCTGCAACAGATATACTACCTGGTGAACAGATAAGTGATCTGTTGGAATTGTTATTTTACAGTTTTGCTTGTTAGATTTACTATTATCCCTTTTTAACTATGCATTAATCAACTATAATATATTTTCTTATGTTCCTATTAATTTTAGATAATATAGCTCCCAAAAGAACAGAAACTGAATCAAGTCCAAGTAAAGGAACAAGTGAAGCAGCTAGACTACATCCACCACTCTATGAGCTTGCTTTACAAGCGTTATCTCAATCAGGAGCAAAATATGATGAACACGGGGAGGAGGAATGTTTCAAAAGAGATAATCCAAATGCTAATAGCCCTTCCGCCGAAGAGTTAGTCAAAACCTCCAGCATTGATCATTATCCTATGAGAAGCAGTGTGATGGTGCCACAGATTTAACAGGTGATTTTGTGGTTAAGTCAGCCATGGGAAAATTTTTTGACGCCTTCAAAAAAGTACTTCGAGAACAAAAATTGGATGCTTATTTCAGGGACAGCTACTTTGGAAAATATCTTGATTTGCTGGAGGACAACAATGCTCGTTTCCAAATGAAAATAGTATATGAACTTCTCAAGCGTAGGTTTATCTATGAAAACAAAGATAAGATGGATGAGGTGTGGATAAATTACTGTGGTATGCCTGTTTGTTTTGGTGAGAAGGAGTTTGCCATAGTTATTAGACTAAAATGTTATCCTCTTTCTCAAGTTATACCTATTCTAACCCCAAAAAAGCACCCCACACACCCAAAAAAGACAAACGCAAGTCGTATGATCATGATGACCTGGTGTCCATTATTGGTCCAAGCTTCAAAAATAAAAATTTGATAGAAGCGTTGAAAGGTAAAGAACTTTAAAAGAAGCGCAAGTAGTCATTGTGCTTAATTTGGTTTGTACATAATATTCTTTGGGTGAGAGACGTTAATAACAACATAAGCATTGGTTTAATAAAGCTCTCCGAGGATCTTGAGACATTTAACAACTATCCTTGGGGTTATGAAAGCTTTAAAATAACTGTCCAATATTTGTTGACTCCGTTAGCGCCAAAGACAGTCAACTTATATGGCTTTCCATGGGCTTTCATGGTAAATGTTTCATTTATTTCTTTTATTATGATATCATTTATTTTTCTTACTCAATAATGGTTTTGATTTATTGGCGTTATTTTATAGGCTTGGGCGTTTGAAATCATTCCTCATTTGAGACAACAAGTGAACTACCAGGAAGAAGTTTCCTATACAAGAATTTTGGGATGGTTGTCAGCAAAAACTGATAAAACTGCAAAATTTCTTGATCTCTTCACCCCTCGAAGGATGCAGTAAGTATAATTATAATTAAGTTTTTATTTTAATTAATAATTTTTTTGAATGATCTAATCATCATTCTAATATTGTGCATCCGCAGCTAGTTATGACCAATCGAGAGTTGAAGATGCCATTTTTCTTACTTTACGGTCTGTGCAAACTTTATCGGACCCTAAGATCATCGACAGAATAAAAATGGATTTGTTTGGAGCAACAACCACCACAACAACAACCACAACAACAACAGGCCCAGTATATTACCACAAAGTGAGGTCTGGGGAGGGTAAGATGTATGCAGTCCATACCACCACATTTGAAGAAGTAGAGAGGCTATTTTCAATAGACCCCCAGCTCAAGATGGAGAATAGTACACCAAGATTGTAAAGAAACATGTAACAGGAAAAGATGGCATACAAAAATAAGACATAATAGAGATAATTATCAGAGATGTACGAAAAAGAGAAGTACGAGCAGTTCAAAATATGAAATAAGCACTAGGATACCATCTAGTAGAAACCTACATTCATAAACCAGAGGCTCCTTCTCAAGAACATAGTCCTAGTAATATACACTCACCCCCCCCCCAAACTCACCTAGATAAAGGCCCCTACTCAAGGACACGGGCCTAGGATTACTGCTCAGCTACCCAATCGGTCTCCTAACACCTTACCACAATCCACAAACTCACCCTAACTTTCTACCCTAATTTGCGACCTCCACACCTTTTTGTCTAGGGTCATGTCCTCAGTAAGCTGCAGCTTCTCCATGTCATGTCTAATCACCTCCCTCCAGTACTTCTTCTGCCTACTTCTATTCCTCCTAAAGCCATCCAAAGCTAGCCTCTCATACGTCCAAATCGGGGCATCTGTACCCCTTCTCATCACATTCCCAAACCATCTCAACCTTTCTTCTTGCATCTTATTCTCCACCGAAGCCACTTCCACCTTCTCTTGGATCGTATTATTCCTTACTCTATCCCCTTTAGTATGTCCACACATACAACACAATATTCTCATTTCCGCCACCTTCAATCTTTGGATGTGAAAGTACTTGACTGGACAATACTTTGCTCCATATAGCATGGCCGGATGGACTTCCACTCTGGTGAATTTGTCTTTAAGCTTAAGGGGAACTTTCTTATCAGACAACACTCCAGAGGCGAGCTTCCACTTCATCCACCCTGCTCCAATACGTTTAGAGACATCCTCATTAATCTTGCTATTCCCCTGAATCATAGACCCAAGATACTTAAAACTATCCCTCTTACAAACATCCTGTGAATCTAACCTCACCACCAGTTTGTCCTCCTGACTTGCGTCACTAAACCTGCATTCCAAATAGTTTGTCTTGGATATTCTCAACCTGAACCCCATAGACTCAAAGGTTTGCCTCCAAACCTCTAGTTTTTCCTTCACCCCCTCCCACGTCTCATCAATCAACACTACATCGTCCGCAAATAACATACACCAAGGCACCTCACCTTGAATACTCCACGTAAACACATCCATTACCAATGCAAAAATAAAAGGGCTAAGAGTCGATCCCTGATGCAATCCTATCTCGATCAAAAAATGCCCTGAGTCACCTCCTGCCGTCCTCACCCGAGTCTTCCCTCCATTGTACATGTCCTTAATATCTCTAATTTACATCACCAGAACACCTCTCATCTCCAAGCATCTCCAAAGAACCTCCCTAGAGACTTTGTCATATGCCTTCTCCAAGTCAATGAACACCATGTTCAAATCCCTCTTTCTTTTCCTATACTGCTCTACCAATCTTATCACCAGGTGGATTGCCTCTGTCGTTGAGCGAACTGGCATAAAGCCAAACTTATTCTCCAAAATGGACATGACCCTCCTCAATCTCCGCTCGACCACCCTCTCCCAAATCTTCATATGTGACTTAACAGCTTAATACCCCTACAGTTGTTGCAACTCTGAACATCGTCCTTGTTTTTGTATAACGGGATCATCGTACTCTATCTCCAAGCCTCAGGCATTCTCTCAGTCTTAAAAATGATGTTAAATAAATTATTCAACCACCTTAACCCCGCACCACCAGCATACTTCAAAAAATCCACCAAAATTTCATCTGGCCCCGTCGCCCTACCCCTCCGCATCCTCTGAATAGCCTCTCTGACCTCCTCAATATTAAAATGTCTACAGTAACTGAAGTCACGGCTCTCCTTCAAGTGCTCTAGCTCCCTTAACACAATGCCTCTGTCCCCCACTTCATTTAAAAGTCTATGAAAATACTCCTACCATCTCTTCTTGATGTGAACATCCTCAACCAAAAATCTTCCGTTCTCCCCCTTAATGCACTTTACTTGATCGAGGTCTCGACCCCTCCTCTCTTTAGACTTAGCAAGCCTATACAACTTTTTTTCCCCATCTTTCTCCTCTAACCCCGCATATAAGATCTCAAATGCTGCTATCTTAGCAGTTATAAGTGCTAACTTAGCCTCTTTCCTTATTACTTTGTAAGCCTCCCTATTCACCCACTTCTCCTCTTCATCTTTACTCTTAATCATCTTAACATATGCCCCCTTCTTAGTCTCCACTTTCTTCTTAACTTTTCATTCCACCACCAGTCCCCCTTATGTCGGCCTACCCGACCCCTCGAGACATCCAATACCTCTCTAGACGTCTTCTTGATGCAACTGGAAACCTTATCCCACATACCATCCACGTCCCCCTACACTTCCACACCCTCATTCCCACTACCTTCTCCCCTATCTCAAGCATAGTGACTGGCATCAAGCCACCTTACTTAATTTTAGGTTGACCCTCTCCGACCCTACTCTTCTTGCTCTTCTTGATAAACAAGTTCATCACCAGAAGCCTGTGCTGAGTCAAAAGATGCTCACTCAAAATGACTTTACAGTTCTTACATAAAACCCTACCCCCCTTCTTAAGCAGCAAAAAGTCAATCTGAGTCTTGGCTAAAGAGCTTCAAAAGGTAATCAAGTGATCCTTCTTCTTTGGAAAGCTCGAATTCACAACGACCAGCCCAAAGACCCTCGCAAAATCCAATAGGGAAACCCCCTCACCATTTCTATCACCAAAACCAAAACCTCCATACACATCATCATAACCTCTCGGAATAGCCCCAATATGCCCATTGAAGTACCCCACTATGACAATCTTATCTGAGCTAGGAACGCTTCGCACCACCTCATCCAAAGCCTCCCAAAAACTCGCCTTCACCTCTTCATCCAAGCCTATATGTGGCACATACACACTACACACATGCATTATAAACCCCCCAATGACCAACTTAATCATCATCCTATCACTGACACTCTTTACCTCCACCACCTGCTCTCTAAGCTCTTCATCCACTAAGATGCCCACACTCTTTCACCGCTTGTCACTACCTGAGTACCACAGCTTGTACCCATCCACATCCCTAGCCTTACACCCTACCCACTTAGTCTCCTGAACATATGCAATATTAATCCTTCTCTTCTTGAGAATCTTCACCAACTCAACGGACTTACCCTGAAAGGTCCCAATATTCCAAGACCCTATCCTCAATCCATCACCTTTAACCTCTCGCCTACCTCTCTCACCTCTCATCAAACCAGCCCAAACATACAACCTAGAACTCACCCCCACCCCTGCCCTCCCCTCTCCACCCCCTTCTAAAATAACTCCTAACCCTAACCCCCTCGGATATGACCCTATTCCAATATCAACCCCTAGCCATACCTCAAAATCGAAACACATACCCAAACCGACCAGCAATAAATAGACAATAAAATAAAGCAACAATAATAAAATAGTATGAACACAGCAGGCACGCATAAGAATACACTACCGGCCTAACATATAGAACAACATGGAACCAAAAAAAAGAATGAAAGAAAACAAAATACAAAGAAACTATACTATAAGGAGTAACTAAATAATAAGGTTCATATGTCACCGGAGTTCTCCTGCTTTTGCTAGTTGCGTCAATCTTGATGTCAAAATGGTTGCCAGACTAGAGTCTCATGAAAGAGTCCATCGGGACCTCGTCAGAAAGTTGTAGGTGCATCTTGTTTCTATTATCGACAGTTGGTTGCTGGTTGTCATCATTGCACTACTGTATTAAATCAGTTATGGTTGGAGCTTTAGCCTACATTGTTAATGAAGTCGACCCAGAAGAAACCCTAAGTTCACCAGCAATAGTAGTGACAACGGTAGAAAAGAAACTCAGGAGAGAGATCGTTAGGGAGAGATAACATAGGAGATAGATTAGCCCTTACTTGTACTAGTGTGTCAATGTCATCACCGACATCAAAGTCATTGATCAGTCACTATTATCGTCTAACGTGAAGTGAATGTTAAAAGAAAGGAAAATATAACCAGTTAGAAGTTCTCCTGTATATGGTAACTACATTGTATATGTCGTTTGGAGCAACAACAATTACAAGAAAAATAATTTTGGAGGGTGAGCTTGTTGTTGTTGATGGTCTTAGTGGTGATGGGGTTGTTGTTGGTGGTAGTGGTATTGTTGTTGGTGCTAATGATGCTCCTCTTACAGTATTTAAAACAAAACATTATGAGTATGATCATACTAGTTATACAAATTTTGCCTCTCCTAGCGAATATTTTGCATACAAATGTCAAGACAGAAAGGCGAATCATGATGTAGTGATTAATGCTATTAATGGATTAACTGCTTCTGTAAAGGAAGTAACATCTAAGAGGGGTGTCATTCCATCAAAGTGTATTTTATTTCCATCCACTTCATTAGAGATTAAGTCTAAGAGGAGAAGAAAAGTGATTGCCAAGGCATTATCAAGCATACAAAAGAGCGAAATTGCAACCCCTCTGTCCGTGTGTTACACTGAGCAATATACAATGTCCAAAGGAGAGCAACATGAGCTGAACAAGGTGAATATATATGTCTTCCAACTAACAAAGAAACATATTTCTGTTTCAACGGATGACAAATCTGCAAAAAATTATCAAACAGATAAATATATCTGTTGCAACAATTGACTAACTTGTTGCACCAGATAAAGTACCTATTGTGACATAGTCTTGTCTGTTTTAGCAAAGCAACCAACTCTTCTTATCTCTTTTATTTGTACCAACAGATGACCTATCTGCTGCAATAGATGAGTCATATGTTGCAATAGATGGTTCATCCATTGGAAATTATCATACAAGTCTTCCTCATATAGAAATTTGACCCAACAGTTGATTCATTATTGCAATAGAAATATAATCTGTTTGGGACAATTTAAAACAGAAGGAAAACCTATTTGATTTGCTAGAACAGATGCGTTATCCTTTTCCGTTTTGTTGTATTTCCGTGATTAGTATTAACCAATTCTGGATTTCTAGGTGGATGTAGAAGCTAATGCTAAACAACATTAACTATATGCTACTCTACTCTTTTTATGGAAATACGGAGAACAAAAAGCGCAAAAATCGTACGTAAGCGACAATAAAGATCCACGACGAGCAAAACCAAATTCCATAGCACCGGATGAAGAACAACTTGTTCATATTGAGTATATCTTTATAGCTTGAGTTGAGTCTGTCAAAGTAATAACCTCACCCCTCCTTAGGAATCCTTGGCATCAATACTTAAATTGTTGATGTATTTATTGTGATCTGTACCCATAACAATTTTTTTACATTTCATTTATTCGTTGATTTTATTTCAGCTAATTTCTTAAGGCTTTGATTTATTTTATTTTGTCTATGAATTTTATTTTTTCCTTAGATTTTAACTTATTAATTGAAATGGAATACTAGATTTAAATGTTGCAATTGATAATGTATCTGTTGCAACAGACGGAACATCTGCTGTAAAATATCAAACAGATTTGACATATGTTGCAAAAGGTAGATAATCTATTGAAATTTATCAAACAGGTCTTCCCACTGTTGCAACAGATAAACTTAGATAGAAACACGAAACACCGACATAATGCAATAGATGACCAACCTATTACAATAGATAAACTATATTGCCAAACAGGTAGAATATCTGTTACAACGGATGGAGAATCTGTTGCATTATAAAAATTTAAATTTAATTGGACATAAAAAAAATTACCACTACATGGAAAAAGGTGAAAGTAAATTGAAATAAAAAAGGCAGAACCCATCGACAGTGTTCAGTTCAAACACCTAAAATAAAATTGGCATCAAGTAGATAGTGTTCATTTTAAATACGTAAAATAAAAAAGGCACAAATGTGTCAGGTTGACACTTTTTGCTAACTTGGCGTCTGATTCCCCCCCCCAACGGTCATCCCCCCCAATATCTTATATATTCATCTTCTTCCTAAAATTTAACCCTAAATTCCCAAATCTTCTTCTTCGCCATCATTTTTTTTTATCTATCCAAATTTTTTAAATTATTTACATTTGGTCTTTCTTTTCTTCAATTTTTTTTTTCATTTTTTCCAACTGAGCTTGACAATGTTGAGAACATCTTCCACTTTTTTTTGTGATAACAATTTTTAATATTGTAAGTACGATCATGACTCTCTATTGAAGACTTCTTGGACTCAACAAAATCTAGGTCGTAGGGTTTTTACTTGTAAGATTTCAAAGGTAATACTTTTTTTAATTAGTTGATTAATTATTGACTTGTAATTGTTTTGTAATTGTATTCTTATTTTTATAGAAATTGGGTGGATGCGATTACTTTGATTGATATGAAGAACGACAACCTTCACAAGTAAATCGTGTAATCTGGGGTTTGTTGAAGAAAGTCAAGGCTTCTGAAGAGAAACAAAATCGAGCTAGAAGATAATACCTTATTGCCGTTATTGCTACTAGTTTGGTGGTGTTGGGAACATGAATTTTCAAGCCTAATTGCTGAAATTTTCATGGTAGTATATTTGCTACTGATTTGGTGTTGTTGAGCACATAGATATTCAAGCGTATAATTGTTGCAAAATATCAAACATATTTAGGTATACATTGTAAAATTTAGGTCACCTGTTGGAAATTATCAAACAGGTCTTCCCGCTGTTGCAACAGATTAGACTTAGATTAGAAAGAAAAAACATCTGCATAATGCAACAGATGACCAACCTTTTGCAACAGATAAACTATCTGACCGAACAGATAGAATATATTTTACAAAAAATTGACAATCTATTGCATTATAAAAAACTCAACTTTCATTTATCAGAGAAAAATGATTTCTAGTACATGTACATGTAATTTAAAGTAAAGTGAAGTGTGACTTTAAATGGAAAAATGTTATTTCACAGGATCTTCTATTTACACAGGCTCCAAGCATCCAGTTAGTACCCCATAAGCCCAGACCTCTTTCAGGTTTGCCACAACATTGTCGTACAGAAAGGTCATTGGCTCAGCTATTTCTGTGCCGGTCCACAAACATTCGATGTGTGCAAGAGCGTGTGAGCCACTCGCGTAACCGACATCATTTTTTGGAAGGGTCATGCCCTTGTTTCGACCTTCAAAATCCCATGATTTCTTCATCAACACTTTCTTTGGCAAATGATTCATCAGTTTACTCTCCCTCAACAAGATGGGAAATAGCTTCATTAGTGGCTGCACGAGGAGAAAAAGATCGACATCATCGATGGAAGGTTCGTTATAGTCATAAACTTTAATTTTTATCTCCTCGAGTAGTATCTCAAGAGCTCGATAATGTATTCCGTTCATGCTAATAACTACAAGAATCCTCTTTGCCTCGGTCCAGCTCTTTCCGTGTGGATTTGGCCTCTCCTGTATAACATATTTTATTATTTCTTCTTCATCCAGTCCAATGTAGAAACTAAGAAATCAAATATCGTGCCATCGTATAATGCAACATTATTGAGTTGATAGTACTTATCCTTGAGCTTCATGCAGAACCCGAGGTCCATTATCCTATCAACAACATCATAAGCTTCTCGGTACGTTAATTGCCTTTTCCTTATGAGGCAGAGAATTTTGTCAACATGCTATGAAATAAGAAGACAATTTTTAAATAGGTTAGTAATTGTAAAGATGGTCCATCTGTTGCATAGGGTTCTCTGAATCAATAAGCTAATGCAACTTATGAAATAGATGGATAGTAAGTTGCAATAAAACCACTACCAGTTGTACCAGAATACCCAACTATTGCAACAGATTTCACATCTGTTACGTAGCTTCTTCTTCATGGGGAAGATTATATTAGAAGGCAAGGTTAGGAAAAGTAAACTTGCCTTGTCCTCATAACACATATGCATATTTGTCCTAGTCTGGAGGTCTTAGGGGGAAAAGGGAGGCCTGGGGTAATCTGGTGCGCCTGGCTTGACATTCTTGGCCTTTCGCAAATCCTTCTTCTCTTTGGTGACAAGTTTTTCGTATGTGTACAACTTCTTGAATAACCCCTGAACTTTAACAACTTTTTGAGAGGGAGGAGTTGCAATTATTTTTTATTTCCGACAGGAGAGTACATCGGTTATTGATCTTTTTCTCTCCTAACCAACACTGTAGGAGTGTATTGCTACCTCAACTTCTTCGATGGTATGACACCCCTCTTGGATTTGAATTCCTCGACAGCTTTAGAGATAGCCTCTATTTTTTCAAAGAGCTTAACCTGGTTGTCCTTGCACTCTTCACATTTGCAATGAGAACACGAGGGTGAAGAGGGGTGAGAGGGACCTGTATAAGGGTGAAAAAGGGTGTTTTCAAACATATTTATTTTTTCTTAAGAATCAACATGCTCACCATCACGAGTGGTAACAGCATTAGAATACCTACCACCAACACCAACAACTTCACCAGAAGAAGCACCCATATCTACCTTAGTAGGTTAGTCATGAAGAGCCTCAACATTAGGATGACCTTGCCTAATTTCTCTTTTTATGGTTGTTACTCCAGCTAATTCCTTCCTTATTAACTCCACTATTGGGTCTGCTATAGTATTAACATGACCTAGAGTAATATAAAAAGATATCAATGACTCCTCCTCAGTAGGCATGATCCATGGATGCACAACTTAGATAAAAAGAAAGATACATTTAAATCATATAATATAATAATTTTCATAGTTGGGTTAATATTTTAACAGTCAATTTCTGCAACAGATTAACAATATATTGCATCAGATTACCCATCTATTCCATAATTTGCAATAGATGGTTAAAATCTATTTTAGTCAGGTTCAGAGAACCAGAGTAACACATGGATAATCTGATACAAAATATTAATCATCTGTCATAACAGATTACCAATCTATTGCACCAGTTGCATAAGATGGGTAATCTGTTGGGTTACATATTATGCAATAGATGATCTGTATGTGTATTAACAATATGTTACATCAGATTACATATCTGTTGCATAATTTACAGTAGATGGTTAATATATTAGGAGTTTGGGTTCAGAGAACCAAAGCAATAGATAGGTAATATGATGCAAGATATCAATCATCTATCGCAACAAATTATCCATCTGTTGCACTGGTTGGCACAGGATGGGTAATCTATCACAATAGATGTCCCATCTGGTGCATCAGCTATAACGTCTGTTGCACCAGATATAACATCTGTTCAATATCTTTCATTGAGTAAAATTATTTTACTTGAAGAAGACGTACTGCATCATCTGGAGGGTTAAAGAGACCAGCCTCCTTAATTTTGGTGTTTCTCTTTGCAGCCAACCACCTAAATATCCTTGGATGAGAAACTTCATCCGGGTAATCCATTACCTACTTTTGGAGGGGAGGAATGGCTTCAAATGCCCAAGCCTAAAAAATGTAAATAGGAAGCAAGCAAAAAAAAGGTCATAATAACTAATATATTCAATACAACTTAATGGATGAGTTAAAATAGTGATTAATTTTACCATGAAAGCCCAAGGAAAGTAGTATAATACGGTCTTCCCTGAGGATAACTTTGTCAGTAAATATTGGACAGTCAAGTAGAAGCTATCATATCCCCAGGGATAATTGTTGAATTTATCAAAATCCTCAACACGCGCCAACAAATCATTTTCTATGACCTTGTTGATGTCTCTTGCCAATATAACAGAATAGGCAAACCAAACTAAGACTAATTCCTCCCTGTACTACTTTGGTATGGTTTTATCCATGAGATTTGTCAACAAATCTGATGCTTTGTATCCATGTTGAGCAATGTCAAACAACCCATCTATTTTTTCCTTGCATTTTCTTTCCTTGGATATTTTGTGGGGTGTTCCATTGGTGATAGGTGGTTCTTCTGGTAGGTGGCATCTCATGCCCGTCACTATGGCAAACTCTTACAAGCCAAAATAAACTGGCATGCCACAGTAGTTAATCCTGATTTCATCCATCTTTTTGTTGCCCCCTCATTTGGATCTTCATCATCCCCCACATACTTGATCCTGCACTTGACAAGACCATATACCATCGTCATTTTAAAATAGGCAGGGGCGTCCTCAGCTAGCTCAAGAAAGCATTCAAAGCAGATCTTCTTAAAAAGTTCGTCTATGTTTTCGTACTTTATAATTTTGCTAAAACAAATAAATTTACTCCCCATATGACATTTAAGTTCAATTTCACCAGTTAGTTCTTCTTCTGCATTTTTGTCATTTATCAGCATCGCAACTTGAAACCTATCAATACTAAAAGTTTTGACAGGATCATTCTAGGATGTCGATATTAATTCATGCCCCATTGGTGATATATTATCAGTATATTGATGATCATCCTCTTTTTCTAATTCCTCCTCCTTCTCACTTTCATTTTCTTCATCACCATCTACAGACCCTTGTCTACCTCCTTCAACATTGTTTTTATATCTCTCCTCAGCTTCACTTTGTTTCCCTAAATGAGATTTTTCAAGAAACTCCTCTGAATCCCTCTATACTATAGCCTTTTTGGGGGGATGGTTAGACGTTGATCCACTTTCACTTTCTTTTCTTTTGGAAGACATTTTTTACCTACAAACAATAGAAAAAGAAAAATTATATTACAATTAATGTATGCATAAATTTTAAAAAATACATTACAAAACACTATCAATAATGACACACCAACATCCACCACCACCACAAACACCATCAACTAATGCCACAAATATCACGAATACCAATACCACCGACAGCCACCACAAACACCACAAACTAATGCCATCATAAATACTACCAACCAATGCCACCACCAGCCACCACCAGTGTCACCACGACGACTACAATGGCCACCACCACCACCATCACAAACACCAAAAACACCATCCAACAATACCACGATATTCAACAGAACACTTCGATAGAAACTAGGGTTTTCTCTAGTTCTTTCTATGATTTTACCATCAAAACTCAAAATTGTAAACCCATTCTCAAAGATAATACAACTAAAAGATTTATTTTTCATGATTAACTTAAAATCCCTTATGTTTTAGAAAAAATAACAAATATAAAACTCTTCTTAAACTCTGTTACCTATGAAGACATAGAAAACGACTGATACAAGCAAGAATGAAGCCAAAAATAACACCTATGTGGTCAAAAATAAGAAGAAAATTGATTTGTTATGAAGGGTAGAGCAATTTGTTGAGCAGTTGTAGTTGTTGTCTGTACTGTATAATTGAGTGAGAAAGAGAATAGAGTGAGAACTCGAGATTTGAAATGATAAAATATTTTTCTCCCAGATGGATGATTTGTATGAGTTGATTTGTATTTTGTAAAAGAATGACAAGATTTGAAAATGTTAATTTGGTTTGAATTGATCTTAATTATTTTTAAAATCATAAAATAAATGCATAATTTTTTACCCTCTCATCATGCAATTGCCAAAAGACTCAATTGAAGTTGTAGTTGACCCTATGAACTTACCCACTCCTGGTCCTAGATCAATCAATTTAGGTATATGAACTCAATTGAAATTGTATAAAAATAAATGTTTAACCTATTGCATCAGGTACTTATCTGTTGCAAATTATCAAACAGATTAAGTAATTTGTTGTGACAAATTACCCATCTGTTGTAAATTATCAAATGGATTGTCACATATCGCAGTAGATTACCTATCTCTTGTAAATTATCAAATAGGGGCTATCATCTGTTGTAGTTGACCCTATGAAAACTCACCTTTGGTCCAAGATTAATCAATTAAGGTATTAGTCTAACATATGAGGTGGTAAAAATCGGTTCAGCTTAGAGTGATCGATCGACGACTCTGGTCAGGAGGATCACAATACCGTATCATCATTCAATTACCAAAAAACTCAATTGAAGTTGTAGTTGACCCTATGAGAACTCACCCCTGGTCTTAGATTAATCAATTAAGGTATTGGTCTAACATATGAGGTGGTAAAGATTAAGTTAGATTAGAGTGATTGATCGACGACTCTGGTCGGGAGGAACACAATACCATCTTATCATTCAATTGCTAAAAGACTCAATTAAAGTTGTAGTTGACCCTATGAGAACTCACCCCTGGTTCAAGAATAATCAATTAAGGTATTGGTATAACATATAAGGTGGTAAGAATCAGTTTAGTTCAGAGTGATCGATCGATGACTCTGGTCAAGAGGAATGTAATACCGTCTCATCAGTCAATTGGCAAAAGACTCAACTGATGTTGTAGTTGACCCTATAGAACTCACCACTTGTCCTAGATTAATCAATTAAGGTATTGGTCTAACATATGAGGTGGTAAGAATCAGTTCAGCTCAGAGTGATCGACTGACGACCCTGGTAGGGAGGAACGCAATACCATCTCATTATTTAATTTCTAAAAGACTCAATTGATGTTGTAATTGACCCTATGAGAACTTATCCCTGGTCCTAGATTAATCAATTTAAGGTATTGGTCTAACATATGGGGTAGTAAGAATCGGTTCAGCTCAGAGTGATCGATCGATAACTTTGGTTGGGAGGAACACAATACGGTCTCGTCATTCAATTGCCAAAAGACTCAATTGAAGTTTTAGTTAACCCTATGAGAACTCACACCTTGTGCTATATTAATCAATTAGGGTATTGGTCTAATATATGAGGTGGTAAGAATCGGTTCAGCTCAGAGTGATCGATCGATGACTCTGGTCGAGAGGAACATAATACCGTCTCATCATTCAATTGGAAAAAAACTTAATTAAAGTTCTAGTTGACCCTATGAGAACTCACCCCTGGTCCAAGATTAATCCATTAAGGTATTGTTCTAACATATGAGGTGGTAAGAATTGGTTCAGCTTAGAGTGATCGATCGAAGACTCTGGGTGGGAGGAACGTAATATCGTCTCATCATTCAATTGCCAAAAGACTCAATTGAAGTTGCATTTAACCCTATGAGAAATCACCCCTAGTCCTAGATTAATCAATTAGGGGTCATTTGGTAGAGTGTATAAGAACAATGCAAAATATAGTGTATTAGTAATGTTTGCATTAGTAATACTTGTATTATTTATGCTTGTATTAGTTATGCATGTATTCTTTCTTATACATTGTTTGGTTTGATGTATAAGAAATAATACATCTTACATAATTTCTGTAAAAGAAATTTTTGTTTACAAAAATACCCTTCTTTGATTTTGTATCCTTTTTTGCAACAAAGTTCTTTTGTTATTTGAAACATAATTAATATTGTTAAACTATTATATAGAGGTTTAGGATTAATTTCAAGACCTTCATCTTTGCATAAAAATATTATGCCGACGGATTAACATAGTCGAAACAAAAATAAAATACAAGACGTAAAATTAAGAAATAGTCTCAATTTTTTTTAAAATCTTTTTAAAGACTCTCAAAGCAAAGCAAAAATATGTTATAATTATTTAAATCAACCATTCATTATTGTAAATTCAAATAGTGGGAAAACAATTGTGAAATATTTTGAAAAGATTCACTAGTGCAAATTAAAATAGCGGGGGAAAGGAATGGTGAAATACTTTAAGAGGGAAATTGAGGGGTATTAAGGTCATTTAATAAGTTAATCCATGTGTTTAAAGTCTTTGTATTACTAATACATAGGAAATAGAGAGTATTACTAATACACACTTTAATACACAATAGAGTGTATAACTAATACATGCATTAGTTATACATAAGCAAAAAGTCGTACCTGTTGCAACAAATGTATTTTTTTTTGGAATTAATCAAACAGATTAAGTCATCTGTTGCAACATATTACACATTTGTTGCGATGGATGATCGAGCTTTGGAAATTTTCAAACAAAAATTGTTATCTGTTGCACTTAGATATTTTAAGACCTTTTTTTTAAAAGCAATTTAGGTATTTCCTATCCGAGATAAAAAAATTAAAATACTAAGGCGGTAAAAAATATTACTTGGATAGCTCAAAAATCTCCTTAGCGAGTATTCTTATCTGCACTTTTAAATGTCACTATCTCCTCATGCCCCTCAAAAGTCAAAAGTTATTAATGAATATTTAAAACCCATATCTAGAAGAATACTCTCTCGTTCAGCCATAACATAAGTAAGACTCAAGACTACTAAACTTATCTATCACTCTTTCTTCTTTATTCTCAATTCTTTTTCTTTCCTTTTTGCCTCTTTTTTCTCTCTTCTTTCGGATGAGGATCCTTTTGGATCTCAACCGATCAATATCTTTTCTCGACTAAACTAGATATTCTGATCCCTTTGATTTTTTCATATTGTAGGTATGGTTCACTATTGCTATTTACATCTCGTCTTCTTCTTTGTATGTCATTTAAATTAGATATTTATATCTATTGCTATTGATTATTTACCTATTACTAGTTTCCTATTTATTGAGAAAATTAAAGGAAAGGTGACTTTTAAGTCTTGAATGAATGAACCATTGTTTTTATATCTGTTGTAAAATGCCTCATCGGTTGAACAGATGGGTAATTTGTTGCATCAAATTGGTCATTTGTTGATTCACTCAATTTTGTGTTACCCTTTTGTACAGACGGAGCAACTATTTGAAAAAATCAAACCAATAGAAAGCCTGGTTTGATTATTCTAACAGATGATAATCTGTTGCAACATGTCATCTATCTGTTGCAATAGATGCCTCATCGGTTGAGTAGATGGGCAATCTGTTGCATCAGATTGGTCATCTGTTGATTTTCTTTATTTTGTGTTACCCTTTTATAATGTTTTTTTTCTTCTTCTCTTGTTTGACATCAAATTTATTTCTGTTGTTTGTAGATAAAAGAAATTGATATTGTATCCATTTTTGCCCAACCAGCATTAAAGGCTAGAGTAAAGATGGGTTCAGAGGAATAAGCTGCTTGCAGATGGAACTACTTCATATGTGGGAGATATGTATTACTGATCAACCTATCGTGAAAACATACATCCAGTACAATGATTTTGTGAATATTTGTTTTTTACCTATTAGGCATTAATTCTTCAAACAAGATATGACATTTTACAGTTAATATTGTTAGGTTTGAACTGGTAAGGCTGAGGGACCAAGTAGGTGGTGTCGATACCGTGTTATAATTTAATGCCCATTTATGCTCATATTTTTGTGTCATGTTTGGGAAAGGGTTAAACTTTTTGGTGGCAGTGTAAATATCCAATAGTGATTGGCGCAGCTTTAATGGCTCAATGGACTTCTTGAAAGGCCTGCGAAGCCTTGCACTGCAGCAAACACCGATGGAACCAATAGAAATTCCCCTGATCCAAATTTATATGGATGGGCTACTAAAGGCGACTATTATATTGCAGTAGGTGCTTGGGAGACTACCTGTGCGAGAAGGGGGAGGTTGAGAAGGACATATATCATCTTAGACCTTGTTTAAGAGGAAACACAAGGTAGGAAGGAAAGTGCAGCGAAATTGGCTGATGAAATTGACATAAAAAATGAAAAACTGGATGAGCTACAAATGTGAACGCGTATCCAAAAATGAAAATCCATTGGTCGTTGAAGTAAAAGTAGAATGGTCAATAGGACTGAAGCTGGACACTTTGGTAGAGAATGCAACTAGTGAGCATAGACTCAATGAAGACTCTCACAAAGTGTAGGACCAGAACTCTAAGGAAGAAGTTTCGCGAGAACAGGAAATTGATACGATTGTCAGTTAGTTGAAACCTAAACCAACTACTCCTAAATTAAAAATACAGAATTAAGAAAATTTGGCAATTTCTCAAGTTAAACTTGCATCCCATGCCTCCGATTTATGGCTCTGTTCAGGTCAAAGGTTGTGGAAACAACAAGGCATGGGATTTCTACCCAACTTCAGACATTTTTGTTTCTGCTGCCATCGACCTGAATAGAGCCATAAAAAGAAGGCATGGGATGCAAGTTTAAATTGAGAAATTGCCACCTTGTCTTGATCCTTTATTTTTAATTTAGGAGTAGTTGGTTCAGGTTTTAACTGACGGACAATCATATCAATTTCATGTGCTTACAAAACTTTTTCCTTAGAGTTCCGATCCTGTGATTTTTGAGAGTCTTCATTGAGGCAACGCTCATTAGTTGCATTCTCTAGCAAAGTGTCCAGCTCCAGTCCTGTTGGCCTTTTTTTTTTCAATGACTGACAGATTTTTATATTTGGATACACTCTCATATTTGAAGCTCATCCATTTTTTACGTTTCTCATGTCAATTTCATTGGACAGATTCGCTAGAATTTCCTTGCTCGCTCTTCTGTGTTTCCTCTTAAATAAGGTCTGAGATGATATTTGGCCTTCTCCACCCCCTCTTCCCGCACAGGTATTCTTCTAAGAACCTTCTGCTATATAAAAGTCTCCTCCAACAATCCATCCATATAAATTTGGAATAGGGGAATTTCTATTGGTTTCATCATTGTTTGCTGTAGTACGAGGCTTTGGAGGCCTTTCAAAAAGTCTATTGCGCCATTAAAACAGGTCCAATCACTATTGGATATTTACACTACCACCAAAAACTTGAACCTTTCCCCAATCTTGACACAAAAACATGAGCATAGACCATCATTAAATTGTAATAGGATATTGACACCACCGTCTTGGAACTTTTTGGCCTTATTAGTTCCCACCTATCAAATAAACTATACAAAACAAGATCTTGTTTGAAGGATCAGTGTCTAATCTGTAAAAAATTGCATTCACAAAATCATTGCACTTTATGTGTGTCTGTCGTGGTAGACTAATCAATAATACATGACTTCCACGCATGAAAGTGGATCCATTGCACACACCTTATTCTTTCTACCCCATTAAAGACACTATAGTGTTGTTTATTCATCTGCACGCATGTGATGACTATTAAAAAAGAGGTGTGAAGAGTCGTGACTTTTTTATCTTAACACATTCAAAATAGTTGATGAATTAAAATCTCCATCTGTTGCAACTGATGAATCAGCTGATGGAAGAAATCCAAACATCTTCTCCAACATATGGTCCATCTGTCGCAACAAATAATTCATATGTTACAATAGATTATAAATCTATTATGACAGACCAGACATTGTTTATTCATCTACACGCATGTGATGACTATTAAAAAAGAGGTGGAGTCGTGATTTCTTATCTAACACATTCAAAATAGCCGATGAATCAAATTCTCCATCTGTTGCAACTGATGAATCAGCTGTTGGAAGAAATTAAAACCTCCCAAAAATATGGTCTATCTGCCGCAACAGATATCTATATGTTGCAACAGATGGTAAATCTATTACGGAAGATGGACTATCTGTTGCAACAACTCAATAATAACGGTTGTTATCAAGTCTTCTGAAAACCACTTTTGAAAATGTGAGAAGTATTAATGTAAATAAAAAAGTCGCGACTTTTGATAGAAAACAAAGTGCCACCAGTTTGAATGTAATTAATACAATGGAGCTTAAAAGATGTGCCTTTTGTCCTTACATATCAAGATTTAATCCTTTATAAATAGGTCCCTCCTTAATCTTCATTCTTCTAAACTTTATTTATTTCTTGCATTTTTTCTTTTCTTGTGACATCTTTAAAAACTTCTCTTCAAAGAGCATATTCCTTTATCACTGAGGTAAGTTTTTTTTCGGTGTAAATCTACTAGTTTGTAGTATACGTTGTATTATATTTGGACTTTTTTTTCATTTGTCAATTCATGTGTGTTCTATATATGGCTGATCCTGTTTGGGACTTGCTATTCTGCGTGACACAGTGCGGGAACTTCAGAGGTAGGTTAATGACCTGTAGAGGGAGTTGGTTACCGTAAGAGAGACAATGTTCAGAGAGATGCAGAGGCTGATGAGGACCCTACTGCTGTGAGTTGATTACCCGACTATCATTAATGATGATGATAATAATAATAATAAGAATGTGTTTTTTCTTTTAGCGTATGTATTTTAATTTTTCTATATCGGATCTATACCTAATGTATTTTATTTTTAGTCGATTTTGGCTTTTTAATTCTTATTTAATTTTCATTCTGTCTATTTCTTATTCTAAATATTTTACATGTTAACATGTCGATGATTGGAGGTAAGGAGAAATTTTTAATCCAGTAGCAATAACAATTTTGGCTTTTGATTCTTTCTACAGATGGACCATGTGTTGGAACAAATTGGTCATCGATTGGGTTTCTGTCGATAGATTATCTATCTGTTGCGACAGATTTTTCATCTGTTGGAGGAAAATATTCCAGTTTTATAGAACTGTGTTGTGTTCTTCTAGCTAATATCCATCTGTTGCCACAAAAGGGTAATCTGTTGAAAATACTTGTGGTCTGTTATATTGTTTAACAGTTCATGTTTTGCTTTTTTTTATTGGTGCACAAGTTATTAAAAAGATATTTTATATATAATAAATGATAATATTACATTCACAACAATGAGTTAAATATATAAAAGACCACAACAAACAACTATACAAGTTTCTGCAATTACAAAGATCATGTAGATTACGATCCCGACATGTAGTTCTTTTGTGGCCAGCGCGCTTACATACGAAGCACTTGTTTCTTCTTGATGATAATGATTCTCTAACTCCACGCCTCCTCTATGGCTTTATTTTCGGTTTGATAGTGCTTGGGTCAATATATGGAAGATGTATTAATCTCCCCTTAAGCTCTGCAGGAACAACCCAAGATTCTTTAGGAGGCACCTGAATAATATGCCCACTATATGCCATTTCATATTTTTCACCGAATAATATTGAGAGGAGTGCTCGTAAACTTCAGCTCCATATTAATGACCGTATTGACCTCGAAGCACTGCCATAGCATATGGATAGAGTATTTTGTCCAAGTCAAAAACTCTGCACGTACAAGATCTTATTTGAAAATCGACCGTGGTGACATCACCATGACTTATGATACTAAATTTGTAATCTTCTATTTTATGAGGTAATAACCTATTCCCTAAACTGACGTTCATTGATATTATTTTTTTGATTTTGAGAACAAATCGGGTTCTTTTTTTGGGCACTTGAACTGCACACGCCTTTTGTTAAAAAATTCATCATATTTCTGGCTTATTTTTTCAAACATAGCCTTAATGGAAAATTCTCTTTCATTGCCAAATAATGAATTCACCGATTCATCTATGTTTGATGTCATAATATTGTACCTATACAAAAGAATCACTTAGTACGATATCATAATAAACTTGTAACTCAAATAAGACATTAAAATCAATAAGAATGTACCTATTTGTCGGACAGAATGCCCAGGTCCATCTCTCGAAACTGACACGTACGAGAAATTCTGCTACCTTGGGATTCACATATGTTATTTGATTGAAATGGTCTAATAACTCCTCTCTACTATATGCTTTAGCTTCTCTATAAAAAAAGGTCACGACCCTTTCATTGTGATAGTTAGTTCGAATGTTCTCTCTAAGATGCCTGATGCAACAACCAAGTAAGCTGAAGTGAAGAAACGAGAACCTATCTTTGGAATACTTGGATGCCTAACTGATACAAAACACAACTCTTTGGTATCTTCAACGCAGCTTCGCATTTGTTCAAAAAATATCCATAAGAGGCATCACATTCCTTATTCGCTACACAAAAAGCAACCGGAAAAATGTGATTCTCTGTATCCTGTGCCACCGCCGCTAGTAGAACTCGATTATACCTACTCCTCAAGAATGTACCATCAACGGCTATGCCTTTTCTCAAATATCAAAAACCTTGAATCTAAGCACCATAGGATACAAAAAAGTACTTAAACCTTCCATTTTCATCAAGATTCAATGTTGTCTTACTTCCAGGATTTGTGGACTCAATCATGTAACGGTAGGCATCTAGGACTGCATACCCATGCTCCCGTGTCCCCCTAACCAAGTCCTTGGCAATCCCCATGGCCCTATATATCTTCCAATAACTGACCAGGACACCCAATTTCATAAGTAGTTGATTGGACATAACCCTTGTTGAAGGGCCTTTGCCATAAAGGAAACTACTCTTAAAATATTCACCGAGGACCTCTGTTGTGGCATGAGGATTTTGGCCCGAGATGTGCTCCGAACCACATGTGTGATGCTTTTCATATTTATGAATGACGAATATATTAGAAATTGCGTACTTCACCACTCTCAACCACTACTTGTAGTTCGAATGAACACATTTGAAGTAAAGGACACTTCTCGAATTAATCACCTTCTTTATTCTGAAATCTTTTTTCAAGCAAGAAATAAACAAAGTGGTAAATAGTTCATTCTTGTCCTTGAGTGACATTCCAATAAAAAATCCGGTCCTGTTGTCTTGAAGATTTCCAGACTGTGTAGATTGAGAAGAACTGTACATCGTATTGGTCGAATCAACGGACGTAGGTGTTTGATCATCATCTGGACTATTCATGTCTAAATCATCCAATCTATCATCAAAGATATCTTGTTGTTGTTCTTCTTTTATGTTATGGTTCTCATTCTCTCTCGTCTTTTCAACCACGTACACCCTTAACACCAGCCTGGATGAATCACTAAGATAAGCACACAATTGAACCTGATCGATTATCTTGAAAGGAAGTACCCTCTGATTTTCAAAGGAGCTGTGCATGCAGATGATGGAGAGTTCTTTCAATTGAAAATTCAGTCCACAATAACTGATGATTAAGTTCACAAAATCACATACGAAACATCACTTTGGACTGTCATAGCTATCATCTCTAGCATTTTACCCTCGTTCCAACTTCATATATATCGATTGCTCTTCTCGATCCATTGACCATGACAATCCACCCCTATTTTTATTGATCCCTCCATTAGTGGTACCTAAATAAAGTCATTTGTTAAAAAAAGTTAATTGTGATTTCATAGTATCGTAAATGAATCCCAATAGATGTGTAATCACTCGCAATAGATTACTTACCTTTTGGGATTTATGTTACGCTCCTAAAGTTGATTTCAACTGATGAGTATCTGTTGTAATAGGTGAATCATATATTGAAATAGACTATATATCTATTAAGATTAATGTTACAGTATTGAGGCACCTTTGAAGCTGATTCCAACAGATGAGTGACATGTTCCAACATATAATTAACCTGTTGTGATAGATGACTTACCTATTGCAACAGACTACGATTTGTTGGAATCAAGGTCAGGTTTTATCAAAATAAGTTACTAATATGTTGCAACAGATATTTACCGTCAGTTAGAATCGAGTTCGGGTTCTGTTGCAATAGGTTAATAATCTATTGCAACAGATATTTATTACATTGCACCAGATAACTAATTTGTTTAAATAAATAATTCGGCTGTTGTAACAGATGACCTATCTGTTCGATTCATGTTACGACCTATAGAACCATAAACATGAATCCAACATATAAGTCTTCCGTTGAAACAAATGTCTCATCTGTCATAACAGATGATTTATCTGTTTAAACAGATGGATCTTATGTTGGATTCATGATTAGGTTCTATCCATTGCTGGAAAAATAGCACAATAGCAGTTACCCAGTTGAAAAATTCAACTAAAAATCATAATTTGACTTACCAAAGTCTCCTATGAAGTAATGCCAAAGTGGAAAGTGATGTACGAAATAAAATTTGACCTAAGAAATTGGTCAAATAGCATCAGTAGCGGTAACAACAACAACAATGGTCAAGAAGAAGAAGATGAAGATGATAATGAAGTAGAGGATGATGATAATGAAACAGAAGATGATGAATAAAGCAGCAGCAACAATGAACAACAAAAATAGCTAAGAGAGAGAAAACAACAATGGATGACAAGAGAGAGAAAGACACCTTTATTCCCTCCGTTTTTCGTTATATTAGGTAAACATTTGAATCAAAGTGTAAATTTAAAAACTTGTGGGCTATTCTCAAACTTATCAAACTTTCTGAATCCATAATAAAGTAATTATCACCTTCACTCAATTATTAAGACTTGTGTCACCTACACCTTATTTTAAAACTTTTTTGTCACCTACAACTCAAAGCCCCAACTAATTAGAAGTAATATAGCAAAAAACTATAAAAAATACTTGTGAAATTTTTTTAAGTGATCCCCATATAAGACATCGAGTTAATTTAAAACATCAAAACTTAAATTATCACTTTATGTCTATTTTATCTTTTTATTAAATATAATATTAAATTTTTAATATTAGATGACTCATAATAATTAATTAGGGGGTGATATACTAAAATCATGATTTAAGCAGCTGAACCATACATGTTATAAATGATTATTTTATTTATTTTTAATTAAATAGTATTATTTTTAATGCATAAATAACTTATAATCATTAATTAGGAGTAATATAGTAAAATGATGGAGCAATCAGGTGGACGAAGAGCTACTTGATTGCCGCATATTTTAATACTTAGATGACTCATAATAATTAATTAGGGGTGATATACTAAAATCATGATTTAAGTAGCTGAAACAGACATGCCATAAATGACTATTTTATTTTTAATTAAATATTATTAATTTTTAATACATAAATAACTTATAATCATTAATTAGGGGTAATATAATAAAATAACGGAGCAAGTAGGTTAGGGATGTCATACTAAAATCATGATCTAAGCAGCTAAAGCAAACATGTTATAAATGACTATTTTACCTTTTTAATTAAATATTACTAATTTTTTAATATAAAATAACTTATAATAATTAATTAGGGGTAATATAGTAAAATGATGAAACAAGCAGGTTGACGGAGAGCTGCTTTCTTGTCGCCCAACTTGCACTTATTATATACTAGAGGAGCATGATCCGTGTCAGCACGAGTTCAACATTAAGATATTTTGATTATATATAATAAGTAGATTGATGTTAATTTGAATTATGAATTATAAAAAATTAATACACAAAATATATTAACTACTTAATAATATTTTTCAAGGAGCCAAATTATCTTGCAAGATAATTATGTTTAACTTATTCATACAAATAAAAAAATTTGATGCATTTTAAAGTTTAGATCTTTAATCATATGACTGAGATTTGCTACATTAAGTATAAAGTATGAGATTAGAATTAATACATAAGACTTGTCACTTTTTGTATAAAATAAAAAATAATTGTTGAAAAATATAAAGGGTTATCTAGTCATTTCATATTACATCTCATGTGGGTTGCAATTAATAATTCAAAATTACATCGTATTCCCTTACTAAGCCGACATAAACATCCGTTGCTTTTATTTTTCCTTCTCTTTTATTTGTCAACTTGTTCTTGGAGGTTAAATTAAATTAATATTTTAAATTTAAATTTTAAGTGTTTCAAAAATTATGTATAAAAAAATTATAAGTTACCATCCGTCATATCAATTTAAGTTATTTGACTTTGAGAACACGATAAAACATACTTCTATAAATGTTTTATCGAACTTTGCTTTTGTATATGTTCCTTCCATTGAAATGTAGGAGTCATTTGTTAGAGTGTATAAAAATAATTTTGAATAGAACGTATTTGTAATGTTCGTTATTTTGCCGATTGAAATTTCCGACTGAAAAAAATTAGTTGCAAATTTCCGACTACTTCAGTCGGAAAATTTACTTTTTTATTTTTGTTTTTACAAAATATTTTTTCGATTCTATTTGTGACTATAACAGTCAGAATGTTTGGCGGTAAATTTCGAGAAATATATATTCTGACTACTCTAGTCGAAAATATAAATAATTAGATAAATATATTACTAAATATATAATCAGAACCTTATACAAAAATTAAATAAGTTATCAAATATATATTTCCGACCACTGTAGTCAAAAATATAAATAATTAAATAAATACATTACTAAATATATAATCAGACCCTTATATAGAAATTAAATAATTATTTAAATAAATTACTAAATGTATATTTTCGACCATTGTAGTCGAAAATACTAATAAATAAATAAATATAAGACTAAATATATAATCATACCCTTATACAGAAAATTAATAATTAATTAAATATATTATTAATTATATTTTCGACCACTATAGTAAAAAATTTTAATAATTAAATAACATATTAATAAATACATTACAAAGAAGTTGTTCTACAAATATATTAAATGTTTTCCACTACTATAGTCGGAAACATTAAATAATTAATTATATAAAATATAAGTTACATCACATTATATTAATTAATTTAAATATATAATCAAATTATATTAAATATATATAATTGACAGATATAGTCAAAATATTAAATAATTAAATATAATAAAAATGCTTCTAATCACAGTAGTCGGGACATTTATAAATATTTAATTTAAATATATAATTTAATTGTATTAAATATCTAATCGACTGATGTAGTCAAAAATTTATATTTAATTATTAAATAATTTATATAAAATATAAATTAAACATATCAAAACTAGGGTCTCTCACTGTCATTTCTCTCTCTCACTACCCTATATTCTCTCTAAAAAATTGACGGCGACGGTAACAACAACGGTGAGTGGTAACACCGATGGTGACTGCAATCTAGACAAAAGAAAAGTAGAGGCATATCGATTTGTTCAGTGGTATTCCCATTTTCTTGTCGAGTTCTACTTGACTGTATTTGTTAATTTATCCATTTATTGTGAAATGGGACCTACTTGTTCGTGCTTGAGTTCTACTTCGTTGTATCTATATTTTTCTTGTTTTTTTGTTACTTTGCCGGCTGGTAGATAAATATACTTGAAGTACAAGTGTAATTATACAAGTGTGTTCTTGGGAGGGTGAGAGGTTGTTTTAATTTCCTAAGGTTTGAATTTGATAGGGTAGTGAATTTGAATTTCTTAAAGTTGTGAAAGTTGTATAGAGGGATAATGTTGGTGGAATTGTGTTAAATGTTTTGGGATGTACCAAAATATAAAGAGTAAATTAGAATGGAAGGAGTAGCATATATTGAGATTTAGCTTCCAAATACTTCTGTTCATTTCTATGTGGTCATACTCTTTGTAAATTTGTGAAATTAAGGTCTGTTTACCAGAGGTCGGGGTTCTGCAAGGTATCTCACTTTTTATGTCAACTTGAGTTGAAAAAGTACCTATTTTCTCTTCATTACATCAAAGTACAATTGTATGAAATGAAATATGATGTTTGTGAAGTTTAACTAGATCCTATATCTTTGTTTTTTCTTCTTGAGAAGAGACAACAGTGAATTGATTGTAGTATGTAATAATTAACTGTAGTAAAACTTGTCGCAAGGATTTAACAATCTTATTAGATTAGGATCATTTGTCAAAATTACTTGAAGTGCTAGAGTTAGTGATGCAAAAACTTTGAAAAAAATAGTCCTTAAATGCCCTGTGAATGCACATCTATCGTTAACTGTGCCTGCTTTCATTTCTGAAGATGTTTTGTAGTTTTCTGGCTTTCTTTGGTATGCCCTATTGAAAGAACACTGAGTCATAAATAACTATTGAAAGTAAGTGAACCATTGAAAAATAATGGTCGTTTAAGCCCTGAAATGTATGAAAACTACTGTTGGTGGTTTTTCTCTTGTTATTGTTTTGGTTCTCTTATTTTTGTTTCTCTTCTCTATTATTATTGTTGTTGTTATTCTTGTGTAGATGAAAAATAAAGATCGTACATGGATGTATAATAGAACTTATCCTCACCGTGTGGGGTTGAGGGAGGAATATAAAGCTGGGGTAGCTGAATTTATTACTAAAGCAATGACACTTAATGATTTTCTTACTGAAGGGACAATTAGGTGTCCTTATTGGAATGGCAAGTTTTGTAAGTTATTGATTTCAGATGTTATTGCATTACATCTTTATAAGAAGTATTTTATGTTGAATTATATTATGGGGACAACTCATGGAGAGAGTAGTGCTGCTAATAATTTTGCTTTACAAAATTATGTTGAAAGTCCAATAAGAGAGAATAATGTTGAAAGTTTACGATATAGTGAGATGGTCAGGGATGCTTTTTGGACACACTCAGGGGCTCAAAATGAACCAAATGATAAGGCTAGGCACTTTTATGAACAGTTAAAGAAAGCTAGTCATCCATTGCATGAAAGATCAGTGCATTCTAAGTTATCTATTGCCGTTCGATTACTAAGTATTAAGTTAGATTATTCTATTTCTCAAGAGGGCATGAATTCTATCACTAGACTTATGAATAAACTTAACCCAAATAAACTTGACTTACCCAAAGATTTCTACACAACAAAGAAGTTGGTTTCTAAGTTAGGACTTTCATTAGAGAGGATTCACTATTGCGAGGAAGGTTGCATGTTATTCTATAAGGAAGATGCAAATTTAGAACATTGCAAATTTTGTAATCAACCTTGTTATAAGGAAGTCACACATGCCAAAGAAAAGAAGGTTCCTGTGAAGTCGATGCATTACTTACCCCTTAAACTACGGTTAATAAGGTTACATGCATCAATGAGCTCTACCCCTTATGAGATGGCACTATGAAAATAAATGACCACCTGGTGTTTTATGTCATCCGTCAGATGGAGAAGCAAGGAAGCATTTTGATAGTGCGTATCCTTATTTTGCTAGTGAACTAAGAAATATTAGGTTGGGATTATCTACTGATGGATTTACTCCATTTTCTATCTCAGCTACACCATATTCATGTTAGCCAGTGTTTATGGCTCCTTATAATCTCCCACCTAAATTGTGTATGACAAGTTAGTTTATATTTCTAACTTGCATTATTCCAGGTCCTCGCAATCCAAAAGTTTTGATTGATGTATATCTACATCCATTGATTTATGAGTTGAACTTATGATGACATGAAGGTGTGGAAGCATATGATGTATCAATGAGAAAAAACTTTAGATTGCATGCTATTTGATGTGGACTATAAATGATTTTCCTACTTATGGAATGATGTCTGGGTGGTCGACTACAGGCAAGTTATATTGCCCTTGTTATATGGAAGAAACAAAAGCATTCACTTTGAAACATGGGGGTAAAAACTCATGGTTTGACTGTCACCATCGATTCTTTCCAATGCAACATGAGTTTAGGAGAAATACTAATGATTTTATGAAGAATAATTTTGATTTTAAGGAGCCACTGCCAATTTTGTCGCAATAAGATATTTGGGATAGAGTGAGAAATCTGCCTAAGGTAACAGATTCTCTACCATCCAGGATACCTGGTTATGGTGTTACACATAACTGGACTAAACGAAGCATATTTTGGGAGTTAGATTAGTGGAAGGACAATCTTCTGCCTTATATTCTGGATGTCATGCATATTGAGAAAAACTTCGTTGACAACTTGTTTAATACTGTGATAGATGTAAGCAAAACAAAAGATAACTTAAAGGCCAGGTAAAACTTAAGGGAGTATTGTTGGCGCAGTGTGTTGTACCTGACATACTTAAACAATAAGATTTAGAATCCCAAGGCCAGTTATATATTCACTTTGGATGATAAAAGAGTGATTTGTGATTGGATTAAGAATTTGAGAATTCCACATGGATATACGTAAAATTTATCCAGATGCGTTGACCTGAAGAAAGGGAAGTTGACCTCTATGAAGAGCTATGACTGTCACATTTTCATGGAGTCACTGATGCCCATAGCATTCACTACATTGCTTGATAGAATATGAAAGCCCATAACAGAGATAAGCTTATTTTTTAAAGATTTAAGTTCTAACACATTAAGGAGGGATAACATATCTTTGATGGATATCAACATTCATTTAACCTTAAACAAGTTGGCAAAAATTTTTCATCCTAGTTTTTTTTTATGTTATGGAGCATCTTTCATTTTACCTTGTACGTGAGGCACGACTTGGAGGGCCTGTTCACTATAGATAGATTTATCCCTTTGAGAGGTATTGAATTTTATCATTTACCTTTATGTGTTATAATTGAACATTATTTCATCTAAAAATTCATACTATGTAGGACTACTCGCAAATATAAGCAGACCATAAAAACTAGATCTCGAATTGAGGGATCAATATATGAGGCTTATTTGGCTAAAGAGACCTCTTATTTTTGTTAATATTATTTTGAACATGATGTACCATGTATGAGAAACCGACCCAATCGGCATAATGATGGAGACAATACAGATCTTTCAGCATCACTATTTTCAATATTCAATCAACCAGGTAAAAGAAGTCCGAAAGTTGGTCCACTTTGATATTTGAATGAGGTGGAGCTTAAGTCTGGTTCAATACATGTATTATTAAATTATCCCAAGGTCCTGCCTTTTTATAAGTGAGTATATTTATATTAAGGACAATCACTCAAGGTTTATCTAAGCTTTAACTACTGAAAGTCATAACTTTGTCGGATAGCTACTTCGTGGCTTTACACGGGGATGCTATTGTTTGTCCTATATTTTTAGTGTGTTTTAGAGAATATGTAAGTGTAACTTAAATATTTAACACGATTTACACTTTTGTTCAGTCTTATGTATATTTAAATTCTAACTTTTCTTGAACTTTTTATAGGTTCATAATCCACTTAATTATGACCCAAATGGACAATTTTTACGTGATATAGTTTGGGGACCTGATGCTAAAGTCAAAAAAATTTCTAAGTACTCTATCAATGGGTACAAATTTCATACATAAGAGTTCTCTAAGGGCAAGAAAACCAACAATAGTGTGGTTTGGGTGAAAGGTGATGGCGGTGTTGATTATTATGATGTGCTTCATGAGATTTTAGAACTCGATTATCATGTTGGTTAGCCAAAGAAAAAGTTGGTTCTCTTTCGGTGTAAGTGGTATGATCCTACGCCTAGGTTAGGTACAAAGGTACACCCTCTGTACAAAATAGCTTAAATTAAGCGTACAAGGGAGTATGGACTCTATAATTCATTTGTCATTGCACAAAACATAAAACAAGTGTATTACACTCTTTATCCTTTGTGTAAAAATAAATATGCATGGCAGGTAATTATAAAAACAAAGCCTGTGGGTAGAGTTGAAGTAGAGGATGCATTGGATATAGTATATCAGAATGAAATTTCAAGTGTTGAAGAAAGGGTGGATGATGAATTAGCAGGTAAGTTGCACCATAGTGAAGGCCTTTATGAAGAATTTAATCCTTCTAAACTTAGATTAAATGTTAATGATTATGGAGAAAGAACATTCGAGGCGATTGACGAGGAAGATCCAACTGATGAAAATTAAATAAGCGAGGAAGAGTTACTTGATGAAAATGAAACAAGTGACGAGGAAGAATAGATAAATGAATATTAATCAAGTGATGAGAAAGAATTGATGAATGACTATGAAATAAGAGATGAGGATTGAGTTGTTATTAATAGTAGTGTGTAGTAACAGGGTCTTGAATTGTATTTTAGTTGCTGCTTTTTGCTATTTTACTTGATAATATAATGTCTTTTCTTTGTTAACATTTGTAGTACCAGTAAGAACATTCTGGTTGTTGGATTAAATAACAGTGATGAATTTCTATAGTATTTGTGTATTGTCTGTTTTATTCAATTGGTACTATAGAAGAGAACTATCCATTTTATATGTGCAGATGTAAAAAACTTTTCTTTTGTATGAACACTTGCTACAGTGTTATGTCATTCGTTCGATATTGTATTTGTTTTCTTTTTGGTAAGAATTTCTCATTTTCTTGGCAGGAAGATTGTGAGGATTTGTGTGGAAAAATAAAAGTTGGTTCATTCAAGAGGCCTACTGTTGTAAGATATCTTAATCACCAACAAATCTTTTATTCTACAATTTATCTTGATAACTGAGGTATCTATTTACTAATATTCTATTTTAACTCATCCAAATTCAGTGTTAATCCACTCATTTGACACAACTATAACTATATTACAAGCTTTTAATATCATGTATGAAAAGCTATCATCGTACCAAACACATTTATATATAAGGTTTGGGGGGGGGGGGCTAGAGGAGAAGAGGAGAATAGAGAAGAGTAATATTGGAATTTGTTGATCAATTTGGTTGGGTTGTTGTCAGCTCTTGTTAGCATACATAAGAATTGGATTTCTTGTTGATTTAGAAGTTTATGTTGTCGTAGGATTAGTTAGCAATGAAAATTAGTTGTTTTCTAAAGCAATGTAGTTTGTTTTCCGCAAAATAAGAAGAACTTGAGTAGTTTATAGAAGATTAGTGCTTGGTGTGAGTTTATTAGGTACATTGGAAGTGTAAGTTTGAAGGTTGGGGAATTAAGGCAAATTAGAGAAGATGGGGACTGTTTGTTTTCGACTATTAAGGTATCAATAATCAGGGGATTCGGGTATCTGGGGGGTAACTATTTATTTTCTTTGCTCATTCTTGAACTGTTGTTATTCAATTCATGCTTAGTAGATGCTAATAGGTTGCATATCCCTCTGTTGGATTTCTTATGGCAATTGACAAGCACTGCTGCATATTAATTTTTGCCAATAAATTGCCATGCGCCTTAGAGTAGTGAAAACTAATCTTTTGGATGGTGGAAGGTCCTATATCCATATGACTGTTTTATTCTATTTCTCATTTTGATTTGCCGCTTCTAGAGATATTTTCTTGATGACTATTGAACTGGTTGTAACCATAGGGTTTCTGCTGGTCGAAATCTCTGTTTCAGCATAACGAAAGTGGAATCTACCATTATGATACAACAATTCTATACAATGTAAAGTGATATCTATAAAAAAAATTTAGTTTTACTGTTGGAGATTACAATTGATTTAAGGACACGAATAGAGGTTGTCAATGGAATCTTCTATCCTGAAATATAAGAAAGGTAGGACAATTATTTTGTGAGAGGCTAGGAGAGTCACAAAGTCATGTCCTTTTAGGAGCTGAATAGTCTCTTTTGCAATCCAATTTGTAATTTTCAAGTATTAGACATGCCTTCCATGTAGTGAATTATTCTCACCTTTGGGGCCTAGTTTTATTGTTAACCAAATTTCACAGATAAAAATTTAAAACAATGGTTATTTTTCAATTGCAGTGGTCAAAAAGTGGAAGGGATCAAGTAGAAACAACATATAATCTGATAATGGAAGTAAAAGAAACAACATGTACTACTAGAATTAGAAAAAGATAGTAAGAGAGTAACAATAACAAAATTGATAGGAAATTAGACAACTCTCGACTATCAACTAACCTTCGACCCTAATTTCTACCGTACTATATTAGTGACAAGTGATGAGCTAAGGAAAAAAGTGATAGCTATATCAGATTAGAAAATGTAAGAGTAAACATCTCAGGACTGGCCTAGGGTTTAGTGAGTGAAAATCATTGTAGACCAATGCTTAGATTTTAGTTAACACAGGGTTATTTTTTCCCTCTGTCTAACAAAGTTATCGGCTACCTGTGCTAGTGGGAGATAATATGCATTAGGTGATTAATACATAATTGAGGTGTGTGGAAATTGACCCGATCACCTAGGCACATCTATTAAAAAAATATGGAGTAAGTGAACAAGAAGGGCGCCCTCAATTTTGAAGATGGATAAAATGATTTGAATGATAGTAAAGCTTATTTGAATGATTATACAGGCTGTTACATTTAATCTTTTTTCAAAATGAAGGACCCCATTTTCAGCTATTAGTTTGATCACAAAAATAACAGGATAACTGTCCTTTCATACATGACTAGCAGTGTGAGCCTATCATATACTATGTTACCAATCTCGTTTACTTTTCTGAGGGACTATTACTGCTCCATATTATACATAAAAGATCGTATTAGTTCTATTGTAACAACCTAAAAATTTGATGAATTATGTGAAATTTGTGATTTTGTTTGATTTCACTAGTTTACCCCTCTCCGTAGTTGCATTATGGTATTTCTGAGGAGTGAGAGTGATTGACATATTTTTCGATGCCTTTTGATATCATTTATGCGATATTATGGTTTTTGATGGCTTTAAGAGCATTATTTTAGACTTATGATGATATCTGTTGATCCATGCAACGGATGGCCAAACAGACTGTGCCAGCAACTTCAGAATATTGATTTTAGGCTAGGTAGACCTTTGGTTCGGGTCCCGATACACACGAGCTCATTTCGACCTATTGATAGGAAAGTTGGAAAATTGAAAATATGAGTGTGGGACCCACATTTGATTGAAACGACCTCGGATGATAAATTCGACTTTGTCAGCAGATCCGAAATATCGATTGTAGGGTGTTAGCGTGTTTGGTATGATTTTACGGCTTTTAAATCTCATTTCAACCCCAAATTTAGAAAATTATGATTTCGAGTTTCGGGAGTCAACTTTGTGAAAATGATTTTTTTTGAAAATATGATATTGCCATAGCGTTCGAAATATTGAATTTAGTGTGGTTGCATAGTTTGTTTGCGTATATCGACTCTGAATGAATTTTGGGCACCCCATCGAAGTCCGTTTCGACTCAAGGGAAAAAAATCTGCACTAAATATTGCAGAAAATCTGCAATAAATACAATTTTTTCACTCTTTTTGAACTATTTTGCTCATTTTTCATCTTGCCTCTTGAGAGTTTAACCCCAAAATAGTGCGGGAGCTTAAAAGTTAAGCTTGTGGGAGCTTGGAAAGCTAGACTAACACCTATTTGGGGGTGAATGCACAAGTGAATCAATATCTCAATATTATTATAAATTTGTAAAATAATGCATGCCAAATGTAGATGACTCACATAAGCTGGAATATCTGAAAACTGAAAATAATAATCATGAATAGCAAAACATGCTGCATAAATCTAGTGAGTCTTAACATATAGTTTCTAAAGGTTGTACTAGTATTCCTTATTTAAATCATGCGGTCTAAGTATAGAAAGGACTCACTTCTGTATCTGTAAACTAAAATATAAAATCTCATAGCTAATATCGTATTCAAAATAATATTTGAATAATACTGTGAGCCCTTACAATTAGTTTCTAAAACTGTTCTGCAAGTCTTTACTATCACGGAGGTTCTTCTGACCGACATACACTATGTGAGCTATCATAGTGTCCAACGTCTAGTCCCCTTATGGGAAAACCTCACGTTGGGGAGAGGTGTCATACTCTTGCCAAGGTGTATAACCTAATCTAAGTGATCACATTTGTATATGTCATCCATGTAGAAATGAGAATAATCTGATAATCTGTACCTACATTGATTATTGTTTTGGAGCATGTAAACATACCCAACTCGGTGCTAAATACTACTCCCTTTAATCTGTATACTCATTCTGTTGGAAATCCACTTTTTAAAACTAGCATAAGGGTTTATAATGAAAAATCAATTATGCATCTATCTGTTTTAAATTGTAAGCAAGGTTAATTTGTTTTTTGTAAACTATAATAAAACTGTAAAGTGGATTTCATATCTTAACTGAGGATCGAAAGATCAAATGTTTATAAAAATCTAAAACTACAAATCGTGGGATGCTTAAAAGCATAATCTTCTTAACAACATTCAAACTAGGGGTAGTAACCCATGCATCTATTTTATGTCAAATCATCATAAAGTTCATGCTTGATAATGAAAATATTGATAATTCAATTCTAAATCTAGAAATTACTGCAATACGCATAAAAATATGAAAGTAGACATGCAATTCAACATCTAAATCTCTCAAAATCTCATAATCTTCAAATAGTAATTAAGTGGGTATAAACCCTAAACTGAAATTCATATAATTTCATACAAAATTCAACTTTAAAATACCTTTGGGCACAAGGATGAAAGAGTTATCCTTATTTATAACCCCACATACCTTAATTGGTGAAGCTGATAAAGAAGCTTGAACTTGAATTCCTACTTGTTCTCTTTAAGATTGATTCTTGAAGTTCTTGAATTGGAAATCTTGAATTTTGGGTTATCTTGGAAATAGAATGGTGGAATTTAGATTTCTTGGGGTTTAAGTTTTGAGGTTCTAGGCTTTCTTGAAGAGAAATTTGATGAAGAGTGAGTATATAATGCTTAGAATAGGTTAAATCTTTTGTTTTACATGAATTGGGGGCTTAAGAAATAACTAGGTTGTCCTTGTAAAAATTAGTCCAGAACTGAAAATCCCAATTTTGATCCCCACCGCGGTGCGTTACAAATGCGGTGGCTCATTTGAAAAAGGACGAATGCCATTTTTGGCTCTGGCGCGACGTGACATAATCGCGTTGCGTCACTGAAAAAGAATGAGTGCCATTTTGCACTCCACTGCGACATGGTGTCTGTCCAATTGGGAATTTTGATGCAAAACAAGCTAATTGTGGTAAGATACTGGAAAAAGACAATTGGGAACTAGAACTTCTCTGCAATGCGGGTTATTCGCAGTGCTTATCGTGGTGTCCTACTGCTTTCATTAAAATTGCCATAACTTCTTAATCGAGTATCGGATTGAGGCGAAATTGGTATCATTGGAAAGCTGATTCAATTATCTACCATTTGGTGGGTCTAGAACTAGAAAATTCCATATGTATCAAGAGTTATACCTTTTCAAAGTTGTCCCTTGACACACTAGGAGCTAAACTGAGCTAGGAAAAATATGGGGCATTACAATATCTCCCCTTAGGAAACATTCATCCTCGAATGAGACTAATTAAATTGAAGATACTGAGGAACTGAGGCTATATGCTGGCATGCATAATTGAAACAAACTGCATGACTGAATCTAATATATACTGAGCAACTGAACTAATTTACGAGTGTATGAATTTATATGAAGATAACTATACAGATGAATTTGAGGCTGGAAAAAAGAACTGAATTAAGGAGGACTGTTACCTTCGACTGAATCTGAGTTTGTGGAGAAGAGATGAGAATACTTGTTATGCATGTGTGCTTCTGCTTCCTAAGTAGAACCCTCAACGGATTGATTTCGCCACAGAACTTTGACCAGGGAAACTTCTTTATTCCTTAGTCTATGGGTCTGATGATCAAGAATCTCTGCCGGAGCTTCATCGTATGAAAGGCTATTCTGCATATCTGGATTTCTAGAGGGACTACAATAGACGATTCATCCATGCACTTTTTTAATAAGGACACATAGAATACTGGATGAACTAATGACAAGTCTGCAGGTAGCTCAAGCTCCTATGCTACTTTCCCTACACGACTCAAAATCCTGTAGGGGCCTATATATCGAGGACTAAGCTTCCCTTTTTTGCCAAATCTCTTCACCCCCTTTATGGGTAAAACTTTTAAATACACAAGATCATCTACTTCAAACTCAAGATCTCTCTTTCTTACATCTGGATACGATTTCTGACGACTCAGAGCTGCCTTCAATATCTCTCGAATCAACTAAACTTTCTCCATGGCTACAAACACCATATCTAGCCCAATTAAAGTGTCCTCACCCACTTTGAACCAACTAACTGGTGATCTACATCTCTGCCCATACAGAACCTCAAACGGGGCCATCTAAATACTATAATGGTAACTAATATTGTAGGAAAACTTGATCAATGGCAAGTGGTTATCCCAAATGCCTTTGAAATCAAGAACACATGCTGTCAACATAACTTCTAAGGTCTGAATGGTCCTCTCTACCTGACCATCTGTCTGCAGATGAAAAGTTGAACTAAGATGAACGTAGGTACCAAGACCTTTCTAAAAGGCTTTCCAAAACTGAGAGTTAAACTGAGTACCCCTATCTGAAATGATGGACAAGGGAACTCTATGCAATCTAACTTACTCTCTGATATACATCTTAGCATAATCTTCAGCTATGTAGGATGTGCGAGCTGGTATGAAATGGGCTGATTTAGTCAATCTGTCTGTAATAACCCAAATCGAATCATTCTGACAATGCGATTGGGGTAATCTAGTCACAAAGTCCATATTCACCTATTCCCACTTCTAAGTGGGAATAACAAACTACTGTAAAGTGCCACCAGGTCGTTGGTGCTCTACCTTAACCTATTGAAAAGGCACACACTTGGCTACAAATTTGATGATATCTTTATTCATACCACTCTACTAATAGACTTCCCGCAGATCACGGTATATCTTAGTGGCTCCTGGATGAATGGAGTAACGCGCACCATGCGCTTCTGCCATAATTCGCTGCCTCAAATCGTCAACACATATCACACATAATCTACTCTGGTATCTCAACACACCATCTCCCCTTTGGGATAAAACCTTTATCTTTTGGTCTTTAACCGTACCCTTCAATTTGACCAAACTAGAATCCTTATCCTACTTCTCTTTCACTTCAGAAACTAGAGAAGATTCTGAACTGCTCTGAACCCAAATACTTCCTTCAGCTGAGTCAACCAACCTCACACCTAATCTAGCTAACTGGTGAACTTTCCAAATTAGTTCCCTCTTATCATTCTCTACATGAGCAACACTGACCAAAGACAATCTACTAAGGGTGTCTGCCACTACATTGGCTTTGCCTGAATGATATAGCACACTCATGTCATAATCTTTCAACAACTCTAACCATCTTCTCCGACAAAGATTTAAATCCCTCTGAGTAAACACATATTGCAAGATTTTGTGATCCATGAGCACATCAAAATGCACCCCATAAAGATAATGCCTCCAGATTTTCAAAGCAAACACAACAACAGTTAACTCAAGATCATGGGTAGGGTAGTTTTTTTCGTGAGGCTTAAGCTATATAGAGGCATAGGCTATAACCTTACCTCTTTACATCAAAACACAACCCAAAACGATTATATAAGCATCACAATAGACAAAGAAACCATCTATACCATCAGGTAGCACTAAAACTGGGGCTGAAGTGAGTCAAGTCTTCGACTCCTAAAAACTCCTCGCAGGAATCTGAACACTGAAACTTAACTTTCTTCTGAGTCAATCTAGAGATAGGGGATATAATAGAAGAAAAACCCTCAATGAGACATCTGTAATAGCCGAAAAACCCAAGAAACTTCTGATGTCTGATGGAGAGATAGGTCTAGAACATTTTTTTACTGCTTCTCTCTTTTGAAGATCAACTCTAATGTCATCACTAGAAATAATATGACCGAGAAAAGCTACTAATCTTAGCCAAAATTTGCATTTGCTGAATTTGGTAAACTGGTGATCTCTAAGAGTTTTCAACACAATTCTTAGATGGTCTGTATGGTCACCCTCACTACGAGAATAAATATGAATATTATCGATAAAGACTATGACAAACATGTCCAAATACTATTTGAGCACTATGTTCATCAAGTCCATGAAGGCTACTGAGGCATTTGTTAGCTTGAAGGACATGACTAGAAACTTAAAATGACCATAACGGGTTCTGAAAGCCGCCTTTAGAATATCACATTACCTTACTCTAGGCTGATGATAGCCGAATCTAAGGTCTATCTTGGAGAAGTAACTTGCACCTTGGAGTTGGTCAAATAAGTCATCAATCCTAGGAAGAGGATATTTGTTTTTGATTGTGACTTTATTAAGCTGACGATAGTCACTGCACATTCACAAAGAACCATCTTTCTTTTGCACAAATAGGATGGGAGTGCCCCATGTAGAGACACTTGGCCTTAGGAAACCTTTATCTAAGAGGTCTTTAAGCTACTCTTTTAACTTTTTAATCTCGATTGGAGCCATTCGATATGGAAGAATGGAGATGGGCTGAGTATCGGGAAGAAAGTCAATATCGAATTCTATTTCCCTATTGGGAGGTACCCCTAGCAAATCTTTGGGAAAAACCTCAGGAAACTCATTGACTATACGAACTGACTGAACTGTTGGAGTCTCAAACTTGGTGTCTTTAACTTAAACTAGATAATAGATACACCCTTTTGAGATCAACTTTCTGTCTTTAAGATAGGATATGAAATGACTCTTGGAAGACACGGAATTACCTTCCCACTCAAAGGCTGGCTCATCTGGAAATTGAAACTTCACCACTCGGGTGTGAAAATCTATGGATGCGTAACAGG
Source organism: Capsicum baccatum var. pendulum (assembly GCA_030864225.1). Classification (NCBI taxonomy): domain Eukaryota; kingdom Viridiplantae; phylum Streptophyta; class Magnoliopsida; order Solanales; family Solanaceae; genus Capsicum; species Capsicum baccatum. Next base: position 221,927,585 of record CM061558.1, on the reverse strand, counting down.
AATGGAGCCAATCCATACCAAGAATTAGGTCAAAGTCAACCATATCTAACTCTATTAAGTCTGGAAACACGATTTTAAGGACAATAATAAGACACTTTCTATAGATCTGCCTGGCAATAACTGACTCACCCACTGGGGCAAAAACTAAAAAGGGATTTGGGATCTTTTTAGGACCTACTTCAAAACTTATTGCAACTAGTGGGATCATATAAGAGAAATTCAACTCGGGGTATATCAACACATAAACATCAAGATGAAAGACACGAAGCATACCAGTAATAACATTTGGTGAATCCTCCTGCTCCTGACGGGATGGTAAAGCATAAAACTGATTCTGGCACTGACCGCCAATTGTACTGGATGATGCACCACGAAAAGAGACTACGCGAAGTAGCCTCATTCTGGGGACAAACATCACTGTTTCCCTGCTTAGAATGTAGACACTCTTTGATTCCATGACCCAGCTTACCACAACCATAGCAACCTTTTTGTCCCAACAAGTACTCACCAAGATGATTCTTACCATACTTTGCACATGGAGGATAACTGGGTTTTCCACTCTCACTATTCTGCAATCTGGACATAAATGTCTTACCTCAATCCTTATGCCTAGTTCTGGGAGTGGGAATGCTATATGAAGATGGCACTAGCATAGATGAATGATTCTGAAACTGTAAATAATTTCCCCCTCCAAACTTTGATTGGCCATACTCAAACTACCCGGTTCTAGCCTTTTTATTTCCTCTCTCTCTTCCCTTTAACTTTTCTGCCTTAAACTACTGAGCATGAATCATCAGCCTAGCAAAATCCATGTCCTTAATTAGCATAGCAGTCCTACACTCCTTAACTACCAAACAAGATACTCCAGTAACAAACTTACTCATGCTTGCCCTAGGGTCAGCCATAGTACCAGAGGCATACTTAAACAACTGGTTAAACTTAAGGTAGTACTCCTTTACTACTATCAAGCCCTGCCTCAGTTCATAAACTCCTCTACCTTATCTTCTCTTATCTCACACGAAAAGAACCTATATGGAAATGCATCCCGAAATACCTGCTAACTCATAGGAGCTGCATTCTCATCTCTACCATTCTTCTACATAACCACCCAATCATATGCTACATGTCTCAACCTATAGGATACCAACTCTATACTCTCTTCTTTAGAAATATGCATAATCTGGGTGGTCTTCCTCACCTCATCTAATAAAGTTGTGGGTCTTCACCTATTTTTGACCTAAAGAACTCAGGCGAATTCATTCTCTTAAAGTCACAAATTCTGACAGCTGCTAAATCCTTATTCTTCTGAAGTGGGACTACCACCTGATGGTTGCCCTGAACATTAGCAGTCATAGCCTGGTCCAACACCTGAAAAGCAGCTTGAAATTCAGTAAGGAATACATTTTCATTCAGAGGGTCAATAGGCTGGGGTGGCTAGTTATTATTTCTGTATGCATTAGCACGACGAAGAGGCATATTAAACTGTTATGTAAGAGCGCGAGTTAAAAGAAGATAGAGATACTGTAAGTACGATAGATCGTGAAATAAAGAGATGATTTTCTAAAAACATCATGTAGCCTCTTTCTCATAAATATGGCGTGCTTCACACCCATAATCAATACTCTACGTAACATGGCTTGTCTAACTTCCTAGGACTCTTATAACCTTAGGCTTTGATACCAAGTTTGTAACGGCCCCAAAATGGGCCCTAAGACGTCACACGGTGCTCAAAACTATGAGTAGCCTCGAGATAATCCTGTAAGCCTTCTACTAAATCTGAATACTCGTAATAGAGAAATATAATCATAAAATCAATGCAGAAGTCTGTATGATCTAAGCTAAAATTATCTAAACATAATATCAGAAATTATTTGACTCACAATTTGGAAAAATAATACTGGAAATATGTATCATATCTAGCAGTCTGATAAGCCTCTACTACTAATAACTAGAGAGTCACTGGGACAAGACCCTAGCAGACTGAAACTATCTAAAAATACTGAATCATATATTCTAATAAGCTAAAAAAACTAAATAACTGGGTCCCCGAACTATGAAGACTTACCAACTATCGGGATGCTGATAGAGATGCTCAAAATCACTCATGCTGCTGAAACTGAGCACTTGAACCTACATTATAAAATAATATAACACATAGACGTATATGTGGATCAGTACTTCTGGATTGTACCAAGTATATAGGAGTGAATGCACAACTGAATTAATATCTTAATATTATAATAAATTTGTAAAATAATGAATGCTAAATGTAGATGACTCACATAAGCTAGAATATCTGAAAACTAAAAATCATAATCATGAATAGAAAAACATGTTGCATAAATCTAGTGAGTCATAACATTTAGTTTTAAAAGTTGTACTGGTATTCTGTCTTTAAATCATGTTGTCTAAGTGTAGAAAAGACTCACTTTTGTATCTGTAAACTCAAATCTAAAATTTCATAGCTAAAGTCATATGTAAAGCAATATCTAAATAAAATTGTCAGCCTTTACACTAAGTTTCTAAAACTATTCTGTAAGTCTATTATTAGGGAGGTTCTTCTAATAGACATACACTATGTGAGCTATCATAGTGTCCAATGTCTAGTTCCTTTATGGGAAAATCTCATATTGGGGAGAGGTGTCATACTCTTGCCAAGGAGTATAACCTAATCTAAGTAATCATATCTGTATCTGTCATCCATATAGAAATGGGAATAATCTGATGATCTGTACCTACGTTGGTTGTAGGTCTGGGGTATATAAACATACCCAACTCGATGCTAAATACTACTCCCTTTAATCTGTATGCTCATTCTGTTAGAAATCCACTTTTTAAAACGAGCATAAGGGTTTATAATGAAAAAACAATGATGCATCTATTTGTTCCAAACTGTAAGCAAAGTTAATCTATTTTTTGTAAACTGTAATAAAATTGTATAGTGGATTCCATCTCTTAACCGAGGATCGAAAGATCAAATCTTTATAAAAATCTAAAAATACAAATCATAGGATGCTTAAAAGCATAATCTTCCTAAAATAACAACATTCAAACTAGGGCTAATAACCCATGCATCTATTTCATGTCAAATCATCATAAAGTTCATGCTTGATAATGAAAATATTGATAATTCAATTCTAAATTGGGAAATTACTGCAATACGCATAAAAATACGAAAGTAGACATGTAATTCAACATTTAAATCCCTCAAAATCTCATAATCTTCAAATAGTAATTAAGTGGGTATAAACCCTAAACTGAAATTCATATAATTTCATACAAAATTCAAATTTAAAATAACTTTGGTCACAAGGATGAAAGAATTATCCTTGTTCATAACCCCACATACCTTAATTGGTGAAACTGATAAAGAACCTTGAACTTGAATTCTTATTTGTGTTCTTATCGCGTTATCCTACTGCTTTCACTAAAATCGCCATAACTTCTTAACCGAGCATCAGATTGAGGCAAAATTGATATCGTTGGAAAGCTGATTCAATTATCAACCATTGGATGGGTCTAGAACCAAAAAATTCCATATATATAAAGATTTATACATTTTTGAAGTTGTCCCTTAACACACTAGGAGCTAAACTGAGCTAGGAAATGTCGGGGTATTATAGTGACGGGGAGGAGATATTTTAACACCTTATAAAACCCTTTTTGAAATATGCCAGAAAATTGATATGAGATATGTGGATTGTATACGGGTTGACGAACCCCCTGTGGGTCCCACTTTAGGAAGCTTTAGCTCTGTAGGTGTATACGGGGATTGTGCGACGATCCCAGAGGTTGTACGATGACCTCGTACACCATCATCATCATAATCATTGTCATCATATACATTTCACTTACTTTATTAAGCTTGTGTTGTGTTGTATTGTCATATTGACTTGTCATCTATGTAGTCATCTTACCTTTCTTTATTTGTATTTGATGATCTTGTAGCTATATGTTCTCCCCTGTTTTATTTATATGTGACATAATGTATACTTGTGTTCTATATCTTGGTGTGTTTTTGTAATATATGTGATATACATTAGAACTATTAGTGCAAGAGGTGTGGTCTATCATTGTGGGACATTTTCTAATTGCAGGTGACGTGCCCTTATTGTGTATTTTGTATGCTTTATTTACTGCTTTGCTTGGTCAGACTATGATACCTACTAAGTATAAGTGTACCATACTCATGGCTACTGTACCCTTTCGGTGGAGGTCCTAGCTCGAGTGTGCCTCAGCTTGCTTGACTTGGGAAATTAGTGGAGCTTCCAAGGTAGTGGTTGGACATTCATGTGTCTGAAGTTCACCTCTATCTTTCTATAGTAGTTATGTCTTTCTTAGTATTTGGAGACAAATATTATTCCTTTGTGGTTATTTTTTCGATGTATTTGACTCTTAGATTGTATTAGTAGTTCTTACACTATTGACACCTGGTTTTGGGTAGGATTTATATTTTGGATAAGTTCTTTCCACATTGTTATGATTACTCATATGGTTCGACTTTGCTCTAGAAGCCTTACCTTGGAATATTTCTGTCTCTTTTTCTCTTTTCGCATCAGTTTGGGTGATAGGCTTACTTGTCAAGGTACGCCGCGACAAGTGCCATCATGACTCTCATTTTTGGGCCGTGATATCTATCTTCAAAGATAAGGGATCCTTTTGTGTTATCCTCTGTGAGAATCAAAATTATCCATGCTCTTAAAATATTTGTGGGTTTTTATTAGAGCATTTGTTACTGCTTGAGTTGTCTTTCTTGCTTTCTTGATGCACAAAGCTCTTTTTTGTTGCTAGTTATACGTTTTCTCTATTCAGATTAGTTGTTCTCTGATTTGGTTCTGAACTTTTTTTGTGGACTACAAAATTTCAGTTGTATCCTTTCTTCAACGAAAAATTTCACTTATATCCCAACGAAAAGCTTACCCCATGAATTCAAAATAAAAAACTAAAGCTAAAGAACAAAAGAAGCTACAAGAAGAAGATAACGATATTAATGGAGCAGAGCCTTAGCACTACTTTTTTATTTTTGTGTAAGGCTTATAACTCATATGCTGAAAGCATCTTTGGCATCTCGCTTCTATTTTACTGACTGAAAAAAGAAATTTATTGGGTTAGCTCTAGCGTGAACTTGAATTCCTTATGTTATTCCGGTGCCACCTTTGCTAGATGATCATAAAACAAATATTACTTATACGTAATCTTGAAGCACCTGAAGCTTTTTACTTTGCATGAAATAAATAATTAAACTTGTTGTGCTTGTGTTTATGCAATGTATGCACAAATATTATTCTTGACTGTTGAATTTCTCAGATTTTTTTATTTCTATATTTCCTTTATAGTGATCTATCATACAACAAAGGCTTGACTGGTTCACTCCCTCAATCAATTGGAAGTTTGAAGACATTATCAATTCTGTAAGGGAATTACATGATGATAATGCTCAAATATTGTTAATTCACCAGCTTGTTTCTTTATTTCTAGAGAGTAATTGCTCCCACCTTCATTGTAGGATCCTCGTTGGTTGCGGGTTTTCTGGACTGATACCAGACATAATTGGATCCCTTAGCCAGCTGAATTTTCTGTAAGGTTATCAATTTCTTCTATTTACAACTTTTCACCTGCTGAATCTTTTGTTGTTCTTTCTTTTTTAGATGGTTAGTAAAGAAAATCAATGGCATCAAAAGGTAATTTTAATGGATGACGTAAGAAAAGTAAGAAAGCACCTAATAATCTTCCTGTAGGTCAATATATACTACCACCATCTGTTACCACAACTCTTCAACCAGCTACTACAAATACTTCTACCCCTCCTGGATCAACTATTTCACTACCAAATATATTTTTCATGCCTCTACATTTTGACCAATTCCACACCTCTTCATCCTAAAATAGTCTGCATAGTAGCTCTTCATCTTTGGCTTCAAAATCATCCACACCAAGCTTTTCTGAATTAAGAATTAGAGGTCCTAACACACCAACATCACCATCCATTGATAGTGCTACAACGACTAATTCTACAGCAGCTGCTTCTCAGAATCTGCAATGTAAAGAGGTATTAGAATATGACAAGTTTGGGAGTTTACAAATCGTCCTTTATTATGATGGGTAAGTTACCTTTAAGTTTTTCCTTAATTTTTAAAAGCTAAGTGATACGCCCAAATTACAACTCTCGTTAGAAAGTGTAAGCGGTCGCTGTCAAATATAGAACCCAACTAGGTTGGGTGTCGAATCCCATAGGGAATACTCTGGTCACTAAGTGTTGCAATTATTAGTAGACTTTTGGTCGAAAATTCCAAGGAAAAAGGGGGGTTTGGTTTAGGCGTGAACTAATATTATCAAAGTAACGATGGAATGATTTGTGTAGTAAGATTTAATCACAGAGAAAATAAGTTAGGGTTATGTCCACCTTGTAGTTTCTACTTCTCTATTAACTATGAGTAAGGCGGAATTTAGACATGCATGCACTTATAGAGAATCGTATTCTAATTCTAAATCCAAGTGTTTCCCAACCATCAAGGATTTATTTCACTTTAACTATCTCGAGCCTAAAGTGTATAACAAATGGTACAACTTCTCCAAGAAGTTAATCCGGTTAAGGCATTAACGTGTAAGTAGAGGTTGGAAGTCCTATTTCCTTGTCACACTCTCTTTTCCAAACATGTAACTTTTCTCTCGAACAAGTTAATGCTATAATGGCGTGTTCTCTATGTTTGCAACCATGAGGATTCAATTAAAACGAAGAGGGTAATGATATAAGTAGCATACACATCAAGAATTCACAAACTCATAGTTAATAGATAGTATCTTACAAGGTTTTCATAACCCTAACAGAGAAGTTTAGCTACTCATGGATACAACGGAAATCAAAGTAGACATAATCATCATACCACAACCTAGAACAATCTTGGCGATGGAAGTGATTTTAGCGTCAAATAGAGGATGATGTTTTGCCCTCTATCCGTTGCCCAAGTCTAAGCCGTGTTCTTTGTTCTCAAAACTATTACAGAATCTGAAAACTGAATAATGAATAATGATAATGATGCTGAAAAATTCAGCAATAAGGTTTTTAATAGCATCCTTGTCTAATAAGTTGCTACTGCATCCTTAAGTCCTTAAAAATATTGGGTTTGCCCGGGAAAAAGTTCCCATGCATCACTTTCAATCCAAAAGCTGCATTCCCTCTAATGTGAAGTTTTCCTTTGCTGCTCACAAGTCCACAAAGTGCTAAAATCTTCATCATTAGTCCCTGAAAAACATGCTAATCACATAGGTTAGCTCACTTAAAGGAAAATGGACTAAAAGTGCAGGAATTATATATTTAAGCCTCAAAACCAAGATAAAACATGGGTAAATTATGGTGCTTAGACGTATAAATACGCCCAACATCACTAAGATGATGGTTTGATATAATTTTATCGTAGGTTCATTCTAACATATGCCACCGAGCATATGGTTATAGAAGTAATTAAACCATTTTTCAAAGAGCCGTGGAATAGTTTGTTAGAGATTCCATGAGAAATTAGAATTGACATGTGGAAATAGTTTATGGTATAAGCAGTTTTATAATCTATGAATCTCATTGCCTAAAGATAGTTTTTCCATTGTATCCATCTACTTATTTTATGACTTTATATTAAACTATTTTGCAGACAAAGTGTACATGGAGTGACTGTCATGGTAATGAAATAGACCATATTTTTTGGTTGAAAATAGCTCTACGGATCCAAGAACACTTGTATGAGGCCCGGAGGAAATTGGTACAACCTAGTTGGGTAAATGATGAAGTATGGGCTAAGTTCTTGATATTATGGTACACTCCTAAATATAAGGCAAAGAGGGAATGGGAAAAGGCAAATTAAGCCTTTGAAATGGGAGGCTCGCTTCACACCGGAGATTCGATGAGTTTCGTTACCCACCAACGAAGACTGGTACTATTATTGTCCAACCTCTTTATCCATTTACACATACAAACACCCAAAATGTATTGCTGACACAATGTCATTTCATTCTTTATTAGTTTGAGTAGCTTTAGAGCTTAATCTTTAACTTGTTTGAAATTCAGTAAGTTGTTGCTTAAAAGAGTTCTATGCATGCTTTACGTTTGATCGTCTCGATAGACTTGAGTTGCTAAACTTCATCTCCTTGTGTTGGCTCATATGAGTGTTAAAGTTATTCGTAAGTTATTTGATACATGTCTTCCAAGATAGGGTTGCATTTTTGGTCTTAGATAATCAGTCCTCCTTATTTTTCAGTTTGTCTATAATGAACTAAGTCTTTTGCAAATTTTGAATTTAGATGTAACCATATTTGAAGGTGTTACCTTTAGATATAAGAATTTATTTAAGAATAACTTACAGTAGTTTAACCACATTTTTGGATTATGCTTTTAGTCAAAGGGAATCCTAGGGGTGAAAGAGGGAGTTGGGAGAGAGTTAGTAGACCCTCATTCAACGTACGATAGAGCAACACTGCTATATAGGATTTACATAGTTACTTCACCAGACACAGCGCTAAGTAACATGTGTCTCAATGATCTCACTACTTTATGTGACCTTCACAACTTGGCCCTTCTCCAGTCCATAATACCGAGCAATTCCATCCTTCTGAGTCATCCGTGGTAGCTGGAAAATGTCAATACAAGAACAATACTCAAAAAACCTTAGATAAATAAAACTGTATTGATAATTTTCGAAGAAAGAGTGGTAGATTGAAGTGAATAAATAGCCATATGAATTATAAATTTCTATTGAGATCATTAGAGAGAATGTACAACAACAATACCATTGGTCTGCATAAGATAAAGGCAAAAATCTGTCTCTACACCTAAAGTCTAAGATATTAATGTATGATAATTAGTGTGTGAGAGACAAGGCAAGTACCGCCTCCCATTCATTCAATAAAAAAGCAGCAAGCTATATAAGTACCTAAACAAAAAGCTTTAGAGCAAGCATTTGAGTTATCTAACCCTCACAGTAGGTAATGATGAACATAAAGTGTCTTTTACAGTTACATTGACATGTATAAGGGTAAAATTTTATAGAAATTCTTAAATGGAGGAGTAGATGTACCTCTTGCTAAGGCCTTCGAAGAGACGCATATAAAGAAAAAGTAGGACTGTACAAGAGAAGATTGGGTCAAACCGCGTGCTAAGGCTGCATATGTAAGATACTAACTTTTATATAGATTTTTCTTATTATTCAACTTAGCTTGTTTACATAATGATAATTATTTTTCTTTCAGGAAGAATTTTAATAAAGCATTGAAGATTGGCGTCAAACCCAACCTGTTTCAGAGGATGGTACCATGGTCTAACCATCGCCTGCTGATATGACTAAAATATGGATAGATGTGGTAGGTGGTCCAAAGAAGGGTAAAACCTACGGGCTTGGATTTAACCAATCCTCGAGTAGTTCTTCCCCAATGTTGACCAACTCCACTTCTATTTTGCAAAATACGGAAGAAATGGAAGCTATGAAAAATAAAATTGAAGAGTTGACGCAACAGTGTGCAGTTAGTGATGCCAAATTTGCCAAGTTTGAGGTGTTAGTCAAGAAGCATATGCCTCAAGTATTTGAGAATGAGGAAGATAGTGAATCAGATGATTAGATTGTAGTTTTTGGTTCTTGCTTATGATTGTGACGTGTAGACTTAAACTATTAAAATTAGTGTTTGTTTTGGATTGTGACATTTAGACTTAAACTTGTCTTGAAATGTTTAAACTATTTGACTCGCTGTTTGTTTTGGATGTTTCAAAGTGGTTGAATTTTTAAGTTTTGGTTGTATTTATAATTTTTAAATTCTACTGTAAGAACTGAGAAATACAGTAGTGGTCGAAGTAAAAAATACTTTTTTTTGGAAAAAAGAAAATAATTTTATTATTTTCAAACTACATCTGTCGGAAAAATAATTATATTATCATTTTCTGATTACAGTGGTCGAAAATAATTTATTTATTAAATAATTTTTTATCAATCTTCCGACTACAACTGTCGAAAGAATTAATGATATTATCATTTTCCGACAACAATGGTCGAAAATAATAAATATATTAATAATTAAATATTATTCTTTCGACTAAAGTAGTCGAAAAGTTTTTATTTATTAAATAATTATTAATTACTATTCTGATTACATTAGTCGGAAAACTTATAATTATTAAGTAATTATTTTTAATTATTTTATTCAACTTCCGACTACACTAGTCAGAATATTATTTTTGTTGAATCATTTCATAATTTAATTTTTGCGACTACGGTAGTCGGAAATTTCCGACATTAGTAGTCGAAAATATTTTTTCAACAAGCTTTTTTACGATTACCACTAAACAATCGAAAAGTAGTTGGAAATGTCTTATTTTCCGACTACTTTTCGGTTACATGAGCTGTCGAAAAATAGCAATTTTTTTGGTAGTAGTGCTTGTATTAGTAATATTGGTATTATTTATGCTATCATTATTTCTTATACACTATTTGGTGTGCTATATTAGAATTTGTCTTTTCAATCTTGATATATTTAAACAAAAGTTTTTATTTTTTTTAAAAAAAGATTGCATATACATTCTAAGATTCATCCAGGATCTAGCACGGATTCAATATATCTTATTTTTTGTCTCAATTTATGTGAAACATATAGAATTTAGATAATCAATCATATTTTTAATATGTATTTAGATAATTTAAGTTGTTAACTATTGTAATTTATAATATCTTAATGTAATTTTAAAATAACATACGTTACTTTTCTTATCCAAGCTTTTGTGGCATTGATAGTGAATTATATTTTTAAAATAATTTAAATTTTTAATTATTGTGATTTATAATATTTTTGTTCTATTTCAATGTAAGTGATACGAATATAATTTCGAGAGTCAACCAAATATTTTATATCTTTTAAATTTTTTAAGTTGTTAATTATTGTAATTTATAGTATTTTTATTGTATTTTTTGAGATATATAAAAGATTAAATTATTTTTAGATATTTTATGTTGTTAACTATTGTAATTTATAATACTTTTTATATAATTTTTGAATAATATATGTTACTTTCCTTGTCCAGAGTTCTGTATCGTCGATATCCAATTATATTTTTTAAATAATTTAATTTTATAGTTATTGTGATTTATAGTATTTTTTCTATTCCAATTTAAGTGGAAAAATGCTTAGATAGTCATTATAATCAATTAAGAGTGATATAGTAAAATCACATTGAAGCAACGAAACATAAATATCTTAAATGACTTACAACAACTAATTAGAAGTGACAAAGCAAAATTACTATAAAAAATACTTGTGAAAAAAAATTTAAGTGAACCTTATATAAGACGTCAAGTTAATTTAAACCATCAAGAGTTAATTTATCATCTTTATATCTATTTTAATCTTTTGATTAAATTTTATTAATCTTTTAATAATCAAGTGACTTATAATAATCAATTAGGGTTGATATTCAGTAAAACTATGGTTGAAGCAGATGCAGCAGACATGTGTCATAAATGTCTATTTTACTTTTTTAATTAAATATTATTAATTTTTAATACATAAATGACTTATAATAATTATTAGAAGTGATAAAGTAAAACTACGGCTGAAGCAGACATGTCATAAATGTGTATTTTATTTTTTTTAAAATTAAATATTATTAATTTTTTAATACATAATGACTTATAATAATTAATTATGAGTGATATCGTAAAATCACAGATTGGATATTATTAATTTTTCAATACATAAATGACTTATAATAACTAATTTGGGTGATATAGTAAAATCATGGTTGTAGCAGCTGAAGCAAACATGTCATCAATGTCTATTTTATTTTTTAATTAAGTATTATTAATTTTTTAATATATAAATAACTTATAATAATTAATTAGAGGTGATATAGTAAAATAACAGAGCAAGCGACCTGCAGGTATGTCGAATCCTCTCTTCTATCTAATAGAAACGAAAAGAGAATAATAATAATAATAATAATAATAATAATAATAATAATAATAATAATAATATATAAGTGTTATGAAATATAAAGAAAGAATAAGAATAAATAAATAGAGAGAGAAGAGAGGAGACTTTGAAGAAACAACAAGAATAAATAAATAGAGAGAGGAGAGAGGAGACTTCTTTATTTCTCTTTAGGGATGAGAAATCATTAGTGATTGAAATACAATGAATAAAACCCCTCTATTTATAGGGAAAAATACTCTTAGTTTCTGACTAAAAAACAAATACTTCGAATCCTAAAAGATATCAACTAGATATTGATAGATCTTATCTATATTCTTGATAGACCTATAATGTAAATAAATTTATAACACTCCCCCTTGAATATCTAATTGATAGATAATGTGTCTCGTTAAAACCTTATTAGAAAAAATTTAATGGAAAAAAAATCTAGTGAAGGAAAAAGAGTATATATCTCTAATAATACACATATAGGCTACCTCATTAAAAAACTTACAAGGAAAACCCAGTGGGACAAAACCTCATAAGGGAAAAAGAGTATGACGCGTATTAACTGCCCCTAATGAGAACATCTTTGAACCTTTGCATTTCGATCTTGTGCACTATCTTCTTTAAAGTTGCAATTGGAGGAGACTTTGGTGAATAAATCACCCATATTATCACTTGAATGAATCTGTTGCACGTTAATATCAACATTATTTTGTAGCTCATGTATGTAGAAAAGCTTTGATGAAGTGTGTTTCGTTCTATCTCCTTTTATGAATCCTTTATTAAGATGTGTTATGCATGTTGCATTATCTTTGTATAAAATTATGGGTAAATTGTCACATTTTAGACCACATTTTTCTTGAATGAGATGTATTTCCTCAACCATACACATTATCGGTTTGGCTCATGAAGAACTATTATCTCAACATGATTCGATGAGGTGGCTATGATAGACTGTTTTGTATATCTCCAAAATATGAAAGTATCCCCATATGTGAACACATTGCATGTTTAAGACCAAGATTTACACAGGTTAAATAAATCCCCAGCATCGACATAATCAATAAGATCGAGACTGCCAAAATGAGTTCCATATCCGTAGTCCCTTTTAGATACCATAATATGTGTTTGATCTCATTCTGATGTCTCCTAGTAGGAGTTGAACTATACGTTGCTAACAAATTGAGTGAAAAGGCTATATCAGGCCTTGTATTATTTTCAAGATATATTAGTGCACCAATTGGACTAAGATATGGTACTTTAGGACCAATCCAATTCGGTATGTTTCTCATTTCAGCAAATAATTTATTGCTTTTGAAAACTCTCCAAGAGTTTCATTAATCTTCAAGCTATAAACTTATACAATATAAGGATTCTAAATAAGTTTCCCAAAAACTTCTATATGCTTCAAATATTTCAAATCCTTAGAGAGGTTTCATTAAATTTTGTCATGTGACAATATTCAACATTTCATATGTGACATCTTCAAGTGTCTGGACTGCAAATCAAATAAGTTTTACACTTAGCAAGATGCATCATTTCATGTCACTTGCTAAATATTTCTACATCAGCATGCTTAAATTAACGTAGAATTCAGTTCCTCGTAATCTTTTATAATATTACACCAATATTATATCAAAGATATTGATGATATATCATTTTGTATCAGTTCATAGTGTGGCATAACATTTTGAAATCTCATCACTTCATTATTTTCAGGTACCTAAACCTCTTATAAGGTTTTATGAAATGTTATGTCACAGGCTCTTTAAGAGCACATTGTCTTGTTATTACGATTACTAATCCTCATCCTTTTCAAGAATTATTTCATTTGGAACCTATAGGTCTACCACACTTCACGCATGCATAGACTTTATCCTCCAGGGATACAAAATAGGAGCACTTGCAGCTTAAATATGAAATATTTTCGGCATTTGACTTGAATTATCTTTTGAATGAGGATCTGATGATAATTCTTAACATATTTCATAGCTGCTTATAATTTTCCCCTTATGTTAGAAAAACTAACATACATCCTCTATCTTCTTTGAGGATTCCATCTTTGTGCATTATTTTGCAAAAATTTTGACTTTTGAGAGTCGCCACTTAATTTTGAAAAGGAATTAAGAAAGAATTAAGAAACCTTTATAAATTACTTTAAACAATCCAAAACACAAAAATCGCTACTTTAACATTTTAGGAAGGCTTGTAAAACACCTAAAACGTCCGCTAACTTGCGGTTATTCGGACAGTTTAAAAACATTTTTGACTAACTTTGAAAAAGAGAAGTTGATTTTTGAAAAGAAAGTGATTTTAAGAATATTTTGATGTTTGTGCAAAACTAATTTTTTAGCAACTTATCTAAGGATTTAACTAGGTTCGTCAAAGCATAAAGAAAACAAGCATAAAGAAGAGGAGGAAGGGGAGAAAGTAAAGGATTTAGGCCATTGGGCCCAAATCGATAAACCCTGTTCTAATCTAATGGGGTGTTCGGCCCATAACCTGTCCTAAATTATTTTTCCTCGAACCTTTGGCTCGTGTTTTGCTTCACCTGTATTAAGTACAACTTTGGCTTCGAGGCCCGAATGAATGAGTAATAAAATGAAGAAATAAATAAATAATAATAAAAAGACAACAACAATTGAATATAAAAAATGAGACTTCCGAGTCTCTTTGCCACTTCAAGGACGAAACTTCAGCCCATTCTTCTTCATTCAACTCCTTGTATCCACACGCTATGTAGTTGATTTAGAACTTATTCTGAATCTTTGACTCGAGAGGGTCTCATTATTCATGATGAAAATGTAAAGCAAAATTGAGTCCATTTGGACTCCCAAACGGGTTCATGCAAAAGAAAAAGGAAACGAAGGAATTAATATGTCCGAAAAAGATAGGTAGATTGATAAATACACTTTGATAAGAATAAGTGATGTAATTTGATCAACTCCACAAACCAAGTCATTCATAGTAGGTAAAAAGACAAAAGAATTCCAAGCTAAATACCATGGATTTCAATCTTAAGAACCCAATAAAGTTTTCAATCAAAATTATCAAGACAAATTTCATAAGAAGCATCCAGATTCTAAATCAAAGTCACCTCAATTGCAATTTTATTGAATACAGAACCTCAAAAATAACTGATGTGAATCAAGTAGTTCCGACTAAGCCTTCAAAATTACCAACACAACATACTCAAAATAGGGTTGCAAGCAGATGTTCAAAAGCAATTAACCAATCTTAGCATATGGACACCTTTTAACCAAGCAAATTAAACGCAGATCTGACAGGAACAATTCATAGCTTAACACTTGCATAAATATTTTTCAGGGAAACAGAGAACACAAATGCCAACTGATTTAGGTAAAAAGCAAATAAACCAAGAAAAGCGAGACTAGTTGAAATAATATCAGTGACTGATTTCAAATGACAAAGTCAATACCTATCAAAAAAGGAAAGGATTATTAAGATGAGACATGCATTTATTATTCTCCCCCGTGCCCCGATACCGTGAGGACTAGCTTGGCAAGACTTGCTTCAACATAGCAAAGGGGTTATAAAAAATATAAAAGAAAGCTATCTACATAGGAGATACAGTGCTAGATACTTAGAGGCAGATTAGTTCTAATTAATAGTGTTTTGGATTCCTTACCTACATGTATAACGTGAGTTTTCTTTATTCCCAAAGCAGTAACCACAATAGGAAGATTAAGAACAAAACTGCCATTGGGTAATACGAAAAGAAGTCCTATCATTTGGTCAACTAGGAAATAGTCAAGTTGAGCAAAAATCATGGTGGTTTAGGAGTAGGAAATCTGAACTCGCATAATTACACACCAACTTCTTTTTTTTCTTTTTCTGATAACATTATAAATGAAAAGGGGGCATTCATGCTCAATCAACCATTTTCCAAAAAGGGATATTTTTGAACAATCAAAGAGGCTAGACAGATTCGAAAAAATCAATATCAAAGATAGAATATCGCTAAGACACCTTTACGAGTGAGCAACATAATATATATATATATATATATATATATATACGAAACTTCATTTGTTTCAGAAAATTTAGCATCCTTTTTATTTTAAAGGAGAAGTTCGCTACAACCAGCTAAGGAATTTATCAAACCAACAAGCAATAAAACAGATGATTAAAATATTTAACTAAAGACAAAGTAGAGAAATCTATCTGAGAAACCATAAATCAATACCCAACACTTCAACCAAGCTTCGGTGCGCCAGAATCGTAAACACCATTATAGAGACCTGAGGCCTTTGAGGCTTTTACAACTAAACAATCCCAATGTATAAAAGAAAACCAAATCGCTATTACGATAACGAAATAAAATTGAATCGAGAAACAATGAAACAAAGCCGAAAGAACAGTAAGAGGACACCATACCAACAAATACCACACAAAACATAAGTGCATCACCTTTAAAAATTAATGACACTAATATGGTAATTCGAATCTCTTACACTATCGATATTCTTCAAATCATACAACAAAAGAATTAGAAAATGAATGAAGCATCGAGAAATTTACCTTTCTAGGGGCAGCAAAATGGAATTCGGTCTTTCATCGGAATCGCAACCACCGGGAAATGATGTCATTGTCAACTTGGAAACCCTAATTAGTCGACGAACTTCCCGAAGAAAACTTTTTACTATGAAACAAGACTATTTTTGCTCAAAAGGTATTTTTCCCCTCCAAGGCCTCTCTATTTTCAGCTCACTGTGAGTTTTTTTATAGGAAAAATTGGGGGTTTCCTCATTAGGTCTCAACCGATGTGGGATTAATTTGGATGGGGTAATTTGGGGATTTCAAAAGGGAAAAATTTGAAATTTGAAAAGGGGATAAGGGAATGAGCTATAAAATTGTATAAAAATCGTACGATTTTAAAATGGTTAGTGCTGAGTTGGACGGGTTTGAGTCAGGTTCATGGGTCGTTGAGCTGGGTTGTCAAGTTCGCCGGATTGGAGTTGGGCCAACTGAATTTAAAAGGAAAGAAAATGGATTGGTTGATTTTAGGCTATTGGGTTAGTTTAAATTAGGGGGAATTTGGTTGATGGGTAAGGGAATAAAATAACCCTAATTAGTTTAAGAGTTGGTCAATTTATTTAATTTTCGACCATTTTAAAAATCAATTGGTCAATTGCATTGTAATTGTGGTCAATTTAATTTCAATTATGATCGAATTAAATAAATTGACTAAATTCAATTGAAATTCGATACGAATTAATACCTTGTTTAATCCCAAGCTTCTTGATTTAATAAAATCGAATAAATATTTTTCAAATAAATTATTTTCAATAATAATTATATTTAAATCAAGATTTTAATCATTTAAATTTGTTTTTCAAACCCTTAATTGAGATCTGATATTTCGTAGAATAATTATTTAAGTAATAAAATTATATAATCTCGTATAATTAAATACGACAATATATAATAGCTATTTAAAATGACAAAAATTACGTACAAGAAATATTTTGAAAAGTTTTTATTCGGATGAAACAAATATTTTGATTTTATTAAAAACCGAAGAAACTCAGGATTAAATTTTGTCGTGGAGGGAAAAAATTAGGTGTCAACATGTATCGTGAGATATTTATCAACCGTATACTGCACATCAAAACTATTAGATGGAATATTTGGTTCATGACCTTGAACCAATAGAGAGGGAAGAAATAATCATAATCTATTAGTCTAATGCATACAAGTGCTATTACTCACCTTTTTTATTTTTTAGATTTTGAGGGATCAAATTTCAATATTGGTTGGTCCAACCAACTTATCATGAGAACAAGCAACATTAAAAGTAATGAAAATTTTTCTATTTTTTCAATATATGCTCAATACTCAGCATGCTCATCTTTGAGATGTGACAATCGTTCATGTCGATTTATGAACTTTTTTTTCTAGAAAACTCCAAGTTTACCATGGCATGTAACTTGAGAAAATTAAAGGAAAGATGTCTTTTGAGTCTTGAATGAAGGATTGGTGACATTGACCAACTTAAAGGGTCAAACATCATTAGGAAACTTAATTAAGTTAATTATGAACCTGATTAATATTTTTAAAACTTTCTAATCTTTTTCAAAAATATAAATCAACCCAACACACACCCTTCTTCAATCCAAATCAACCACTCTCTCCTCTCTCTCGACAGCTTCTCTCAACTCTCTTCCAATCAACAGTTCTGTAAAATTTCTCCTTTCAACCCCTGGCGACTTCCACCTCCAGTAACAAATAGTTGGGCTTCAAGTTCCCCTCTTCAATTCAAATCAACCTGTCTTCCATTCCTCTCTCGACAGCTTCTCTCAACTCTCTCCCAACCAACTGTTCTATAAATTTCTCATTTCAATCCTCAGCGACTTCAATATTCGACCACAAATAGTTAGGCTTCGAGTTCCTTTTTGACTTCAACCTTCAAATGACATAACAGCCTTGCTCTCCGTCCATAACAGCTTCGAATTCTTAATCGTTCCTTTTCTTCTTTCACAAGTAAGAATTTATGGCCTTTTAGTTTTGAAGAAAACAAGGAACTTTAGCCAACTTCTGTTATAGTATTGGTTAATAATTTCAATATTTGTTGTATTAATTTGAAATGTGGTTTGAATAAAACCCTAATTTTTGGTATTTCTTCTTTTCTCTTTTCGAAGTGAATTATGTTTTTTATTGTTTGTTGTATTTTTTTAAAGTTTGATTTTTATTGTTTGTGTTTAAAAAAATAAAACAATAATTTGGGTAAATTTGTTCTGTTCTTATTCTTGGTAAAAATGATGATATTGCTATTTTTTTGTTGAACAAAATCATGCTACTATTTTTTATTTTCTCCAATAGATTATTCATCTGGTGCAACATATTAACTATCTGATGCAACAGATTTGTCATATGATGCAACAGATAAATCATCTGATGCACCAAAGGAACCATTATATTACAATTCTGATGCAACAAATTAATCATCTGATGCAACAAATTAACTATCTAATGCAACAGATTAACCATATATTGCAACAGATTAAGCATCGAATAAAAAATCTGATGTAACTAATTAACTATTTGATACAATGGAAGAACCATCAGATTAATGATCCGATGCAACAGATGAACCTCCTATTGGATAAAATCCTATCAACTCTTCCAACAGGAAATGTCCAAGACTTGATTTTTCTAACTGATCATTCATCTGCCGTGGTAGACATTCCTATATTGGAAGAAATCTAAACAATATTAACCGTTGATAACTGTTCCACATGTGTTGCAATAGATGTGTGACCTGTTGCACAGACCATTCATCTTTCCTAACAGATGAGTGATATATTTTGTATTGTCATAATAGATTACTCAGCCATTACTGCAGGTTAACTATTCCGATAGATCACTCATATATTGCAACAGATGTGTGACTTATTGCACAGACCATTCATCTTTCTTAACTGGTGAGTGATATGTTTTGTATTGTTGTAATAGATTACTCAACCATTACTATGGGTTATTTAACTGTTCCAACAGATCACTCATATATTACAACAGATGATGTCACAATAGATGTGTGATCTGTTGCACAGACCATTCATCTTTCTCAACAGATGAGTAATATATTTTGTATTATTATAATAGATTACTCAGCCGTTGCTATAGGTTATTTAACTATTCCAACAGATCACTCATATGTTGCAATAGATGATGTTGCAACAGATATGTGATCTGTTGCACAGACCATTCATTTTTCTCAATAGATGAGTAATTTATTTTGTATTATCGTAATAGATTACTCAACCGTTGTAACAAGTTATTTAACTGTTCCAACGGATCACTCATATGTCGCAATAATGTGTGATCTATTTTCTAGATCATTCATCTATCTTAAAATATGAGTGATATATTGATACGGGACAAAATAAGGGAACACGAAATCACATCCCAAAACAGTTCACAAATCGCAGACCAAATGGGGACCTCTCTCAGATTTGACAAACACAACAAGAATACAAGATATGTAGGTTTATATGAGACCAAAAGTAGCAACAAAAACAAGAGATAATCAACAATATGGTAGGAAGAAACAACACTGCGATAACAAGAACCAACAGTTACAAGATTACAAGAACAACAAGAACGATTGGTTCACTAGAAAACACAAACTAAAACATAAAATGTAAAGATAGAAAGTGAGACATAAACTACAATAAGATCCAAGAACCCATAAACATATTCCATCTAAGGGCCCCTAGAACATACAATAGCAACACCACACTCTTAAGAAGAGAGGAGAGAGATTCCGCCACTCAAGCACCAACGTTTCCAAGCAATACACATTTACAAGTGTTTCCACACTTGCCATGACCTAATTTTTGGCCTAGAGAGCCTTCTCTTAAGTGTTCTTACATCAATATTCAGCAACCAAATGAAATAAACCCTAGCATATTCTATTTATAGACTTATTACAATAATAGACAAAATGACAAAAGTTCTCCTTAGTGTTAAATGACCAAAATGGCTCCCATGGAGTGCAATAGAGGGACGACTTTTGAGCCCTTTCCACACTCTAACTCATACAGTCCGTAGGTTGCATTCAACACATTAAAAAACGTCCATCTTCATGATTGTACTTGTATCATCCTCTCCATATTGAGAGGAATTTGACCTCAAATTCACTGCACAAACCAAATGAAAATGGTTCCAAAATAGCCCACAAAATAAGAAGAAACTGAGAACATAACAACTTCATTTTGAACCTCGACTTTCTCTCCATCTTGAGATTTGCCTTCAATCTCATTTGGCTCAATTGAGTTTTATTCTCGGCCAAGATAACATTAGCAACATTGTTATTCATTGTGGCTAAGAAGTTACCTACAAAACACAAATAAATTAGTTGTATAAGAAAGTTCCTCACACTCTCTCTTTATTTCTTTACCTCTCGGATTTCTCACACTTTAATCTCACAAGTGTTGTAAGCTTGCTTGTAATCCTTGAGGTGTTGAGAGGTGAATCAAACGTTTACAACAACTCCAAAGAATAAAAAAAGAAACATACAAGGACGTAAACACAAAGAACGGTTTCCAAAACCAACTCACAATTTAGTAAATGGTCACTAGTTTGTAAGTTGGTATTGGAATCAACAAATGAAACTAGAAAACAACAAATTGAAACTTAAGAGATCAAAATTTGAGCTTAAAATTGTCGTGTGAACAGTAAATAATAACGTAGCAGCCACGTATTGGTTGCGGTTTTTAAACAAGTTGTTATTTTTCAATTTGAAAGTGTTGGTCAATTTTCAATTTAGATGGTTGAGATTTGGTTAATGGAGGGAAACTATAGGTCTTGAAACTCTTTTTAATTTTCAAACAAAAGTCTTGACTTGGCTAATACTATTCCCACAAAATAAGGTCCTTAAATCATGGAAGGTTGTTGGAAGTGGTTGTAAAGTCTTTGTTTTGTGTAGGAAAAGTCTTGAAAGACCTTAAAACTTGGAAGATTGTTGGAGAAGGCTTAAGGGTGGTTGAAAAAAGTCTTCAAGACTAGCAACAATACCACTCTCTTTCTTCTTGGTGTTAAGATCAAACAACACCTTTTCTTCAACAAGTTATGAAAGTGGTGAAGAACACCAAAAACACAATACTTGGAATTTTAAGGTTCATGTTGGGTTCTTCATCATCAACAACACATGTTCAACCTCAAATCTCCAACAACAAATAACAATAACCCAACATCCAACTCCAAGTCCACAATACAACACACGGCCAAGCTTGAACAACAATAATATCACACGGCCACAACAATGTTCACAACAACAACTTTCAACAAGTTTAAGCTCAAGTTTAGATGTAGACTCAAAAATGTTAGTGAACAAGAAAACTAACACTAGAAATGACAAAAAAACAAGAACACTACTAGATCTAGACACACAACAAACAAATCTCGGCCAAGAAACAAAAATGGACAGATTTCAACTTTTCTACAATTTTTTTTTGAGTTTTCTGTTTTGTTTTTATTTTCTAAGTAACAAACCAAAGATTGAATTCGTAGGAACAAAATCAAACTCGGCTTTGATACCAAATGATGCGGGACAAAATAAAGAAAAACAAAATCACACCCCAAAATAGTCCACAAATCACAACAAATCGCGGATCAAATGGAGACCTCTATCGGATTCGACAAACACAAAAAGAATACAAGATATGTAGGTTTATTTGACACTAAAAACAGCAACAACAACAAGAGATAATCAATAATATGGTAGGAAGAAACAACACTATGATAATAAGAACCAACGGTTACAATATTACAAGAATAACAAGAACCAATGGTTCACTAGACAACACAAACTAAAACATGAAATGTAAAGATAGGAAGTGAGGCATACACTACAATAAGATCCAAGAACCCATAGACATATTCCATCAAAGGACCCCTAGAACTTATAATAGCAATACCACACTCTTACAAAGACACGAGAGGGATTCCACCGCTCAAGCACCAATGTTTCCAAGCAATACATATTCACAAGTGTATCCAAACTTGCCATGCCCTAATTTTTGGCCTAGAGAGCCTTCTCTCAAGTGTTTTTACATCAATATTCAGCAACCAAATGAAATAAACCCTAATGTGTTCTATTTATAGACTTGTTACAATAATAGGTAAAATGACAAAAGTGCCCCTTAGTGTTAAATGAACAAAATGGCTCCCATGGAGTGCAATAGAAGGACGAATTTTGAGCCCTTTTCACACACCAACTCGTACACTCCGTAGGTTACATTTAACACACTAAATAACGTCTGTCTTCATGATTATACCCATATCATATGTTTTTATTGTTGCAACAAATTACTCATCCGCTGCAACAGGTTGGTTATATACTGCAATAGATATACTACCTGGTGCAACAGATCGATGATCTGTTGTAACTGTTATTTTACTATTTTTCTTGTTTGATTTATTGTTATCCTTTTTAATGATAAATTAATCAACTATAATATATTTTTTATATTCCTGTTAATTTTAGATAATATGGTTCTCAAAAGAACAGAAATCGAATCAAGTCCAAGTAAAGGAACAAGTGAAGAAGCTAGGTTACATCCACCACTCTATGAGCTTGCTTTACAAGCGTTATCTTAATCGGGAGCAGAATATGATAAACACGGGGGAAAGGATTTTTTCAAAAAAGATGATGCAAATGTTAATAGCCCTTCAACCGAAGAGTTGATCAAAACCTTCAACATTGATCATTATCCTGTGAGAATGTAGTGCGATGGTGCAACAGATTTAACAGGTGATTTCGTAGTTAAGTCAACCATGGGAAAATCTTTTGACGCCTTCAGAAAAATACTTCAAGAATAAAAATTGTATGCTTATTTCAGGGACAGCTACTTTGGGAAATATCTTGATTTATCGGAGGACAACAATGCTTGTATCCAAATGAAAATGGTATATGAACTTCTCAAGCATAGGTTTATGTATGAAACAAAGATAAGATGGATGAGGTGTGGATAAATTATTGTGGCATGCCTGTTTGTTTTGGTTGGAAGAAGTTTGCCATAGTTACTGGACTAAAATGTTATCCTCCTTATTAAGTTATACCTATTCTAACCTAAAAAAAAACACCCCACACACCCAAAAAAGGCAAAGTCAAGTTGTGTGATCGTGATGACTTGGTGTCCATTGTTGGTCCAAGCTTCAAAAACAAAAATTTGATAGAAGCGTTGAAAGGTAAAGAACTTTCAAAGAAGTACAAACAGTCATTGTGCTTGGTTTGATTTGTACATAATATTCTTTGGGCAAGAGACATTTACAACAACATAAGCCTCGATTTAATAAAGCTCTCCGAGGATCTTGAGGTGTTTAACAACTATCCTTGGAGTTATGAAAGCTTCAAAATAACTGTCAAATATTTTTGACTTCGTTAGCACCAAAGTTAGTAAACTTATATGACTTTCCATGGGCTTTCAGGGTAAATGTTTCTTTTTTTATTATGATATCATTCATTTTTTTTTACTCAATAATGATTTTGATTTATTAGCGTTATTTTATAGGCTTGGGTGTTTGAAGTCATTCCTTATTTGAGAAAACAAGTGAACTACCAGGAAGGAGTTTCCTGTCCAAGAATCTTGAGATGGTTGTCGGCCAAAACTGATAAAAATGTAAAATTTCTTGATCTCTTCAATCCCCTGAAGGATACAGTAAGTATAATTATAATTATTTTTATCTTTTAATTAATGACTTTTTGAATGATCTAATCATCATTCTAATATATGTAATGATTTATGTTAGATTATACATCCTTCTCTAGTTTCGACCAATCGAGAGTTGAAGATGCCATTTTTTCTTACTTTATGGTCTGTCCAAGACCCTACGGTCATCGACAGAATAAAAATGGAATTGTTTGGATCAACAACCATTATAAGAAAAATAATTTTGGAGGGTAGGTTTGTTGTTGTTGATGGTCTTAGTGGTGATGGAGCCATTAGTGGTGATAGTGGTGCTGCTGTTGGTGCTAATGATGCTTCTCTTACAGTATTTAAAGCAAACCATTATGACTATGATCATACTGGTTATATAAATTTTGCCTCTCCCAGCGAATGTTCTGCATGCAAATGTCAAGACTGCAGGGCAAAATATGATATAGTGATTAATGCTATTAATGCATTAACTGCTTTTGTAAAGGAATTAACATCTAAGGGGGGTCTCATTCCATCAAAGAGGATTTTATTTTCATCCGCTCTATTAGAGATTAGGTCTAAGAGGAGAAAGAAAGTGATTTCCAAGGCATTATCAAGCATCCAAAAAAGCAAAATTGCAACTCCTTTGTCTGTGTGTTGCACTGAACAATGTACAATGTCCAAAGGAGAGAAAAACGACATGAAAAAGGTGAATATATATGTCTTCCAACTAACAAAACAAACAGACACATATCTGTTTCAACAGATGACACGTCTGCTGAAAATTATCAAACAGATATATACTTCTATTGTAACAGTTGACTAACTTGTTGCACTAGATAAAAGTATCTATTGTGACATATGTATTGTCTGTTTTAGCAAATTAAATAGGTCTTCGCACCAATTTTATTTGTACCAACAGATGACCTATCTGTTGTAACAGATGATTCATATGTTGCAACAGATGGTTCATTTGTTGGAAATTATCATACAGGTCTTCCTTATGTAGAAATTTGTACTAAAAGTTGATTCATTGTTAAAACAGAAATATAATCTGTTTGGGACAATTTAAAACATGAGGAAGACCTGTTTGATTTGCTAGAACAAATGAGTCATTCTTTTTTATTTTGTTGTATCTCCGTGATTAAAATTGACCAATTCTGGCTTTCCAAGTGGATGTAAATGCTACTGTTGAACAACATTGATAATATGATACTCTTTTTATGGAAATACGAAGAACAAAAATCATGTAAGTGACAATAAAGATCCACGATGAGCAAAGCCGAATTCCATAGCACCGGATGAAGAACAACTCGTCCATATTGAGTTGATCTTTATAGCTTGAGCCTATCAAAGTAATCCTTGGCATCATTCATAAATTGTTGTTGATGTATTTATTGAGATCTGTACCCATAGCAATTTTTTTACATTTCATTTATTCGTTGACTTATTTCAGCTAATTTCTGAAGGCTTCGATTTATTTTATTTTGTCTATGAATTTTATTTTTTCCTTAGATTTAAACTTATTAATTGAAAAGTAATATTAGATTCATATATTGCAATAGATAATGTATCTATTGCAACAGACGAGACATTTATTGGAAAAAATTGAATAGATTTAGACATATGTTGCAATGGTTAGGTAATCTGTTGGAATTTATCAAACAAATCTTCCTACTATTGCAACACATGGACTTAGATAGAAACATTGAGATAATGTAACAGATGACCAACCTATTACAACAGATAAACTATATGTCAGAATGGGTAGAATAATTATTACAACGGATTCAGAATTTGTTGCATTATAAAAATTCAACTTTAGTTAGACATAAAAAAATTGCCACTACATGTAAAAAAGGCGGAACCCATCGACGGTGTTCAGTTCAAATACCTAAAATAAAATAGGCATTAAGTAGACATTATTTATTTTAAACATGTAAAATAAAATAGGCATCAAATGTGTTAGTTTGACACTTTTTGATGACTTGCCGTTATTTGGCCCCCAATGGTCATTCTCCTCCATTATATTATATATTCATCTTCCTCCTAAAATTCAACCCTAAATTTTCAAATCTTCTTCTTCATCATCATCTTCTTTTATCTATCCAAATTCGTCAAATTATTTGCATTTGGTCTTTCTTTTCTTCATTTATTTTTCATATTTTCCAACTGAGCTTGAAAATGTCGAGCACATCTTCCACTATTTTTTGTGATAAAGATTTTTGATATTGTAAGTGCGGTCATGAAGCTCTATTAAAGACTTCTTGGACTCAATAAAATCTAGATCGTAGGGTTTTTACATGTAAGATTTCAAAGATAATATTCTTTTTATTTAATTAGTTGATTAATTATTGACTTGTAATTGTTTTAGAATTGTGTTCTTGTTTTTATAGAAATTGGATGGATGTGATTACTTTGATTGGTATGAAGAAAGAAACCATTCACAAGCAAATTGTGTAATCTGGGGTTTGTTGAACAAAGTCAAGGTTTCTAAAGAGAAACAAAATCGAGCAAGAAAATACTACATTATTGTCGTTATTGCTACTAGTTTGGTGTTATTGGCACATGGATATTCAAGCCTAATTGCTGAAATTTTCAAGGTGGTGTGGGTATTTACTACTAGTTTGGTGTTGTCGCACACATGAATATTCAAGTGTAACTGTTGGAAAATATCAAAAAGATTTAGGCATATGTTGTAAAATTTAGGTCATTTGTTGGAAATTATCAAACAGGTCTTCCCACTATTGCAACATATTAGACTTAGATTATATAGAAAAAACATCGGCATAATGCAACAAATGACCAACCTATTGCCACAGATAAACTATCTACCAGAACAGATTCAATATATTTTACAATAGATTGACAATCTATTGCATTATAAAAAACTCAACTTTCATCAGAAAAAATTATTGCCACTACATGTACATGTAATAAAGTGAAGAGTGACTTGAAATTAAAAATTATTATTTCACAGGCTCTTCTATATACACAGGCTCCAAGTGTCCAGTTAGTACCCTATAAGCTCAAATCTCTTGCAGGTTTGCCACAGTGTTGTCGCACAGAAAGGTCATTGGCTTGGCCATTTCTTGCAGGTTAGCAAACATTCGATATGTACAAGAGCATGCGAGCCGCACGCATTACCGGTATTATTTTTTGGAAGGCTCATGTCCTTTTTTCGACCTTCAAAATCCCATAATTTCTTCATCAACACTGCTTTTGGCAAACGATTCATCAGTTTACTCTCCCTCAACAAGATGGGTAACAGCTCCATCAGTAGCTCTACAAGGAGAAAAAGATTAAGATCATCGATGAGAGATTTGTTGCAGTTATAAACATTGATCTTTCCATCCTTGAGTAGTATCTCAACAACCCAATAATGGCCGTTCATTCTAATGACTGCAAGAATCCTCTTTGCCTTAGTCCAGATCTTGCCGTGTGGATTTGGCCTCTCCTCTCTAACATATTTTATCATTTCTTCTTTATCCCAATTCAACGTAGAAGCTACAAAATCAAATCTCACGCCATAGTATAATGCAAAATTATTGAGTTGATCATACTTATCCTTGAGCTTCTTACTGAAGTCAAGGTCCATTATCCTATCGTTAACGTCAAAAGCTTCCGGGTACATTAATTGCCTTTCCCTCATGAGGCAGAGAATTTTGTCAACATGCTGTGATATAAGAAGATAATTTTTAAATAGGTTAGTAATTGTAAAGATGGTCCATATGTTGCATAGGGTTCTCTGAATCAATAATCCAATGCAACTTATGCAACAGATGGATAATAAGTTGCAACAGAACCACTACCAGTTGCACTAGTATACCCAGCTGTTGCAACTGATTTCTTATCTGTTCCGTAGCTTTTTCTTCATGGGGTAGATTAGAAGGATAGGTTAGGAAAAGTAAACTTGCCTTGTCCTCATATAACATACGTATATCAGTCATAGTATGAAAGTCTTGGGGGGGGGGGGGGAAGGAGGCCTGGGGTAATCTGGTGTGCCTGTCTTGGTATTCTTGTCCTGTCGTAGATCCCTCTTCTCTTTGGTGCCAAGTTCCGCGTTTATATCCACCTTCTTGACTGGCCCCTGAACTTCAATAGCTTTTGGAGAGGGAGGAATTGCAATTTTTTTTTATTTCTGACCGGAGATTATGTCTTTAATTGCTCTGTTCTTTCTCTTAACCAACACTGTAGGAGTGTGTGGCTCCCTCACCTTCTTAGATGGTATGACACACCTCTTGGAATTGAATTCCTTAATAGCTTTAGATATAGCCTCTACTTTAAAAAAAACCATTTGTTGCATAGTTTGCAGTTTATGGTTAAAATCTATTTGAGTCAATTTCAAAGAAATAAAGCAACACATGGATAATCTGATGCAAAATATCAATCATCTGTTGCAACATATTACCAATCTGTTGCAATGTTTGCACAATACGGGTAATCTTTTATGCAACAGATGATCTATATATCACAACAGATTAATAATATATTACATCAGATTACACATCTATTATATAATTTGCAGTAGATGGTTAATCTGTTAGGAGTCGGGTTCAGAGAACCAAAGCAACAGATGGGTAATCTGATGCAAGATATCAATCATCTGTCGCAATAAATTATCCATCTATTGAACTGATTAGAACAAGATGGGTAACTTGTCGCAACAGATGTCCTATCTGGTGCATCAGATATAAAATATGTTGCACCAGATATAACATCTATTCAATATCTTTCATTGAGTAAAATTATTTTACTTGAAGAAGATGTACTGCATTATCTGGAGGTTATAGAGATCAACCTTCTTAATATTGGTGTTGCTCTTTTCAGCCAACCATCTAAACATCCTTGGATAAGAAACCTCATCCGAGTAATCCATTACCTACTTTTGAAGGGGAGAAATGGCTTCAAATGCCCAAGCCTAAAAAATGTAAACAGGAAGCAAGCAAAAAAAAAGTCATAATAACTATATTCAATATAAATTAATGGATAAGTAAAATTAGTGATTAATTTTACTATGAAAGCCCAAGGAAAGCCGTATAATTTTTGTCATCCCTGAGGATAGCTTTGTCAGTAAATATTGGACAATCAAGTAGAAGTTGTCATATCCCCAGGGATAATTGTTGAATTTATCAAAATCCTCAGCACGCCCCAAAAAATTATCTTCTATGAACTTGTTGACGTCTGTTGCCAATATAACCGAATGGACAAATAAAAACTAAGCATAATTGCTCCCTATACTGCTCTGGTATGATTTTATCCTCGAGATCTGTCAACAAATCTGATGTTTTATAGCCACGTCGATCAATGTCAAACAACCCACCTATTTTTTCCTTGCGTTTTCTTACCTTGGATCTTTTGTGGGGTGGTGGTTGTTATAGACGATAGCATCTTAAGACCGTCACTATGGCAAACTTTTGCAAGCCAAAACAAACAGGTATGCCACAGTAGTTGATCTAGATTTCATCCATCTTTTTTTTGCCCCCTTCTTCGGATCTTTATCATCCCCTACGTACTTGATCCTACACTTGAGAAGACCATATACCATCGTCATAGGGAAACAAAAATGGGTAGGGTGTCCTCAGGCAGCTCAAGAAAGCGTCCAAAGCAGCTCTTGTTAAAAAGTTTGTCTATGTTTTTGCTCTTCATAATTTTCCTAAAATGTTCAAAATATTTCCCCATCTGACATTTAAGTATAATTTGACCAGTTAGTTCTACTTTTTGGTCATTTATTGGCATCGCAACTTAAAACCTATCAATACTAAAAGTTTTGACAGGATCATGCTGGAATGTCGATATTAATTCACGCCCTATTGGTGATCCATTATCATTATGTTGATGATCATCCTCTTTCTCTTTCTCACTCTCTAATTCCTCCTCTTTCTCACTTTTATTTTCTTCATCACCATCTAAAGACCCTTGTCCATCTCCCTCAACATTATTTTTATATCTCGCCTCAACTTTATTTTTCTCTGACTGAGATTGTTCAGGAATCTCCTCCAAATCCCTCTGTACTGTAGCCTTTTTTTAGGTGATCAGACATTGATCCACTTTTACTTTCTTTTCTTTTGGGAGATATGTTTTACCTACAAACAACAGAAAAACAAAAATTACTTTACAATTGATGTATGCATAAATTTTAAAAAATACATTACTAACACCACAAATATCGACACACCAACAGCCATCACCACAAACACCACCAACGACTGCCATAAACACCACAAATACCGCTACCATCGACAGCCACCACAAACATCACCAATCAATGCCACCACGACAACCACAAACACCATCATCAACACCACAAACACCATCCAATAATACTATGACAGTCAATGGAATACTGTGATAGAAACTAGGAGTTTCTCAATTTTTTCCTATGATTTTACCATCAAAACTCAAAATTGTAAACCCATTATCGAAGATAATACAACTAAAAGTTTTATTTTTCATCATTAACTTAAAAGAACTTATTTTTTTAGAAAAAATAACAAAATGTAGAACTCTTCTCGAACTCTGTTGCCTATGAAGACAAAGAAAATGACTGATACAAGCAAGAATGAAGTCCAAAATAACACCTATATGGTCAGAAATGAGAAAAAAAATGATCTATTGTGAAGGGTTGAGCAAATTTGTTGAGTAGTTATTGTCTGTACTGTATTGTTGAGTAAGAATGAGAAAGAAAGAGCGAGAACTCGAGATTTGAAATGATGAAACATTTTGTATAGGTTGATTTGTATTTTGAAAAAGAATGACAAGTTTTAAGAATGTTAATTTGGTCTGAATTGATCTTAATTATTTTTAAAATTATAAAAGATATGCATAAGTTTTAACCCTCTCCTGATGCAATTGCCAAAAGGTCCTATTAGTCTACCATATGAACTCAATTGAAATTGTATAAAAACAATTGAAGTTGTAGTTGACCGAGTACTTTAGTTGACCCTATGAACTCACCCCTGGTCCTAGATTGATAAATTTAGGTACTATTAGTCAAACATATAAAATCAATTGAAATTTTATAAAAATAAATGTTCAACATGTTGCATCAGATTTCACATCTATTGTAAATTATCAATCAGATTAGGTAATAACAGATTACGAATCTGTTGTAACTTATCAAACAGATTAAGTCATCTGTTGTGATAGATTACCCATCTGTTGTAAATTATCAAATGGATTGTCATATGTTGCAATAGATGTCTTTTTTGTTGGATTAAATCAAATAGATCAGGTAATCTATTGCAACATATTACGCATTTGTTGTAAACTATCAAATAGATTACATCATTTGTTGCAACATATCATGAATCTATTGTAAACTATCAAACAGATTAAGTCATCTATTGCGACAGATTACCCATCTATTGTAAATTATCAAATAGATTAAGTCATATGTCATAATAAATTATCCATTTGTTGTAAATTATCAAATAGGCGTTGTCATCTATTGTAGTTGACATTATGAGAACTCACCCCTAGTCCTAGATTAATCAATTAAGGTATTAGTTGAACATATGAGGTAGTAAGAATCAGTTTAGCTCAGAGTGATCGATCGACGACTCTGGTTAGGAGGAATGCAATACCGTCTCATCATGCAATTGCTAAAAGACTAAACTGAAGTTGTAGTTGACCCTATGAGAACTCACATTAAATTAAGGTATTAGTCAAACATATGAGATCAATTAAAATTATATATAAATGAATGTTTAACCTATTGCAACAAATGTCTTTTCTATTGGATTAAAAATAACAAATTAGGTAATCTGTGGCAATATATTACGCATCTGTTGTAAACTATCAAACATATTACGTTATTTGTTGCAACATATCATGAATATGTTGTAAAATAACAAATAGATTAAGTCATCTATTGTAACAGATTATCCATCTATTGTAAATTATCAAATGGATTAAGTCATATGTCGAAATAGATTACTCATCTGTTGTAAATTATCAAATAGTCGTTGTTATCTATTGTAGTTGACATTATGAGAACTCACCCCTAGTCCTAGATTAGTCAATTAAGGTATTAGTTGAACATTTGAGGTAGTAAGAATTAGTTTGGCTCAGAGTGATCGATCAACGACTCTGGTCGGGAGGAACGCAATACTGTCTCATCATGCAATTTACAAAAGACTAAATTGAAGTTGTAGTTGATACTATGAGAACTCACATTCAATTAAGGTATTAGTCTAACATATGAACTCAATTGAACTTATATATAAACAAATGTTCAACCTATTGTAACAGATGACTTTTCTGTTGGATTAAATCAAACAGATTAGGTAATTTGTTGCAACATATTACACATCTGTTGTAAACTATCAAATAGATTACATTATTTGTTGCGACAGATGATCGAGCTTTGGAAATTTCCAAACAGAAATTTTCATCAGTTGCACTTAAATGTTTTAAGATTTTTTTTAAAATCAATTTAGGTATTTTCTGTCCGAGATAAATAAGTTAAAATACTAAGGCGGTAAAAGCTCCTAAGTGAGTAGTCTTATCTGGTCTTTTCAATGTCACCGTCTCCTTCAGCCATAAAGTACTCCCTCCATTTCATTTTATTTGGCCCTCTTTCTAAAAAAAATTGTTTCAATTTACTTGTCCAACTTATAAAATCAAGACGATTTTACACAAATTCTTCCCACTTTACCCTGTATTAAATATAACCACCTTTTTCAAAATTTTTGAAATAACACTTTTATATTTTCAATACAAACTTTATGAAGCTTTACTTTTTTCTTCTTTTCAAGAGTACTACTAGTATTCCTATAAGAAGATACCATGCACAACACCACTTCTTTTCAAGATTACTCCACTACACCAATTTTCCATGCTTAATTAATTATTGAATCTTACGATGTTAAGAAGGGTAAAAAGGTAAAATATAATCCTAATTATTGAATTTCTTAATGGGTGTTCCAAGATTGAAAGGTCCATCTAATTCGAAACGGAGGAAGTAAGACTCAACTCATCACTTTTTTTTATTGTCAATTCTCATTTCTCTTTGTTACCTTTTTTCCTCTCTTTTCTCTCTTCTTTTAGATGAGGATCCTTTCGGATCTCAATCAATCAATACCTTTTCTCGACTGAACTAGATGTTCTGATTCCTTTACTTTTTTTACATTGTAGGTACGGTTCACTATTGCTCTTTCTATCTCGTCTTCTTCCTTGTAAGTCATGTAAATTAAATATTTACATCTATTACTATTAATGATTTACCCATTACCAATTTTTTATTTATTAAGAAAATTGAATAAAAGGTGACTTTTATGTCTTGAAAGAATGAACCGTTGTTTTTATTAAAATATATGAAAAAAGTCATATGTTGGGAGAACTTAAAAAACCTTGTTGTCAGTATAGTTTTTTTATGTATTTTGTTTAGTGCTTTGGTGGTGCTGTTGTTGGGGGTAGTGGTCGTGTTGAAACATGTGACATTTGTGTTGTGGATGGTGTTGGAACATATGGTATTGTTTCTTTATTGTTGATGTTGTTGTTGGTAGTGTTACAACAGTTTCCTCAATTATTGTACCTGGTGAATCAGCTGTTGGAACAGACGGAGCAACTGCTTCAAGAAATCAAACCAGTAGCAAGGCTGGTTTGATTTATTCCAACAGATGACCCATCTGCTGCAAAATATCATCTATCTGTTGTAACGATGCCTCATCAATTGAAAAGATGGGTAATCTTTTGCATCATATTGGTCATCTATTGATTCACTCAATTTTGTATTATCCTTTTGTAATTTTATTTTTGTTTTCTTTTTGTTCTTCTCTTATTTGACATCAAATGTATTTCTCTTATTTGCAAACAAAAGGAAGTGAAATTGGATCCACTTTTGCCCGGCCAGTATTATAGGCTAGAGTAAAGATAGGTTCAGAGGAATAAACTGCTTGCAGATAGAACCACTTCATATGTGGGAGGTATGTATTACTGATCAACCTATCATGAAAACACATATCCAGTACAATAATTTTGTGAATGTTTGTTCTTTACCTATTAGGCGTAAATCCTTCAAACAAGATATGGCATTTTACAGTTAAGATTGTTAGGTTCAAACTGGTAAGGCTGAGGGACCAAGATGGTGGTGTCAATACCCCATTACAATTTAATGATGATTTATGCTCATATTTTTGTTTCAATTTTGGGGAAGGATTTAATTTTTTAGCGGAGGTGTAAATATCTAATAGTGATTAGACCAATTTTAATGGCACAATGGACTTGTTGAAAGGCCTCTGAAGCCTCGCGCTGCAACAAATAATGATGGAACTAATAGAAATTCCCCTGGTCTAAATTTATATGGATGGGTTGTTGGAGTAGACTATTATTCAACAGAAGGTATTTGAGAAAAAACCTATGCGGGAAAAGGAAGGTTGAGAAGACCATATAACATCTCAGTCCTTATTTAAGAGGAAGCACAGGGTGGGAAGGAAAGTGTAGTGAAATTGGCTGACGAAATTGACATGAAAAATGAAAAAACTAGATGAGATGCGAATGTGAAAGTGTATCCAAAAATAAAAATCCATTAGTCATTGAAGAAAAAGAAGAATGGTCAAGAGGACTTGGGCTGGTCACTTTGCTAGAGACTGCAACTAGTGAGCGCAGCCTCAACGAAGACCCACAAAATACAGGACAAAAACTCTAAGGAAGCAGCTTCGCGAGCACGGAAGGTAAAATTATTGGTCTGAATTGAAACCTAAACCAATTAATCCTGCATTAAAAATATGGGATCAAGCCAAGGTGAAAATTTCTCAAGTTAAACTTGCATCCCATGTCTCCTGTTTATGGCTCTGGTCAAGTCAAAGGTAGTGGAAACACCAAGGCATGGGATTTTGGCACAACTTCCAACCTTTTTGTTTCTACTACCATTGACCTGATCATAGCCATAAACAAAAGGCATGGCATGCAAGTTAGACTTTAGAAATTAATGCCTTGGCTTCTCATATTTTTAATTCTGGAGATGTTGGTTTAGGTTTTAATTTTGACCGATAATCTTACCACCTTCCATGCTCGCGAAGCTTCTTCCTTAAAGTTCTGGTCCTGCACTTTGTGATAGTCTTCATTGAGGCCACGCTCGCTAGTTGCATTCTTGAGCAAAGTGTCCATCTCCACTCCTATTGACCATTCTTTTTTTTTCACCAACTGACGGATTTTTATATTCAGATACCCCTTTACATTTGAAGCTCATCTAGTTTTTTCGTTTATGATATCAATTTCATTAGACAATTTTGTTACACTTTCCTTCCTACCTTATGTTTCCTCTTAAACAAGGTCTGATATGATATATGGCCTTCTCCACCTCTCCCTTCATGCACAGGTATTCTCGCAAGCGCTTTCTATTGTATAAAACTCTCCTCTAGTAATCCATCCAGATAAATTTGGACTAGGGGAATTTCTATTGGTTCCATCATTATTTGCTGCATTGCGAGGCTTCATAGGCCTTTTAAGAAGTCTATTACGCCATTAAAATTGGTCCAATCACTATTGGATATTTACACTACCGCCAAAAACTAGAACTCTTCCCTAAACTTGACACAAAAACATGAGCATAAACCATCATTAAATTGTAATGGGGTATCGACACCACCGTCTTGGAACCCTTTGGCCTAATTAGGTCATACCTATCAAACTAAATTGTACAATGCAGGATCTTGTTTGAAGGATCAGTGTCTAATTGGTAAAAAATTGCATTCACAAAATCATTGTACTTTATGTGTGTCTGTCACGGTAGCCTGATCAATAACATATATAACTCCCACGTATGAAAATGGGATTCATTGCACACAGCTTAATCTTCCTACCCCATCAGGACATGTCAGACAGTCTTGTTTATTCATCTGCATGCATGTGATGACTATTAAAAAAGAGGTGTGAAGAGCCGTGACTTTTTTTCTTAACATATTCAAAATAGTTGATAAATCAAAATCTCCATCTGTTGCAACTGATGAATCAGCTTTTGGAAGAGATTAAACATCTCCTCTAACATATGGTCCATCTGTCACAATAGATAATCCATATGTTGCAACAGATGGTAAATCTATTGCGACAGACCAGACTGTGTTTATTTATCTACACGCATGTGATTACTTTTTTCTAAAAAGATTTTTTTCAATTTACTTGTCCTATTTATAAAATCAAGAGAATTTTATTATATTCTTCCAAGATTACCCCTATTACTAAATGACTACATAAAGTATATAATTCATACTTATGCTTTCAAATCATAATTAATAAGGACAATTTGGTAAAATAATCACCAAATTTATATTTTTCTTAATTGGTGTGCCAAGCCCATATGACCCAACTAATATGAAATGGAGGGACTATTAAAAAGAGGTGAAGATTCGTGACATTTATCTAACACATTCAAAACAGCTAATGAACCGAATACTCCATCTGTTGAAACTGATGAATCAGCTGTTAGAAGAAATCAAAATATCTCCTCCAACATATGGTCCATTTGTCATAACAGATAATGCATATATTACATCAGATGTCTCATCTGTTGCACATACAAACCATCTGTTGAAATAGATGGTAAATCTATTTTGACAGACCATCTGTTGCACATTCAATCCATCTGTTACAACAGATGCTAAATCTATTGCGACAGATGGATGATTTGTTACAACAGCTCAATAATAATGACTTTTATTGAGTCTTAAACTATTTTGAAAAGGTGAGAATTGTTAATGTAAAATAAAAAGTTGTGACTTTTCACAGAAAGCAAAATGCCACCAAGTTTGAATGTAATTAATACAATGGAGCTGAACAGTCGTACCTTTTGGCCTGACACGTCCAGATTCAATCCTCTATAAATAGGTCCCTCCTTAATCTTCATTCTACTCAACTTTATTTATTTCTTGAATTTTTTATTTTTGTGTGACATCTTCAACCACTTCTCTTCAAAGAGCATATTCCTTTCTTATTGAGGTAAGTTTTTTTCTGGTGTAAATTTACCAATTGGCCGTATACGTTGTATTATATTTTGGACTTTTTTCCTTACATTTGTCAATTCATGTATGTTCTAGATATGACTGATCCTATTTTAGACATTGCCATTTTATGCGACACAGTGCGGGAACTTTAGAGGCAGGTTTATGACCTGTAGAGGGAGTTGGTCACTATGAGAGCGATGATGTTCAGAGAGATATAGAGGATGATGAGGGCTCTGCTGCTGCGAGTTGATTGGCCGGCTGTCATTAATGATGATGATGATGATAATAATAATAATAATAATAATAATAATAATAATAATAATAATAATTAGAATGTGTTTTTTCTTTTAGCGTATGTATTTTAATTTTTCTATATCGAATCTATACCTAAAGTATTTTATTTTTTGTTTAATGAAAAATTTACTTTTAGTTGACTTTGACATTTTAATTCTTATTCAATTTTTATTCTGTATATTTCTTCTAATCTAAACATACATACATGTTAACATGTTGATGGTTGGAGGCAAGGAGCATTGTTGAATCCAGTAGCACTAGCAATTTTGGCTTTTGAGTTCTTTCAATAGATGGACTGTGTGTTGGAACAGATTGGTCATCTATTGAGTTTCTGTCAATAGATTATCCATTTGTTTTGATAGATTTGTTATCTGTTGGAGGAAAACATTCTAGTTTGTGGAACTGTGTAGAATAATTGTGGTCTGCTATATTGTTTAGTTCATGTTTTGCCTCTTTTTATTGATGCACAAGTTATTAAAAAAGATCTTTTATATATAATAAATGATAACATTAGGTTCACAATAATGATTTAAATATATAAAAGTCCACAACAAATAAACAACAACATAAGTTTCTGCATTTACAACAATCATGGTGGATTACGATTCGGGCATGTAGTTCTTTTGTGGCCAGTGCACTTACATATGGAGCACTTGTTTCTTCTGGATGAAAATGATTCTCCAAATCCACCCCTCCTCTTATATGGGTTTCTTCCTGATTTGATAGTGCTTGGATCAATAGATGGAGGATGTATTAATCTCCTCATAAGCTCTACAGTTACAACCCAAGATTCTTCGGGAGGTACCGGAGTAATATGCCCACTATATGCCATTTTATATTTTTTCACTAAATAATATTGAGAGGAGTTCTTGTAAACTTTAGGTCCATATTAATGACCGTATTGAGCTCAAATCACCGCCATAGCATGTGGACAAGGTAATTTGTCCAAGTCAAAACTCTATATATACAAGATCTTGTTTGAAGATCTATTGTGGCAGCATCACCATGATCGATGATACTGAATTTGTAATCTGCTATTTTATGAGAGAATAACCTATTCCCCAAACTGACGTTCGTTGATATTTTTTTTTATTTCGAGAACAAATCGGGTTCTTTTTTCTGGACACTTGAACTGCACACGCCTTTTGTTAAAAAATTTGTTATACTTCTTACTTATTTTTTCAAACATAGCCTTGATGGGAAATTCTCTTTCATTGCAAAACAATGAATTCACCGATTCAGCTATATTTGATGTCATAATATTGTACCTATAGAAAAGAATCACTTAGTATGACATCATACTAAACTTGTAAATTAAACAAGACATTAAATTCATAAGAATGTACCTATCTGCTGGACAGAATGCCCGGCTCCATCTCTTGAAACTGACACGTGCAAGAAATTCTGCTACCTTGGGATTCACATATGCTATTTGATTGAAATGGTCTAAAAAGTCCTCTCTACTATATGCTTTAGCTTCTATATAAAAATGGGTGAGGACCCTTTCCTTGTGATAGTTATTTCAAATGTTCTCTCCAAGATTCCTGATGTAACAACCAAAGTAAGCTGAAGTAAAGAAAAGTGAACCCATCTTTAGAATACTTAGATGCCTATCCGATACAAAACACAACTACTTAGTATATTCGATGCATCTTCACAGTTGTTCAAAAAAAATCCATAAGAGGTATCACATTCCTTGTTCGCTACACAAAAAACGATAGGAAAGATGTGATTCTCTGCATCCTGTGCCACCGCCGCTGGTAGAACTCTATTATACCTTCTCTTCAAGATGGTACCTTCGACGACTATGCCTTTTCTCAAATATCAAAAACCTTGAATCCAAGGACCATAGGATACAAAAAAGTTCTTGAACCTTCTATTTTCATCCAGATACAATGTCGTCTTACTTTCGGGATTCGTGGACTCAATCATATAATGGTAAGCATCCAGAACTGCATACCCATGCTCGAGTGTCCCCCTAACTAGGTCCTTGGAAATACCCATGGTCGTATATATCTTCTAATAACTAACTAAGAGACCCAAATCTGTAAGGAGATGATTAGCCATAACCCTTGTTAAAGGCCCTTTGCCATCGAGGAAACTACTCCTAAAATATTCACTGAGGACCTTTACCGTGGCGAGAGGATTTTGTCCCGAGATGTTCTCTAAACCACATGTGTGATGCTTTTCATGTTTATGAATGACGAATCTATCAGAACTTACATACTTCACTGCTCTCAACCACCACTTATAGTTTAAATTAGCACATCTGAAGAAAAAGATACTTCTCAAATTAATCACCTTCTTTATTCTGAAATTTTTTTTCAAGCAAGAAATAAACAAAGTTTTAGATAGTTCATTCTTGTCCTTGAATGACATTCCAATAAAAAAGTCAGTGCCATCGTCTTGAAGATTTTCAGACTGTGTCAATTGAAAAGAACTGCATATCGTATTGGTCGCATCAACGGGCGTAGGTGTTTGATTATCATCTAGAATATTCATGTCTAGATCATACAACCTATCATCAAAGAAATCTTCTTGTTCTTCTACTTCTATGTTCTGGTTCTCATTCTCTCTCATATTTTCAACCATGTACATCCTTAACACCGGCCTAGTTGAATCACTTAGATAAACACGCAACCAACCCTGATCGATTATCTTGAAAAGCAGTACCCTCTGATTTTCAAAGGAGCAGTTTATGTAGCTGATGGAGAGTTCTTTCGGTTGACAATTCAGTCCACAAAATTTGATGATAAATCATCATAGAAAACATCACTTTGGACTGTCATAGCTATCGTCTCTATTATTTCACCCTCCTACCAATGCCATATATATCGATTGGTCTTCTCGATCCATTGACCATGACAATCCACCCCTATTATTATTGATCTCTCCATTAGTGGTACCTAAATAAAGTTATTTGTTGACACAAGTTAATAGTGATTTCATAGTGCCGTGAATGAATCCCAATAAATGTGTAATCTATTGCAACAAGTAAGTGATCAGTCGCAATAGATTACCTACCTGTTAGGATTCATGTTACACTTCTAAATATCTATTGCAACAGATAAAACGTCTGTTGGGATTGATGTTACAGTACTAAATCACCTTTGAAGTTGATTCCAACAGATGAGTGACATGTTGTAATAGATAATTAACTTGTTGCGACAAATAACTTACCTGTTGCAACAGGTTAGTAATCTATTGTAACAGATATTTACCCTGTTGCAACAGAGAACACTTCTATTGGAATCATGTTTAGGTTCTGTTGCAGTAGGTTACTAATCTATTGAAATAGATATTTATCATGTTGCACCATATAACTAATCTGCTGCAACAGATGTGTCAAATGTTGTAACAGATGATCCATCTATTTAAACATGAATCCAACATATCAGTCTTTCATTGAAACAGATGTCTCATTCATGCAACAGATGATTTATCTGTTTAAACAGATGGATCTTATGTTGGATTCAGGATTGGGTTCTATCCATTGTTGGAAAAATAACAATACAAGAGCAGTTACCCAGATAATAAATTCAACTAAAAATCATAATTTGACTTACCAAGGTCTCCTAAGAAATAATACCAAAGTGTAAAGTGATGTTCGAAATAAAATT
The DNA here is from genome assembly GCA_030864225.1 of Capsicum baccatum var. pendulum. NCBI lineage: Eukaryota > Viridiplantae > Streptophyta > Magnoliopsida > Solanales > Solanaceae > Capsicum > Capsicum baccatum. Next base: position 221,886,617 of record CM061558.1, on the reverse strand, counting down.
TGACCTAAGTAATTGGCCAAATAGCAACAGTAGTAGTAACAACAACAACAACAACAAATGGTCAACAAGAAGAAGATAAAGATGATAATGAAGTAGAAGATGATGATAATGAAGAAGAAGATGATGAATAAAGCAATAGCAACAATGAACAACAAAGATTAATAAGAGAGAGAAAACAACAATGGGTAAGAAGAGAGAGAAAGATGCCTTTTTTCCCTCCGTTTTCCGTTATATAGGTAAATATTTGGATCAAAGTGTAAATTTAAAAACTTGTTGGCTATTTTTAAACTTTCCCAACTTTCTTAATCCATAATAAAGTAATTGTCACCTCCACTCAACAATTAAGACTTGTACCACCTACACCTTATTTTAAAACTCTTTTGTCACCTATAGCCTAAACTCACATGTAACTTTTACTTTAGTAAATTTCAGATTTATTATTACATAAATAAATTTCAGATTGACTATTTTAGAAGTGGATTTCAAAATAACTCTTCTCAGTTATTCTGTCTCTTTTGGAGGTGAGTTGTGATACCATCATAATTAACTGCACGTTTGCTTTAATAAGATTCTCATTCCTTAGGAATGAAATATAATCATGCCTTAAGCCTATCAAATTTGGATAATTTATAGCCTTATTCATGATATATTGCTACTTCAGGAATAGATCGAGGCATGCATATAATGTAGAGAATTTTTCTCTAACATATCTTATAATCATAATAAGCATATGAAAATATCATCACTTTTGATGATCATTATCATATTGTTCATCCACGTTTATATTCGTGCATTCAATCACTTTTCTTTTTTCAGACATATTATACAATGCTACCACATTCACTTCAGAGAATAGATCATATTCAATGGGACATGTCTCATGACTTTTCATTAAATACCCATTATTTTATTTTATCCATCATTATATCATCAATATGGTGCATTGAGATTCAAACTCAATGTATTATTCATATATAGGCATCTTAAGCATAAATCGATGGGGCTTGAACCCAACATCTTATAATTATGGTGCATTAGGACTTTAACCTGATGTCTTATCTGTTTGGTGTGATAGAATTTGAATCCACTGTCTTACCCTTTATCCAATGATATAATATGTCAAAATGGACCAAACTTTGATCTTCACAAATATATTTTCTCTTTCACAAGTGTTGAGGAAATAATACCATGGTTAAGTCTTTAAATAAAAGATACCCTATAGAAAATTGATAGTAACAAGAGTCTAACGTAGAAGTAAATAAGAAAACTTACCTATTCACTGTGAGTATGTGAATAATATCCAAATAAATCACAAAGTAGAGGCATGATGATAACTTTTAAATCACCAAACAAAAATTTTGTGTAATCAAATCTCTCAAATCACCAAACAAACGGATAAATCTTATGCGCTCCTTATTAAATAGGCATATATCAACTATTTTTATTAGGACCAATATTTTTTTACGATTTATAACAAAACACATTAATCATTAATATGAGCAAATTAAAAATAGTAAATCAAAACCTTTTACCAAAAAGGTGTCGTGACATTAAATTACCTCATTCGTCTTTCATTCTTTAAAAAGTGTTTGCTACAGATGATAGAGTCTCGTGCTGTTAACGTATTATGAAATATAAAGAAAGAATTGGAATAAATAAATAGAGAGAGAAGAGAGGAGACTTTGAAGAAAGAACAAGAATAAATAAATAGAGAGAGAAGAGAGAAAACTTCTTTATTTCTCTTAAGGGATGAGAGATCACCAGTGATTGAGAATACAATGAACAAAACCCTTCTATTTATAGGGAAAATACACCTAGTTTTTGATTAAAAGATAGATACTTCGAATCCTGATAGATATCTAGATTTTAAATGATCTTATCTATATTCTTGATAGATATTCACTATAATATAAATACATTTATAACCATAAGAAGATAATATAACTAAAAGGGACGAACATCGCTTAAAGTTGTACTACTTATATTACGGGTTAACTCATTAGTAATTAAACACGTGTAACTGCATTATTGTCAAAAACAAAAAAAAGCCAAACCCATCGATAGCCCTCAAACTTATCCCTAAAATTCACTTAGGCCCTTAAACTAAGGTCTGTACCTATCAAACCCCTAAACCCCCTAATTTTGTTTCAATTGGGCATTTTTTGCCTAATCAGCAAAATGTATATAGAGAGTGTGTTACACTCGTGTGACATGAAAAAAATGTCCAATAAAAAAACACGTGGCAAAAATAAATATATGTGAAATTGCTGATTTTTTTAATTTTTCTATTTAATTATCTATTTAATAATAGTTTTTAAATTAAAAAAAATAAAAAAAGAACCCTCCACTCACCAGTCATCTTCTTCACTACCCCCACCCCTCACCCCCTTCTTCTTTACACAAACACACACACAAAGCCCCCACCCCCACCCCATGCCCCACCTCCTTTGTCTTCACACACACAGAAATCGTCCTCATCCCCCTCCCCCGTCATCTTTATTTTTTCCATTCTTGATAAGCAAAATCATCAAAATAACAAATAGTAAATCAGAAAAATGTCAAATTTTGCAAAAGAACCCATCATAGATTTAGCAAAAATCTTGATATTTTCCATTCTTGCAAAAAACCCATTATACATTAAGCAAAATCAAACCAACCCAAAAAAAACAATATAGTAAAATCATCCAAAATGGATGCATTTCAACTTTTCTATGTTTGATTCTCCATTATTGAATATTTTGAGCAGCAAAATTGAAGACACGATGCAACAATATTAGAAGCAAAACCAAAAAAGTTTTCTAAACAAAGAGAAAATGAAAAATCTCCATCACCAACTAAAAGTATTTGATGAAATGAATAATAATGTTGTATTATTTTCTCTTCTTCTTCGTCTTTTTCATTTATTACTATTGGGTTTTCTTCTTCTACTATTTTCGCCATATCCGCCATAGCTGTTGCACTTTTTTATTTTTATTTTTTTGCTTTCTTGATTGTACTGTTACTATTGGAGGTTGACGATGATTTTTTGAGGGGTGGGGGTGGGGGGTTGATGAAGATTCCAATGAATGCAGTTGGGGGTTGGGGACGATCTGGGGGTGGGGGTGGGGGTGGGGGTGGGGATTGATGAAGACGATGATGAATGGGGTGGAGATAGGGGTGCTTTTTTTTTTAATTAAAAAATTATAATAATTAAAAATTATGTTAATCAAATAATTTAAATATAAATTTTTTAATTAAAAAAAAGTAAAATATTTTTATTTTACTATTCATACGCCCCAGGAGAGTGTAACATACTCTCCTTGCCAAATCAGCATTTTGTGCCCGAAAGGTACGAATTTTAGCACTTGAGGTGCCTAATAGATACAAGCCTTAGTTTAGGGGCCTATGTGAATTTTTGGGACAACTTTGAGGTCCTATCGATAGGTTTGGCCAAAAAAATAATATACATGCCTAGCATTTACTTTAGCAAACCACTTGTTCACTTCTGACACAACTATTTCTCCTTCATTTCATCCGGTCAATGTCTTACACGATTTGAAAAGGAAAAGGGGTCAAATTTACTCCTTTATTTTAGAAAATTGGCTAAATATATTTTTTATTTATTTTGGAATTAAATTTATCTCCGCTATCATACTTTGGGATCAAATTTGTTCCTCGATTTTAAAAAATTGATTAAATATATCCTTCATCATACTTTGGTGTTAAATTTATCCTCATGTCATACTTTGAGACCATATTTACCCTCATTATTAAGAAACTTTTCACATGTATCCTTCCTTTTAACCAAAAAAAACTCAAATCAACATTAAATGACCCCCTTCCCTTCTTTTTTTTTTAAAAAAAACACTCTAATCTAATCCGTTTGATCCGATCCACAAAAATAACACAAACAAACATATTCATTTCTCAATTTTGTTGTTCGAATTTTCTAAACGAACAAATATACTTCTCTTTTCAACATGCAACATTGGTAGATTGTTTACAAATGAATAAAAAGTAAAATAGAATAAGATAACACAAAAGCATAAAACTAGAGAAAAAATCTATAACAAACTCTGCTCCTATTTAGTTATGTTCAATTTTAAAATTTGATATGCAATCTACGAGCATCTATATTCTAAAATTGGTGGATAAATTTTTTGATGATGAAAAATTCGTGTAGATTCAAATTATATAAAAAGGCACAAGAATGAATAGATGTCATGATTGGAACATAGGGAGACCTTATAACTCAATCATCCAGAGAAATATTCAATAGGCCTAATCAGGTGTATTTGATTGTCAAGTTCCATTTATCATGAGCTCTGTACTGATACAGATTCATTAACTAAGGGAGAGGTATATTTGTTTGTGTTTGTACTTATGCAAATTCATTTTTCATAAATTATGGACTGATAAATATTCAGTGGCTTAATCTCGTTGAAAAAATATAACCCATAGAATAATGGGGGAGGATATATTTGTTTGTATTCTTTGTGGCTCGAGTTGGATTGTATAGATTAGATTAGTGTGTTTTATTTTAAAAAAAAAAGAATTTAACGTTGTGTAATGACCCTTCAGGTCATTGTCTGTATTTTTGCTTATTTCGCTGATAAAGCTTTGTCGTAGCTGCCCCAAGTCATTAGTGACTTTCCAGAATCTATAGATTGGTTACCTGGCGGTTCATTTGTTTTTTTAGAACCACTTTCTCAATTCAAAGTCTTCGTTGGTCCTAATTGACCACCAAGCAAAAAATCTAGTAAAACGACCTTAAATGCAAAATCTAACTTTGCCAAATCGTTCAGAACATCGAAATCTATGTGGTTACATATTTTATTTGTTGAAACAAACTTTGAATGCATCTCGATGCATTGGCCAAAGATCGAGATCAAGTTCCAAGCTTCAGCCATGCCTGGCATAGCAAGAGATGTCGCGACCGTAGAGGTCTAGGTACAAATGCGGTGCCACAATCGCGGTCAGGTGGAGGGCACTACCACACTGCCCGAGACCTAAATGGAACCTATTTAAGGGTTGTCTTGCCTGAAATTTTAGGCATTTTGTGCCTCCCCCTTAAGATACAAACCCTAATGGAGTGTAAAACCTTTCAAGTGATTCTTGTGGGTTGATTAGGAGCTTAGCCAACTTGTGAAATTGAATCTTAATACAAATCTAAGGTAATATTCCTTCTAGTTGGTGTTAAATTCTTGATTTCTAGACCCAAAACCTTTAAACCTTTAAGTCTCAATTGCAGCCAAAAATGTGATTTATTTACTCAAATTTTTTGGGGGTTATAATTCCCTAATGATAGTTGAACAATGGGTTGGTCTCGGAAACTCATTTTTCAAAGATGGAACCCACTTGGGGGTTTGGTGTCATTTTTGAACTCATGGCATAATGGTGCCGTAATGGGTATTGTTATTTTTTTTGTAATGCTTAGATTGTATTATTGATAGCTTGGCTCATAGAAGAAGCATCTTCAAGAAATGGAAAGGTAAAGCTTGTTGGTTCATAAGTTTCTTGGACTCAAGGTAGGTTAGGCTTACTTGTAGTTAGATTGATCTTGATTGTAGAATAATTATTGATATCTTGTGATATTGGGTGGGGTTTAGATGATAAATGGTTGAATGGCAATATTTTGTACTAGTTGAATCTTATAGGTTATTGAATTTGCAAAGAGTGATGCTTGACCCTTAGCCTAGAACCTTTGATAGTTGTACTAGTAGTCTCATGAATAGTAGGAGAACACTTTAGTTGCTCTAATAGATGAGAATGATATTGCTCCTTAACCTTAAGGGTATGTTGACCTAGGTATTGCTTAGTTAGGAAATGACCTTGGTGTTGGGTTAACTTAGAAAGAATACTAAAAGAAGACTTCCCCTATAGGCTTAGTAAGGATTGATAAGCACTTATGGTGTGATTTAGATAACTTAGCCTAATTTCAGGTAGAAGTTAGTCTTGTGATAGCAAACTTTGACATTCTTGGGGTTTAGGAATAGGAATTGACCCGCCTTAAGCTTGAACTATGAAATTCCTTAGAGACCTAGATATTTGATGAATGTCTAAATTATGTTATTGAGATAATAATGGTTAAACTCGGTTTTCGGATTATGCATATGGCCGATGGTTGGATAATGTGTATACTTGATTGATTATCTTGTAGTCATGATATGGATAGCCTTAGAAAGGTGGTTATTATGTATAACATATGAATGCTCATGCTCATACTTATACTCATATTATGTGGTGATGATTAATAGTAAAGTAGGATGGTAAATTTATCTTACATCCTTATTACCCTATTATTGCCAAATTTTGTATGTTTATTGATTTGGCTATGTATATGGAAATATGTTGTTGTCTTAGGGGAATGTGTAATGGTATGATGATACCCGATGAATTTGAAAGAGGTAATTATGTTGTGATGATGCCCGGTGAATCTGAAGGATATGTGTAACACCCCGCATCATCCATGAGTTAGTGCGTGGTAATATGCTCTTACAGTTCAAGACTAGAAAATTAATTTTTCCTAATTTCGACTTTTCATCACATGGGAAATTTGATAAGCTTTCCGCCGATTTAAGATTTTCCCAAATCCGATACCCGGGAAAGAAATTATGGATAGTTTAAGTCCTAGTCAAAAACACCATCATTTTTGTGCTTGGCGCATCGCGGAGAGGGTCTATTTAACAATTATCAAATTCCAGTAGCCTAGCAAAATTGTGGTGCGTCGCGCTGAAATTCTAGGTCCCAGCCAGTGGGACAACGTGATGGCTCCGTGTCATGGTAACCCTAAGAATCCTATTCGTCAATTTCCAGTGAGCCACCATGATTGCGGCGCGTTGCGGTGTCCCATAAAATTGGGCTCCCAGTTATATTTTATTCTGTTTCATTAAGGGTATATTAGGTATTTTCCACCCCTTTATCAGCTTAAACACGGGATTATACTCCCAAGTGACCACATTATTCATATTCTCTTCAAAAATTCACAAGAACACTCTCTAGGGTTTCAAACTAAAAACCCAATTAACTCAAGATTCAACCGTGGGTTTTCAAAACTGAGTGAAGATTTGGAATCCCTAAATTCGTAGGCTTCAGGAATTATCCATCAAATTTTTAAATTGAGGTACGTGGGGTTTATCCTAAAACTACATGGGCTTGTTGAAAACACCCAACTATGATTTTATTATGGTTTATGCATGTTTAATGATATTGTTGTTTTCACCTTTAGTCCTTTCCCCCTTAAATTAACTTAAACCTATATGAATATGCATGATGTTGAAGATTTGATAGAGATCATTATTACTGAAATCCCTCTCTTTGATGATTTAGAGTTGATGAACTTGCTGGGAATGATTTAACATACTTGTTTAATATTTTGAAGGGGATCTTTTCAATGTTTGAGTATTTAACATAATTTTGATGATAATAAGAGGGAGTTTCTTGATATGATTTTGTTCTTGTTTTAAAAGAGAAAGAATTTCATGTGATTGACATTTTTGGAATGACCACCTTATGTGTTTGAATGTGTAAAAAGAGAGGTTCTTGCATATGTTTACATGAGCTTTAAGAAAGAGTTTCTTGAAATGACTTATTGATATAGTGGTCCCAGATTTATGTTTTGAAACAGAGATTATTATATGCTAATAATGGCTTAGAGATGTGACTTGTAAGTTAATGGTATGACGATACCATATAAATGTAGGCCATAACAGAGTTAGAGTTTTCAGAGAATGCATGTCTTAAAGAGTTAAAAATGGGCATAAAGAGAGTTAGGTGGTTGCCTGAAGAGGGCTAGAGTTCAAGTAACTCTTAGCCTAAACCCGTGATTTGTTGATCCGAGTAGATTATTTTTACGCTGGCGACGGTCGTATGGCGTAGCAGAGTCAAACACTCTAACCCTTGCGGAACACTTGGGTTGGAGGCTTCCCCGCCGAGTCAAAGGTAGATTCCATATAGCCCATGGAATTTCAGTGTTGTAGGGTATACCACCTAGTTCAGAAGTAAAACGAAGAGTGTCACAGAGTTCAGATGATTTTACAGAGTCTTTTGAAAATGCCCATGAGATTTCTTACTTATGATATGTTTATAAACTATTTTAAATTTCTCTCATATATATTGAATATAAATTATTATTTTGGATCTACTCTGCATACCAGAACATCTATATTGACCCCCTACCTCTCAAGTTTGGAGACTCAATCCAAGGGTCTGACTAATCAGTAGAGTATTCCAGAGAGAAGTGATCCGTTCAGTGGTGAGCCTTTTTTGTTCTAGAAGGCCGGTTATTTCAGATTATGTTATTCCATTGTTTTGGTCTACTGGGGGCCTTATCCCAGTTTTTAAAACAATTTTGAGATATAGTAGAGATTTCGCAGACCGAGTCAGATCTTATTCAGATGTTTTGAATTGTAACTTTTATTCTCATATCTTGAAACTCAGAGTTAATGTCCATGTTTCTGTATCAAATTATATTTTCGCATATTCTCTTATTATATGAATATTGTGCATGACTACCAGATAGAGTAGGACGTTTGGAACTTCATAGTTTGGGATGACCGTCACGGCCAGGACCTAGTTTGGGTCATGACAAACTTGGTATCAAAGCACGATCCATGTTCCCAGGGTGTCTTCAAAATCAGGTCAGGTAGAATCTTGCTTATGAGTGTGTAGCGTGCCACACTTATAAGCAGGAGGCTACAAGGCATTTAGGAATGTTCCGCTTCTTTGTGTTTTTTTTTTGTGCTTCAGTGTCTGAATTGTCCCCTAATCAATGGTCTCTTGTGTTTTATAAAAACAACCATGCCTCCCCGTCATACTATCGATTAGAATGCACAGACAGATGAGGTCTGTCTCACTCAGATGAGGACCCAAAACAAAGATCAGACTCCGAAGATTAATGCTACTCCGAGAGTCCCACCTATTTAAACCAGCCCACCTAGGGCACCCAGAGCTACCCAGATGCGGACTAACCGTACTCAACCTCGCGAGAGAGAGGTATCTAATGCAGAATTCAGGTAGTCCATTCACATGCCTTCACAATTATTAGCCACACAGACTCAGTGGTCAGAAGATATTAGGTCTGTGTCTGTTACGTCTGAGGCTACAAGAGTGGGCCAGTTTATGAGAATGAACCTACCCAAGTTTACTAGTACCAAGGTAGAATAGGATCCACAGGAGTTTGTGGACGAGATGGAGAAGATCTTTAAGGTGATGCTTGTATATGAGGTAGAGGGGGTTGAGTTAACAGCTTACCAACTTAAGGATGTAGTGAACCAATGGTATAACGAATTGGAAGATTCAAAGGGTGAGAGTGCTGATCCCACAGTTTGGGCCGAGTTCGTGGAAGCCTTCCTCGATTGGTTCTTTCCCCTAGAGCTGAGAGAGGCCAAAGCTGAAGAGATTATGAATGTAATGTAGGGAAAGATGAGTATCCAGGAGTACACTCTGAGGTTTAACCAACTAACCCGTTATGCTCTAGAGATGACTAGTAACATGAGAGCCCAAATGAGGAAATTTGCATCCGGCCTTTCGGATGACTTAGTGCTTGAATGTCAGGGAGCAATGTTGAATCGGGACATGGATTTTGCAACCCTATCAGTCCACATGCAGTAAGTTGAGGAAAAGAAAAAGAAAATCATTGAATCTAGAGAGAAGGATAGGTATGCAAAGAGAGCCAAGATAGCAGACCAGGGCCACAGTTAATAGTAAAGTGGGAATTGGGGTAACAAATGGCAGAAGAAGAAGTTTTAGGGTAATTCACACTCTGCAGCCAGTGCTCCGGTGTCCAGGACCCCAGTCGGACAGCGCCCCCAGGATTTTTAGTCCAGACAGAAGTTGATAATACAGGGTTCATAGTCTCAAGAAAGTATAGCTCAGACCTCTCGGACATACCCGTACTGTGAGAGATATAGGAGAAATCATCCAGGGAGATGTCTATTTGGTGCTATGTTGTGTTATTTGTGTGGCCAGCTAGGCCATATCCATAGAGACTGCTCGAAAGAAAAGGGTAATGTTGGTGGAGCTAAGTCACAGGCTAATTCTTATGCACCATCACCGCCTTAGAAGGGTGCCACTTCAGCTATCGAAAGTGGCCACAACCGGTTGTATGCCTTGACCAACCGCCAGGAGGTAGAGGCCTCACTGGATGTAGTTACTGGTACATTGCAAATCTTTTCCCGTGATGTATAGGCGTTACTTGATCCCAGGTCTACCCTATCTTACGTGACACCTTATGTGGTTGTTAGTTTTGGGTTCAAGCCCAATGTAATTGCCTAATATTTTTTTGTTTCTACTCCAGTGGGAGATTCAGTTGTGGCTAGAAGGGTGTATAGAAATTCTATGGTGACTGTTTGTGGGCGGAATACTATGGCAGACCTCGTAGACTTAGACATGGTTGATTTTGATGCTATCTTAGGGATGGATTGGCTTCATTCGTGCTATGCCACACTAAATTGTAGAACCTGAAAGGTTAATTTTTCCTTTCAAAATAAACCAGTAATAGAATGGGAGGGACATTCCGTATCACCTAGAGGGCACTTTATATCTTACCTCAAAGCCCGTGAACTTATTTCTAAGGGTTGCTTATATCATCTAATTCGGGTTAAAGATTCAAATACCGAAAGCCTTTCTCTTCAATCTATCTCTGTGGTGAATGAGTTCCCAAAAGTTTTTCCTGATGATCTCCCAAGTATACCACCTGATAGGGAGATAGATTTTGGTATTGATTTATTGCCTGATACCATTCCCATCTCTATTTTTCCATATAAAATGGCTCCTGCAGAACTAAAAGAGTTGATAGAACAGTTAGTAGAGCTTCTAGACAAAGGTTTTATCTATCCTAGTATTTCTCCCTAGGGTGCACCTGTACTTTTCGTGCGAAAGAAAGATGGTTCCCTCCGTATGTGTATAGATTATTTCTTGTTGAACAAGGTCACTGTTAAAAATAAATATCCTCTTCCTAGAATTGATGATCTTTTTGACCAACTTCAAGTTGCTAGATGTTTTTCAAAGATAGACCTTCATTCGGGATACTATCAGTTGAAAGTTAGAGAGTAAGACATTCCCAAAACAGCCTTTCGAACTAGATACGATCATTATGAATTCTTAGTCATGTCCTTCAGGTTGACTAATGCCCCTGCAACCTTCATGGATCTTATTAACATGATGTTCCGTCAGTTTCTGGATTTGTTTGTCATAGTTTTTATTGATAATATCTTGATTTATTCTAAGAGTGAGGAGGATCATGCCAATCACCTCTGAATCATCCTTCAAACTCTCAAAGATCATAGGTTGTATGCAAAATTTTCCAAATGTAAATTCTAGCTTAATGCTATTGCTTTCTTAGGGCATATTATGTCTAGTAACAGGACTAAGGTTGATCCCCAAAAGGTTAAGGCAGTGAGAAAATGGCCCAGATCCACGACTCCAACCGACATTCAGAGCTTCTTAGGTTTGACAGGGTATTATAGAAGGTTTGTAGAGAGTTCCTCTTCCATAGCTACACCACTCACTAAGTTAACACAGAAAAAGGTAAAGTTAGTGTGGTCTGACTCCTATGCGAATAGCTTTGAGATATTGAAAGACAAGTAGACCACTGTACCTGTTCTGACTCTTTCGAAAGGTACAGAGGGTTTTATTGTGTACTGTGATGCATCCCATGTGTGAATTGGGTATATACTTATCCAGCATGATAAAATGGTGGGTTATGCATCTAGGCAATTAAAAATGCATGAGCAAAATTACCCCACCCATGACATGGAGTTAGCGGTTGTGGTATTTGTATTTGTATTTAAAATCTGGCGGCATTATCTCTATGGGGTACATGTTTATATATTTACTAACCACAAGAGTTTGTATTATGTTTTCTCACAAAAAGAATTGAATCTCAGCAAACGACGTTGGTTGGAGCTTTTGAAGGATTATGACATGAGCCTGCACTGCCATCCAGGTAAGGAAAGTGTGGTAGTCGACGCCCTCAGTAGGTTATCTATGGGCAGCCTTTTGCATATTGAAAAGGGGAAAAGGGAGATGGTGAAGGATATTCACCGACTTATAAATCTAGGAGTGTGACTCTTAGATTCCGGAGATGGGAGAGTAGTTGTTCAAGAGGTAGCTAAATCTTCCTTTGTGCTGAATTTAAAGAAAAGCGGATTAAAGGTCCCATCTTGATGCAGATCAAGAAAGATGTAGGTCAATATAAGGTGATGTATTTTGAAATTGGTGGTGATGGGATTTTGAGATGTCAGGGTAGACTATGTATGCCAAATGTAGATGGGTTACGAAAGAGGATCCTTGATGAAGCTCGCACTTAGAGGTATGTTGTTCACCCAGGCTCTACTAAGATGTATCATGATCTGAAAGTCATATACTGGTGGAATAATATGAAGCGTGATGTAGCTAACTTTGTTACCAAGTGTTTGAATTGTCAACAAGTGAAAATAGAGCATTTGAGGCAAGGTGGTACCTCCCAAGAGATAGCTTTGCCCTTGAGAAAGTGGGAGATGTTCAATATGGACTTTATCACAAGACTTTCGAGGTCTCGAAACCAGTATGATTCTATTTGGGTAATTGTAGACTGGCTGACCAAGTCAGCCCACTTTCAGCCTATGAGAACCAACTATTCGGGAGATGACTATGCCAAGTTATACATCAAGAAGATAGTCTGTTTGCATAAAGCATCTGTATCCATCATATCTGACCAAGGTACGCAATTCTCTTCACAGTTCTGGAGATCTTTTTAGAGGGGTTTATGTACCCAAGTGAACCTGAGTATGACTTTCCACCCTCAGATGAATTGGCAAGCCGAACGTACTATCAGAACCTTGAAGATGTGTTGAGAGCTTGCATGATTGACTTCAAAGGTAGTTGGGTAGATCACTTGCCATTGATAGAGTTCGCTTATAATAAAAGCTACCATTCTAGTATTAAGATGGCTCTATTTAAAGCTTTGTATGGGAGAAAATGCAGATCACCGATAGGGTGGTATGAAGTGGGTGAGACTCAGTTTTTTGGGCCTGATATTGTTCATCAGGTGCTGAAGGACGTGAAAATTATAAGAGAATGACTTAAAACAGCCCAGAGAAGACATAAATCCTATGCCGATGTTCAGAGACGGGAGCTAGAATTTAAAGTTGGTGATTGGGTATTTCTCAAAGTCTCCCCTATGAAGAGAGTTATGCGATTTGGAAAAAAAGGTAAGATGAGTCCTCGTTATATAGGGCCATACCAGATTTTGAGAAGAATATGTGGGGTTGCGTATAAGTTAGAGTTGCCTGCAAGTTTGGGTTCTGTTCATCCGGTATTTCACATATCCATTTTGAAGAAATGTATTGGAGACCATTCATTAGTATTGCCTGTAGAGGAGGTCAAAGTGATAAACTCCTTATCCTATGAAGAGGAACCTATTATAATATTAGATCGTCAAGTTAGAAAGTGTAAGAGCAAGGAGATAACTTCGGTTAAAGTGTTGTGAAAAAATCAAAAAGTTGAGGAAGCAACTTAGGAATCAGAAGATGTCATGAGAGATAGATACCCAGACTTATTTGATCTAGTGAATGACGAAATAGAAGGTACAATCCTTGTCTGATTCTTTTATGGCCTTAGTATGTTTGAAATTGTGCTTGTCTGTGTTCCGCATCATCATTCAGGGACAAATGATCCCAAGAGGGGATAATGTAACACCCTGTATCGTCCATGAGTTAGCTTGTGGTAATATGCTCTTAAAGTTAAAGACTAGAAAATTAATTTTTCCTAATTTTGACTTTTCATCACATGGAAAATTTGATAAGTTTTTCGCCACTTTAATATTCGCCCAAATTCGATACCCGAGCAAGAAATTATGGATAATTTAAGTCCTAGTCAAAAACACCATCATTTTTGTGCTTGGCACGTCACGGAGAGGTTCTATTTAACAATTGTCAAATTCCAGTAGCCTAGCGCGATTGTGGCACATCGCTTTGAAATTTTAGGTCCCGACCAGTGGGACAACACGATGGCTCCGCGTCGCGGTGACCCTAAGAATCCCATTCGTCAATTTCTAGTGAGCCACCACGATTGTGGCGTGTCTTGGTGGCCCATAAAATTGGGCTCCCAGTTATATTTTATTCTATCTCATTAAGGGTATATTAGGTATTTTCCAACCCCTTATCAGATTAAACACGGGATTATACTCCCAAGTGACTATATTATTCATATTCTCTTCAAAAGTTCACAAGAACACTCTCTAGGGTTTCAAACTAAAACCCTAATTAACTCAAGATTCAATCGTGGGTTTTTAAAATTGAGTGATGATTTGGAGTCCCCAAACCTAGGTTTCAAGAATGATCCATCAAATTTCTACATTGAGGTACGTGGAGTTTATTCTAAAACTATATGGGCTTGTTGAAAACACCCAATTATGATATAAAACTCATCAAGCATGAATTTGTTAAAGGGGTTTTGAGATCCATGATTTTATTATGTTTTATGCGTGTTTAATGATATTGCTATTTTGACCTTTAGGACTTTCCCCCTTAAATTGATTTAAACCTATATGAATATGTATGATGTTGAAGATTTGATAGAGAGCATTATTATTGAAATTCCTATCTTTGTGATTTAGAGTTGATGAACTTGCTGGGAATGATTTAAGATGCTTGTTTAATGTTTTACAGGGGCTCTTTTCAATGTTTAAGTATTTAATATGATTTTGATGATGATGAGAGGGAGTTTCTTGGTATGATTTTATTCTTGTTTTAAAAAGAAAGAATTTCATGTGATTGACATTTTTGACATGACCACCTTGTATGTTTTAATGTTGAAAAAGTGAGGTTCTTGAATTTGTTTACATGATCTTTAAGAAAGAATTTCTTGAAATGACTTATTGATATGGTGGTCCCAGATTTATGTTTTGAAATAGAGATTATTATATGCTAATAATGGCTCAGAGATGAGACTTGCAGGTTAATAGTATGACAATACCATATAAATGTATGCCATAACAGAGTTAGAGTTTTTAGAGAATGTTTTCAGAGAATGCATGTCTTAAAGAGTTAAAAATGGGCATAAAGAGAGTTAGATAGTTGCCTGAAGAGGCTAGAGTTCAAGTAACTCTTAGCCTAAACCCGTGATTTGCCAATCCGGGTAGATTATTTTTATGCTGGCGACGGTCGTATGGCGTAGCAGAGTCAGACACTCTAACCCTTGCGGCACACTTGGGTTGGAGGCTTCCCCGCCGAGTCAAAGGTGGATTCCATATAGCCCATGGAATTTCAGTGTTGTAGGGTATACCACCTAGTTCAGAAGTAAAACAAAGAGTGTCACGGAGTTCAGATGATTTTACAGAGTCTTTCGAAAATGCCCATTAGATTTCTTACTTATGATATGTTTATAAACTATTTTAAATTTCTCTCATATATATTGAACATAAATTATTATTTTGGATCTACTCTGCGTGCCAGTACATCTATATTGACCCCCTACCTCCCAAGTTTGGAGGCTCAGTCCAAGGGTCCGACTAATCAGTAGAGTATTCCAGAGAGAAGTGATCCATTCAGTGGTAAGCCTTCTTTGTTATAGAAGTCCGATTATTTTAGATTATGTTATTCCGTTGTTTTGGTCTACTGGGGGACTTATCCCAGTTTTCAGAATAGTTTTGAGATGTAGTAGAGATTTTGCAGACTGAGTCAGTTCTTTTTTAGATGTTTTGAATTGTAACTTTTATTCTCATGTCTTGAAACTCAGAGTTAATGACCATGTTTCTGTATCAGATTGTATTTCCGCATATTATCTTATTATATGAATATTGTGTATGACTACCAGATAGAGTAGGACGTTCGGAATTTTATGGTTTAGGATATCCGTTACGGCCAGGCCCTAGTTTGGGTGGTGACAATATGTTGATGTTATGATGATACCTGGTGAATTCAAAAGAGGTAATAATGTTATGATGATGCCCAGTGAATTCGAAGGATATGTTGATGTTATGATGATACCC
This sequence comes from Capsicum baccatum var. pendulum, assembly GCA_030864225.1. NCBI lineage: Eukaryota > Viridiplantae > Streptophyta > Magnoliopsida > Solanales > Solanaceae > Capsicum > Capsicum baccatum. The sequence goes on along the minus strand of CM061558.1, from coordinate 221,870,665 downwards.
GGTGAATTCGAAAGAGGTAATGATATTATGATAATGCCCGATGAATCAAAAGTATATGTTGATGTTATGATGATACCCAATGAATCTGAAAGAGATAACGATGTTATGATGATACCCGATGAATCCGGAGGATATATTAATGTTATGATGATACCCGGTGAATCCGAAAAAGGTAATGATGTTATGATGTCGTGTGGGGCAACTTTATATAAGTGCATGTATATATGTGAGGTTATGTCGTATGTGGATAAACCATTGGTGTACTCGATACATGATGTCTTCCTTGATAATTGATACTCATTCTTTGTCATATAACCACTAAATAAGATGTGTGACCCTTGTCGACTCTAATCGGTAACTAGATGTAATTTATGCCTATTATTGGATTAAGGTTAATTGGTATGTGTAATCTTGTGTAGAACCAAAGGCTCACCTAGTAAATTTACTTGACTTGAATTAATGGTTATGTTATGGAATCTTGCCTAGTAAAGTGGCTTATGTGACAGCTAGTTCTTTCTAATAAATGACTCTGACTTGGAGGTTAAAATTCTAGCGAACTAGTTGATGGACCTTACTTGATTAAAATATGGAAACTAGTCCTTAAGGTTGTAACATGCCTATAGTAATAGACTTAGTCTGGTATGATGAATGGTTAAGTTGTTATCTAGTATGTGATGTCGTGATTGCCTAATTGATGACTTATATAATGAGAATACTAACTAGAGAATGGTTTTGTGATGGGTAAATAATTAATAACATTGATAACTTGTATCTTTTCCTTATTTGATGACTATTAAATTATAAGACTTGTAAACTAGTGTTTCATGGATATGGAGATTAGCTAATATAGACTAGACTTGGAGTTCATCAATGAAATAGAGATTAGGTAACTATATAACTATGCTATGGTGATATTGGTTTCATTGTGATTGAATTGCGGTATTGATATTGATTGTAGACCTCGATAAAAGGTCATGACGGAAATGGGAACCTGCAGCTTTGGGGTGAGTTTTTGTGTGTGGTTGTGCCTTGACATATTGATGGATTGATCTTTCAGTGTACTCTTTGGTGGTATGGAACATCGTGATAAGTTCTTGTATTGCATTCCTTGGGTGTACTCTCCGGTGGTATGGGACGTCGTGATGAGTTATTTGTTGTGTAGTTTTTGTGTACTTTCCGACGGTATGGGACGCCGTGGTAAGTTATTATGCTTTATATTCTAAAGGTGGTTGGTGTTGATTATGGTAGATACATGTTTGTTATCTTGTAGATGTGGCTTTACACTTCCAAAACGATTACTCTTTTGTATGATGATTATGGTATATGTTGATATGATATGTTATGCTATTGTCCTAGTAGTCTAGTTATTTTTTATAGTGATATAAAAAATGATTCAAGTTAGATCCTATACCTTGACTTTAAGTTATTGTGTCACCTTATATTATTTTTATATTATAATTTAGCTCAGTCGGCCGATGATGCCTACTGAGTACCCGTGTTTTCGTACTTATACTACACTTTTGAACCTTTTTTGTGCAGTCCTAGGTTCTAGTTACTATCGTTGACTCTGGATCGTGCCGCATTGACCATTCGGAGACAAGGTGAGCTCTTGGAGTTCGAGTTGCCCTCTTTCCCTCTATATTTATTTTTCTTTTATTTTCGAGACAAATGTATGAGATTATTTAAGACATTTTAGACTTTGAGTTGTAAATTCCTCTTGTCAAATCGAGATGCTCTTGTACTAATACTATCAGATCATGGGATTGGTATTTGAATATCGGTTGTCTTAGGTTGTGGAATGTTATTGATTATATTGTGTTCTTATATAGGGTCCATGTTGGACATTTCTACCAAGGTAATCCATTGCATTAGCTTCGGATTATGGTATAGGCTTACCTACCGGTGGAATGTGGTAGGTGCCATCACGACTCAAAGGTGAACAAGGAAGGATTAAAAATAAAAATAGTATTTTCTAATCTAGGAACAAGGTATAAGAAAATAGGTGAACATTTATATTTAATGTTACAAAAAGAAGAATTAAAATTAGAAGATAAATTGATATCTATGGTAAGAATAGAAAAAGAAAATGAAGAAATAGAAAGAAAAAAGAAAATAGAAAAAATAAAACAACAAACTACAGAAGAAATACGAAAAATAGAAGAAACTAAAAATAGTAGGATTGTTGAATTAGAAAGAGAACTACAAATGCAAAAGATTTGTATGTAAAAAGACAGAAAGAAAAAGAAGAAAAAGATAGAGAACAAAAATTATTAAATGAGATTAATAAATTTAAAGAAAAATTAAAAATAAGCAATAAAGAAATAGAAACTAGGGAATTAGAAATAAATACAATAGATATTTAATACTATTAAATACAGGACAAGAAGAAAATTATTTAGCAAGATATCTAATAAAAATGAGAAAATAAAATCTGACAATAATATATGCCCAGATCTACCAAGAAGCTTAATAAACACTAAAAATATAGTAGAAAAAGAAATAACAATAGGAGTTAGAAAAATAAAAATAGAATTTGAAAAAAAGGAAGAAATGCAAAAAGCAGACATAATATTAGGAATAAAATGGCTAGAACAAGTATGACCATATAATATAGAGCATACACAATTATCTATAACATATAATAGAGAGAAATTATTCTTAAGAAGAGCTTTAACGTGATATGAAAATATATGTATTAATGAAGATAGTAGTAGAAGGGTATTACAGTGGATATTATACGCCTATGATAGATACAGGAGCAGAAGCTAATTTATGTAGATATAATTGTTTACCAAAAAGTAAATAGGATAAATTAAAGACACCAATAATAGTTAAGGATTTAATAACGAAGGAAGCTTAATTACCTATAAAGCTAAGAATGTAAAAACACAAGTATGGGATAAAATATTAACAATAGAACAAATCTATAATTATGAGCTAACATCAAAAGATATACTTTTAGGAATGCCGTTTTTAGATAAATTATACCCACATATAATAACTAGAACGGATTGGTGGTTTACAACACCATGTAAACAGAAAGTAAGAGCAAAAAAAGTTACTAATAAAATAAGAAAGAAAATTGACTGGATAGAAGGAACTGAAAAAATTACACAAAAATTAGAAAATATAAAAAATACTGAAGATACAATAGAATTGGTTGTATTTTCAATAAATAAAAAGGAAATAACTATATTTTCAATAAGTAAGATAGACATAATTAAGAAAAAATTAGAACAATTATATAGTGAAGATTTATTAAAAGGATGGGAAAAACATAAAACCACTATAAAAATTGAATTAGTACATAAAAATAGCATAACAACTCAAAAACCATTAACATATAATTTTGACGATTTAAAAGAATTTAAAATGCACATAGAAGAATTATCAGAAAAACAATACATACAAAAAAGTAATAGTAAACATAATAGTCCAACATTTATAGTAAATAAACATAGTGAATAAAAAAGAGGAAAAAGTAGAATGGTTATTGATTATATAAATTTAAATGCAAAAACTATGACATATAATTACCCAATACCAAATAAGATATTAAAAATAAGACAAATACAAGGATATAATTACTTTAGTAAATTTGATCGTAAATCAGGATTTTACCATTTAAAGTTAGAAGAAGAATCTAAGGAATTAATCGCATTTACGGTACCACAAGGATTTTATGAATGGAATGTACTACCATTTGGATATAAAAATGCACCAGGTAGATATCAATATTTTATGGATAGTTATTTTAAACAATTTCCTATTGTATAGTATATATAGATGATATACTATTATATACAAAGATCAAAGAAGAACATTTAAAATTATTAGAACAATTTACGAATATAATAGAAAAATCAAAAATAAGTTTAAGTGAAAAGAAAGCTGAAATTATGAAAAATCAGATAGAATTTTTAGGAATACAAATAGATAAAAGTAGAGTAAAAATGCAACAACATATAGTACAAAAAATAATAAATTCAAAAGAAGAATTAGATACAAAAAAAAAATTACAATCATTTTTAGGATTAGTAACCAAGTAAGAAAATATATATCAAAATTTGCAGAAAATCTAAAGCCCTTACAGAAAAAATTAAAAAAAGATGTAAAATATAATTATAACGAAGAAGATAAAAAACAAGTTCAGAAAATAAGAATACTTTGTAAAGAATTACCAAAATTACAATTTCCAGACGAAAATAGAAAATTTATATATATAGTAGAAGCAGATGCTAGTGAATGTAGTTATGGAGGAGTACTTAAATATAGATATGAAGAAGAAAAATTAGAACACCATTGTAGATACTACTCAGGTACGTTTAATGAAACAGAAATAAAATAAAAAATAAATAGAAAAGAATTATGCTCATTATATAAATATTTATTAGCATTTGAGCCATATATTGTATATAACTAGTTTATTGTACGAACAGATAATACACAGGTACGTTGGTGGCAAACAAAGAAAAATAAAAAATTCAGTTACAACAAAAGAGATTCGGAGACTAGTCTTGAATATATTAAATTTCACATTTATAATTGAAGTAATTAATACTAACAAAAATGTTATTGCAGATTACATATCAAGACAAACCTACACAGACTGATATAATAGAAGAGGATACTCTAGAAAAGATATTCAACACCCTAACTACGCTTTCAATGAAAGTGGACAGTATGGGTAATGAAATAGAAAAGCTAAAGACTAATGAAGTTAAACTGAAGTCTATAGCTACAAATCAACTAAGTCAGCAGTGTGCAGAGCTATGTCGATCGAAAGACATTAAAATTCCAGATCTAGAAGGAGATGTTGGGACACTCCATAAAACCCATAACGTTTATCAATCTACTTCTGTAGGTATAAGCAACAGAGTTAGGAAAAACACAAATATTAACCTAAAAAGGCTAGTTGATAAACCATTTATTCCAAATACACCAAAAGATCCTATGTTCATACCTCCACAAATTACCACATACCGAGATAGTTTAAACCAAGACAAAAAAACTACAACTATACAGCCCGAACATACATAAAAAATATTTACAAAATACAAGCCTTCTTAAATACCAACCCCAGAGCTACAAACATCAAAGAACCACATACGAATTATATAACCCAGAAGCTAACTGGATACAATAAGCTAATTGCTTTACCCAAAACCAAACCAAGTCTAGTTAAAACCTGTTATGAATATGGACTACTTAGTACCATATATACCCAAGACGGAAATAAAATATCCAATATACCAGAAATATATGATTCATTTAACATTTTTAAAAAAATAACCAAAGGTAACCTATTTTTTTTTAAATTTTACACGGCACCAACAGAGATATTGTATGATGAAGTTAAATCACCTATACAAGATGTAAAAATAGGAATGACCCGAGATATGATTATACCAAAAGATATTATTCCACAACCAGAAATACCTAGAATTGAGATACAAAATTTTTATGCAAATAAGAGAATTATTGGACTATCCACAATTCTTCAAGAGTTAGCAAACACTTATCGCAACATAAATCCCATATGGAGTTATTATTCAAGAGGTAATGTAATAGTATACTCAAATTCAAAGGAACTACGAGAAGCAGATATGGAAGACGTTAGGCAATGTATCTTGACTTTACTCAATCCAGAGAAAAAACCTATCGCCAGAGCCTTTAGAGAAAAATTTATTTCGGAAGAATTATTAACAAGATATTGCAAGTTAATTGGACATAAATATCCAGACCATCAATGTTCAAAATGTAATGGAGATGATAATATTGTCCCGGAAGTTCAACTGGAATAGAAGAAGATAAAAGCGACAGCTGGAAGATGCAAGATATGAAGCAATAATGGAGATACAGAGCAATAAAAAGAAGTGTCATTATTACATTTTTGGCAAGTAGTGTCATTATTAGATTTTTGGCAAGTAGTGCTATTATTAGATTAGACATTAGCTTTAGGACTATTTCCAGAAACGTTTTTCTTACTTTTGTAAAATAGCTGACAGATGTAAAGAAAAACTGTGTACGCATTTTCATTTCTAAGAATATAAATAAACGAGCACTTGCTTAGATGAAGGCAAACCTTCATACATTGAAGCAAAAAATCTCTTGTCCACAACAAAAGATTTTGCTTATTTATTAAAAAAGAGGTATATTTTAATGGAAAAATCTATGGAGGAACAAAGCTTAGAATTATCAAAACTACCAGAACAGGTATATTCATTTACTATAATGAATAGCTAAATTCATAAATTCCTAACAAATATGATATGATAAAATAAGTTCATGTTAGTTGTTTTATAGTAGAATTATTCAAAAAATAGTATGTTAAGAAGTTTATTAGCAAAATGGAAAAGGAGAAAAATTCCTAAGAACTATGTCATCCTAAAGGTGAAACTGGTGAGGCAAGAAAGCCGTGATAGGGGAGTAACCAAAGTAGAGGCGCTGTTTAAGGAAAAATTATCCAGATTACCATGCTAATAGTGACCGAAGAATATGTTATTTAAGAATAATCTAGCATATAGCAATCTAAAGTGATCATATGTTGTTATGTGCATGATTGAAGGGAATATTTTAAAAATAGAAATTTTATGAAAAATAGATAATTATTTATTTGATGAAATGGTAGATAAATTTAAAATACTGGTTTTATATGTACTTAAGGATATAGAAATAGTGGATATAAGAAAAGTCATATTGAAAAAATATTTGATAGATATTTTATGACTAGAATTAATTATATACCACACCTACCGAACTACTCTTATAAATACTTACATGCCAAACCCACACACTAACTATGATAAATTATATATATTTAGAATTTTGGGAAGAAGATATGAGAAACATACAATTAGTAGAAAAACAAATAAAAACAAATTTAGACAAATACATGGAAACTAAAGATGTAAAATATATAGAATTCCTTAATGAAAATATGCAAGAATTACATAGACTAAAACAAACAACTAAAAAATATTATGAAAAAACATTTAATCAAGCCTAAATGACAGATGTTATTAAAATACTTGTTTTATATATACTTAGAGATATAGAAATTATAGATATAAAGAAAATAATATGAAAAAAATTACAAGATTATGAAGAGGAAGAATTACTAAACAGTATAGAAAACTTACGCACATATTATGAACAACAATATTATTTAGATTCAGATGGATATTATACAGACTAAAAATGTCAGGATATATTAAGAAAATTAGAGCAAACCAAGAAGACCTACATAAAGAAATTAATCATAGAAAACAAATTAGAGAAATAATGGAAAATATAATAGAAAAATTAAAATGGATAGACGAAACCTTAAAAAATCTAGAAAAAAACAAAGATAAAAGTTTAGATAGTTTAAAAATTCATTAAAAAGAGAACAAGAAGAAATAGTTAGTACCATAAATAACCTCAAATAAGATATTAAATATAGTACAAATAGAATAGATTATTATACATTTACTTTAGAATAAAATGATAAACTCCGAATATCTAAAATATTAGAAACAAGAAATAGAAGAAATAAGATTAACAGAAAACCTTATAAAAATAAATTTAATTGAATACTTTAAAACAAAAGATATAGAATATTTAGAATATCTTAAAAATAATATAGTTACAAAAACTAAGAGAAAAAATTAAAGAATACTATAGTAAAGCATTTAATAAACTACCATTTAATCACTCCCCAAAATATGAATATCAGTAAAATTGAATATATTAATAAAATATATGAAAATAAAAAATACAAGAACGAAGAAAAACAGTTAATGAATATTACTACAAAGAATTTAACAATTATATAAATTAATGGATACATCTTACGAAAAGAATAAATCATTAAAAGAAATCGAAATCCAACTATATAGTTTATACCCAGAATACAGAAGGTTACATAATACTAACGAGAATCCTAAAACACTAGATAATTTAATTACGATAATATCTAATCTAGAATATGAATTAATAAAACATCTTAAGTCAAGAAGATAAAAATGAAAATTATTTCAATCATTAATATTCACGAAATACATTACATAAAAATAAATACATAAGTAAGTATTTATTATCTAGTAAACTTACCGCGCCTAATACCAAATTGTAGGGGGTGAGGATAACTTGTGTGTTAAAATAGATCTACAGTTTTATAATGGATCTATTTTTATTTGTGCGTGGATATTTCTTAACTTCTCTAAATATTTTTATTTTGAGTTTATTTATGTTAGTTTTATCGATATTCATATCTTGGGGTGTGATTATATGATAATTGGTTAAATGCTTTACTATAGTATTCTTTATTTTTTTCCCTTAGTTTTTGTAATTCTTCTATATTATTTTGAAGGTATTCTAAATATTCTATATCTTTTGTTTCAAAATATCCAATTAGATTATCTTTCATAAGTTTTTCTAATAATATTATTTCTTCCATATTTTGTCTCCAATATTTTAAATATTCATAGTCTACCATTTTATCCTATAGTAATTGCAGAGTTACAAATTTTTGTATAATAATTTATCCTAATTATACTGTACTGTATATCTAATTCTAGATTTTCAATGCTATTTATTATCTTGTGTTGTTCTTCTCGTAGCGAGTTTTTTAAATTATATAAACTCTCACATGTACTTTTTCCTAATTTTTCTAGGGTTTCTTCTATCCATATTAATTTTTCTTTTAGATTTTTCATTATTTTTCTAATTTGGTTTCTATAATTAATTTATTCATTTAGATTATCTTGATTTTCTTTAGTTTTTCTAATATATTCTAACATTTCTCAATATGAATAATATCCATCTGGGTAATTATCCAGGTATAACTGTTCTATCTAATTCATAGTTTCAATTTCATAATCTAATACTTTTTCTAATATTATTCTCTTAATATCTATAATTTCTATATCTCTAAGTATATATAAGATTAAGATTTTAAGATTATCTATCATTTAAAATTGGTTAAATACTTTATTATGATATTTTTTAGTTGTTTGTTTTAATCTCATTATTTCTTCTATATTTTCACTAAGAAATTGTATATATTTTATATCTATTTTCCAAAATTCTAAATATACATAATTTATCATAGTTAGTGTGTGGATTTGGCATGTAAGTATTTATAAGAGTAGTTCAGTAGATGTGGTATATAATTAATTCTAGTCATAAAATATCTATCAAATATTTTTTTCAATATGATTTTTCTTATATCCACTATTTCTATATCCTTAAGTACATATAAAACGAGTATTTTAAATTTATCTACCATTTCGTCAGATAAATAATTATCCATTTTTCATCAAATTGTTATTTTCATAATATTCCCTTCAATCATGCACATAACAAAATATGATCACTTTAGATTGCTATATACTAGATTATTCTTAAATAACATATTCTTCGGTCACTATTAGCATGGTAATCTGGATACTTTTCCCTTAAACAATGCCTCTACTTTGGCTACTCCCCTATCACGGCTTTCTTGCCTCACCGGTTTCACCTTTAGGATGGCACAGTTCTTAGGGATTTTTCTCCTTTTCCACTTTGCTAATAAACTTCTTAACATGCTATTTTTTGAATAATTCTACTATAAAGCAACTAACATGAACTTATTTTATCATATCATAATTGTTAGGAATTTATGAATTTGGCTATTCATAATAGTAAATGAATGTACCTGTTCTGGTAGTTTTGATAATTCTGAGCTTTGTCCCTCCATAGATTTTTCCATTAAAATATACCTGTTTTTTAATAAATAAGCAAAATTTTTGTTGTGGACACGAGATTTTTTTCTTCAATGTATGAAGGCTTGCCTTCATCTGAGCAAGTGCTTGTATATTTATATTCTTAGAAATGAAAATGTGTACAATGTTTTTTTTTACACCTGTCAGCTACTTTACAAAAGTAAGAAAAACGTTTCTGCAAAGTCCTAAAGTTAATGTCTAATCTAATAATGACACTACTTGCCAAAAATCTAATAATGACACTACTTGCCATAAAAAACTAAGAAAAGTCAAAAAGCCTAAGGCTAGTTACATGATATTTACGTAAAGCTATCTAGCTATTTTAAATCTTCCATATTTCTTTTTCTCCTTGAATTACTTTCTTTGTCTTCTTTCTTTATCCATAGTTATCTTCTTTTTATTGCTCTGTATCTCTATTATTGCTTCATATCTTGCATCTTCCAGCTGTCGTTTTTATCTTTTTCTATTCCAGTTGAACTTTTGGGACAATATTATCTTCTCTATTACATTATGAACATTGATGGACTAGATATTTATGTCCAATTAACTAGCAATATCTGGTTAATAATTCTTCCAAAATAATTTTTTCTCTAACGGCTCTGGCGATCGGTTTTATCTTTGGATTGAGTAAAGTCAAGATCCATTGCCTAACGTCTTCCATATCTGCTTCTCGTAGTTCCTTTGAATTTGAGTATACTATTACATTACCTCTTGAATAATAACTACATATGGGATTTATGTTACGATAAGTGTTTGCTAACTCTTGAAGAATTGTGGATAGTCCGATAATTCTCTTATTTGCATAAAAATTTTGTATCTTAATTCTTGGTATTTCTGGTTGTGGAATAATATCTTTTGGTATAATCATATCTCAGGTAATTCCTATTTTTACAACTTGTATAGGTGATTTAACTACATCATACAATATCCCTGCTGGTGCCGTGTAAAATTTTATAAAAAATAGGTTACCTTTGGTTATTCTTTTAAAAATGCTAAATGAATCATATATTTCTGGTATATTGGATATTTCATTTCTGTCTTGGGTATATATGGTACTAAGTAGTCCATACTCGTAACAGGTTTTAACTAGACTTGGTTTGGTTTTGGGTAAAGCAATTAGCTTATTGTATCCGGTTAGCTTCTGGGTTATATAATTCGTATGTGGTTCTTGGATGTTTATAGCTATGGGGTTGGTATTTAAGAAGGTTTGTATTTCGTAAATATTTTTTATGTATGTTCGGGCTGTATAGTTGTAGGTCTTTTTGTCTTAGTTTAAACTATCTCGGTATGTGGTAATTTGTGGGGGTATGAACATAGCATCTTTTGGTGTATTTGGAATAAATGGTTTATCAAATAGCCTGTTTAGGTTCACATTTTTGTTTTTCCTTACTCCTTTACTTGTACCTGCAGAAGTAGATTGATAAACGTTATGGGTTTTATAGAGTGTCCCAACGTCTCCTTATAGCTCTGGAATTTTAATGTTTTCCGATCGACATAGCTCTGCACACTGCTGAGTTAGCTGATTTGTAGCTATAGACTTCAGTTTAACTTCATTAGTCTTTAGCTTTTCTATTTCATTACCCATACTGTCCTATTTCATTGAAAGCGTAGTTAGGGTGTTGAATAACTTTTCTAGAGTATCCTCTTCTATTATATCAGTCTGTGTAGCTTTGTCTTGATATGTAATCTACAATAACATTTTTTAGTACTAATTACTTCAATTATAAATGTGAAATTGAATATATTCAAGACTAGTCTCCGAATCTCTTTTGTTATAACTGAATTTTGTATTTTCTTTGTTAGCCACCAACGTACCTGTGTATTATCTGTTCGTACAATAAATTTGTTATATACAATATATGGCTCAAATGCTAATAAACATTTATATAATGAGCATAATTCTTTTCTATTTAATTTTTATTTTATTTCTGTTTCATTAAACGTACCTGAGTAGTATCTACAATGGTGTTCTAATTTTTCTTCTTCATATCTATATTTAAGTACTCCTCCATAACTACATTCACTAGCATCTGCTTCTACTATACATATAAATTTTCTATTTTCATCTGGAAATTATAATTTTGGTAATTCTTTACAAAGTATTCTTATTTTCTGAACTTATTTTTTATCTTCTTCGTTATAATTATATTCTACATCCTTTTTTAATTTTTCTGTTAGGGCTTTAGGTTTTCTGCTAATTTTGGTATATATTCTCTTACTTGGTTTACTAATCCTAAAAATGATTGTAATTTTTTTTTTGTATCTAGTTCTTCTTTTGAATTTATTATTTTTTGTACTATATGTTGTTGCATTTTTACTCCACTTTTATCTATTTGTCTTTCTAAAAATTCTATCTGATTTTTCATAATTTCAGTTTTTTTTTCACTTAAACTTATTCCCGATTTCTCTATTATATCCGTAAATTGTTCTAATAATTTTAAATGTTCTTCTTTGATCTTTGTATATAATAGTATATCATCTATATATACAATACAATTAGGCAATTGTTTAAAATAACTATCCATAAAATGTTACCTGGTGCATTTTTATATCCAAATGGTAGTACATTCCATTAATAAAATCCTTGCGGTACCGTAAATGCGGTTAATTCCTTAGATTCTTCTTCTAACTTTAAATGGTAAAATCCTGATTTACAATCAAATTTACTAAAGTAATTATATCCTTGTATTTGTCTTATTTTTAATATCTTATTTGGTATTGGGTAATTATATTTCATAGTTTTTGCATTTAAATTTGTATAATCAATAACCATTCTACTTTTTCCTCTTTTTTGTTCACTATGTTTATTTACTATAAATGCTGGGCTATTATGTTTACTATTACTTTTTGTATATATTGTTTTTCTAATAATTCTTCTATGTGCATTTTAAATTCTTTTAAATCGTCAAAATTATATGTTAATGGTTTTTGAGTTGTTATGCTATTTTTATCTATTAATTCAATTTTTATAGTGGTTTTATGTTTTTCCCATCCTTTTAATGAATCTTCACTATATAATTGTTCTAATGTTTTCTTAATTATGTCTATCTTACTTATGGAAAATATAGTTATTTCCTTTTTATTTATTGAAAAATACGACCAATTCTATTGTATCTTCAGTATTTTTTATATTTTCTAATTTTTGTGTAATTTTTTCACTTCCTTCTATCTAATCAGTTTTCTTTTTTATTTTATTAGTAACTCTTTTTGCTCTTACTTTTTGTTTACATGGTGTTGTAAACCACCAATCCGTTCTAGTTATTATATGTAAGTATAATTTATCTAAAAACGGCATTTCTAAAAGTATATCTTTTGATGTTAGCTCATAATTATAGATTTCTTCTATTGTTAATATTTTATCCCATACTTGTGTTTTTACATTCTTAGCTTTATAGGTAATTAAGCTTCCTTCGTTATTGAATCCTTTAACTAGTATTGGTGTCTTTAATTTATCCCATTTACTTTTTGGCAAACAATTATATCTACATAAATTAGCTTCTGCTCCTGTATCTATCATAGACGTATAATATCTACTGTAATACCCTTCTACTACTATCTTCATTAATACATATATTTTCATATCACGTTAAAGCTCTTCTTAAGAATAATTTCTCTCTATTATATGTTATAGATAATTGTGTATGCTCTATATTATATGGTTTTACTTGTTTTAGCCATTTTATTCCTAATATTATGTCTGCTTTTTGCATTTCTTCCTTTATTTTAAATTCTATTTTTATTTTTCTAACTCCTATTGTTATTTCTTTTTCTACTATAGTTTTAGTGTTTATTAAACTTCTTGGTAGATCTGGGAATATATTATTGTCAGATTTTATTTCCTCATTTTTATTAGATATCTTGCTATATAATTTTCTTCTTGTCCTGTATTTAAGAGTATTACATATTCTTTTTCATTTATTGTTCCTGTTATGTAATATTGGTTTAAATTAGTTGTTGAACTTGTTTCATAACTTGTTCTTTTTGATGAACTTGATGATTCTGTTTTTTCATAAGCTATTCTTTTTGTTGTGCTTATTTTATCATTTATTATCTCTAAATTTTCTTCTATATCTATGTCTCTATAACTATAATCATTATTATCAATTGTTTTTTCAAATTGTTCGAAAGGACTTTTTATTTGTATTTTGTTAATTTTATTTTTTTCCGTTATTTTATGTTTTGTTGTTAATACATATAAGTTTTTACATCTTGCTGTAAATATTTTACTTTCTGGGGTTAGTTCTATTCCTGATATTTTTCAATATAATACTAATTATTTATCTATATTTTTATCTGTTATTGTTACTGAATAATTTGCAGTTATTATAAATTTAAATTTTTGGTATATTAAATTTCCTTTTATGGCAGTTATTATACTTTTTTCTATAGGTTTTATAATTCTACCATTTGCTAGGTATAATTCTACTGGTGTATCTATTCCTTCTTTGAAACATGCTTTTATTAATATCTCTGTACCTCCTAGGTGTACGTATTTTATCGGGTCTCTAATTTTTATATCGTTTATTTCTTTATTAATTATCCTTTTTGTTATTAGTGGTATACTAGCTTTACCTTTTGCATATCTACAGTCTATTACATGTTCTTTTTGGCTTACTACGTAGTATTTTTCTTTTCTTTTACTAAATATGTTTTTTATTGTTGGTATTTTAAATATTTTTTCTACACTTAAATCTAATTCTTTTCCTTTTATTTCATCAAATATGTGACTATCAAATATTATTTTTTGATCTATTCCTTCTTCACTTAAATATTCTTACTTTGTTATTATTTTTATATCTTATTCAGTCATTTAATTCATCTAATTTACTATATATTTCATTATCTGTTTCATTCTCTGAAATTTCATATATACTGTCTTCACTTTCTAATTCGTAATCTATATAATCTATCTGCATATATTCTGTATTTTCTATTTTTATTTATGATATTTGTTTATTTTTTTAGGTTTTTAGGTAATTTACAATCTCTAGCTAAATGCCCTAATTTTCCGCAATTATAACAAGTATATTCTTTTATAGATTTCTTTTTCCTATATGGTCTTTTATGTTTATAATTTTTTACATAATATCTTTTTCTTGGTTTCTATATTTATATTTTGATTTTTTGTATTTCTTATATTTCTTATGTCTTTTTCTTTTCTTATAATATCTTTCTTCGCATCCAAATTAAGGTGTTATTTTATCTTTGCAACATGCTAAATTTCTTATTAATGTTTTTTTCATTTTTATTTCTTCTCTATATTTTTCACATAGGTTTTTATACCATTGTTGTAAAAATTTTATTCTTGCTCCTAAAGTATCTACTATTTTTGCTTCATCCCAACTTTTTAATATTTTTGAACTAAATGATTCAAGTAATTTATTAAAATATAATTTTCTTATTTCTTTACTTTCTTCTGTATTATATGTTCCTTTATAATAATATTCTTTAAATGTGCAAGTATACTCATCTATGTAACACATATTACATATTGCTAATTTTAACATTAAATTTCTATTTGTATCTTTCTCTTTCATTTTGTTCTTCTTCTGTTGTTGTCATGCTGCTAAATTCGTCTTTTATAGCTATTTCATATTTTTTTAATAATTCTATAGGTGTTAATTTAGTTGTAGTTGTTGATGATGTTCCTTCTGTAGGTTTATCAGTTCTTACTACCTTCTTTCTATTGTCAGTTAAATTTGAAAACCAGAATTTCACTGTTCGTATTAGTGTTCTTTCTATATATTCTGGTGCATCTGTTACGTTTATTTTATTATCTAATAATTTTTTTGTCATATATCTTATCCATAATTGTATTATTTTTTCTGTATCTTACACAATCTAAGTTTAAAAAGTTATAATTTTTATTAACTATTTCTTTTGGTGTCCATTTGTCATATTCATCTTTTAGATTATATCTTTTAAATTTATTCTTATAATATGTAGGTTTTCTTATTTCTGATGTTCTAGGTATTATATTTTCATCTTTTTTTTATCAAGAGTATTTATTTCTGTGTTTTAATTTTTTAAGTTTTCTTCATTAATTACTTCTTGTTTTTCATTGATTTCTAAATTTTTTGTATTTGTTAAAATTTCTGTATATGTTTCACTATCTTCCGAATCATAATTATCTATTTCTTCAACATCTATTGTATTTATTTCTAATTCCCTGGTTTCTATTTCTTTATTGCTTATTTCTATTTTTTCTTTCAATTGATTTATCTCATTTAATAGTTTTTATTCTTTATCTTTTTCTTCTTTTTCTTTCTATCTTTTTTTCATACAAATCTTTTAGCATTTGTAGTTCTCTTTCTAATTCAGCAATCCTACTATTTTTAGTTTCTTCTATTTTTCGTATTTCTTCTGTAGTTTGTTGTTTTATTTTTTCTATTTCCTTTTTTCTTTCTATTTCTTCATTTTCTTTTTCTATTCTTACCATAGCTGTCAATTTATCTTCTAATTTTAATTCTTCTTTTTCTAACATTAAATATAAATGTTCACCTATTTTCTTATACCTTCTTCGTAGATTAGAAAATACTATTTTTATTTTTAATCCTTCATGGTTTTCATATATTTTTTCATCTATTATAAATTCTTCTTTATTCATTTTTTATTTAATTGTTAATAGATTATGTTGGTATGTATATTCTAGACTATCTATTGTCGATTCTAAATTTGATATTTCTTCTTTTTGTGCATTTATTGAGTTTTTACTAACTACGGCAATTATATGATATTGTAGTTTTTAAATCCTTATTTTTAATTCTTTACATTTCTTAGATATTATTTGCTTTAATTCTTTATATTTTGGTAATTTTTGTACTTTATTCATCTAAATAATATTTTGGGGAATATCTAAATTTAGTTTTATCAAATAAGTCAGAGTTTTCTATACTGTTTTATAATTCTTCCTCTTCATAATCTTGTAATTTTTCCTCCTGTATCTATCATAGGCGTATAATATCTACTGCAATACCCTTCTACTACTATCTTCATTAATACATATATTTTCTTGTTCTAACTTTAAATGGTAAAATCCTGATTTACAATCAAATTTACTAAAGTAATTATATGTAATCTATATAATCTATCTGCATATATTCTGTATTTTCTATATGGAGTTATTATTCAAGAGGTAATGTAATAGTATACTCAAATTCAAAGAAACTACGAGAAGCAGATATGAAAGACGTTAGGCAATGGATCGAATCTGGGATGGAGGTGGTTGGTTTAACCTGTGCCAGGAAACCAGATCTCTTATCCTTTTGTAGATTTTAATAGTTGTTCTTACTTGTTGGTATGGTATATTCATAGTTAATTGCCAAAAAAAGTATTCCAAAAGCGCTCCCTCTCTCTATATTTATTCTATATGAGATCGGATCTAAAGTAAATGTAATAACATAACGCTAAACTATTCATATCAGAACAGATAGAATGAAGTACTTACCTTATAATCAAGAAACTTAGCCTAAAAACGAGCTAAAGCTCGGTCATAAGGGTCTTTAGGCAAGATGGAAGGGCCTTCAAATGTTTCACCGATGTACTCGAGAATCACCATGGACTCACAAATGGGCTTGCCATTGTGAATTAGCACTGGAACTTTTTTGTGAATTGGATTGGATTCAAGAAACAAAGAGGATCATTTTTTTTGGTTACGTATAATATAAGCCTTACAACAGAAAAAAAAACTTGTAGTAGATTTTAAGCCAGATGAATTTGAATTAGTCAGACTAATGAATAACATATGAGATGAATAAAAAAATATTAGTCAAAATTAAATAAACTGCGTTTGACGTGTACATATTGTAATAGGAGTATGTGTTTGGTGGCACGAGATAAATCGTCATTGCAAACGCAAACGACACTTGGATATTTTTATCTGCTAAGTGCCTTGATGGAAAGGAGAGTTAATTATCATTTTTTTTTTCTTTACTTTTCTACTCGATATTTGATAACATATTGAAGTTCGATTAATATGCATTGCTCATTGCATGATTATCATAATTATGTGTCAGTTGTTTTTTTCCTTTTTTATCTACTTAGTTTTCTATATGATTACTGAATAATAACTTGAAAAATTATGTGACATATTTTCAAAAATATTAAAGTAACTTGAATTTTTTTTAAAATATAACTGATTGAAAACTACTACTCGTGACACCACGGTAATCATTTTTTTATTTAACTGTTTGTTGATTATTGTCTTAGCTTCATAAAATATGGTTAGTGAAAGTATTTTTGCTTGGGTTAACATTTAGAAACCCGCATAATTAAAATACATGTATAAGTTATAAGTAATTTATATATATAATTTTATGTAGTACACATGATGAAATAACTTATGCATGAATAATTAAATCTCGTATAAAATAATATAAATTTGCTCATAACCAGTGCCGGCCAAAGTGTAAAGCTGCTGAAGCAGCTGCCTTAGGCCTCGCATTTTTTGAAGGCCCCAAATTTTCCTATTAGGTGTATTATAATATTTTTTTAAATAAAATATATCTATATACTTATATTTAGTGTTTTAAAGAACAAAATATGATTTTTTTCAACTTTTTATGTTTCTTATGTAGCATATTTTTTGAAGTTTGTTAAGAAAAAAAAAAAAGATAATACCTTTATATTTTGAAAAAATTAACTTTAAAACTCTTTTTTATCTTCAATGAAACTATTTATAATTATATAAGTATCTAAGACTTGTTATAACCAAATATTCTGAATGGAATAATTTTGAATATCGATTTATTAGAAAATAGTATCACATAAATTGTTCTAAGACTTGTTTTAAAAAATAAATATGCCTAATTAAATAGTACCACATAAATTGAGACAAATAACAGATGAAATAAAATGGGCATCAATCCTTATATGGGCCATAAGTGAATAATATTTTCTTGCCTCGTTTTTTTTGGTTGAAAAAGACTTTTATTCATAGTATACAAAGCTGCGGGTATGCCCCCGGTGGGTCATTGTTTAGACTAGTAGTATTACACTTAGTACACATAATAACATTATCACACCTATTGGAATGACATAGATCACACCTATTAATAGCTACTGGCATAACTACTGTCATATATTGCCTTACAGACGTCATATTACTATCCAGCATAGTGTTAGAGTAAGAGTCCAAAATTTGGCCATCAAAAGAAGGTCCTGCTTTGTCTACCGTGATAGCTCTACAAATAAATAAAGGGGAACTGCCCATTCTTCAAAAAACTTGGTTACTTCTTTCTTCCTACCTTCCTTAATCAGGGTATCCACAGCTTCGTTAGACCTCCTATCTTCACGGTGTATCCCCGCGATCCCCAACTCCTGAAGAAGAACCCTGCACAAAGAGATCAAATTGTTATCAGCTACCAGTGTATCATTCAGTGCCAATTGTAATGCAGTTGAATCCGTAGCCACAATAAGTTTATCACACTGTAATTTTTTTGCCATTTTGAGACCCAAATATAGCGCTAAGGTTTCAGCATGTATAGCAGATAGAGCAGTGAACTTCGCGTTAAACCCCCACACCCAGTCTCCATAAGCATTTCTTAGCAAACCCCCAGCCCCTCCCGCATTAGAAGTGGCATCATAGGATCCATCGACGTAAAGTTTCAACCCTTCATCCGGTGGCTTCTAGCATGGTTTAGTGTACAGTTTATTCCTAGCATAATTATGGCTCCCTGCTAAGAACTTAAATTCTATAGCCCTATCCTGGCTAAGTTGGATTGGAATTGGGCTTTTTCTCTTATTGAAGAGACTATCGTTCCTGGAAAGCCATATATTCCAAAGATAAAATGGAAATGCCTCATGCCATGTAAGGTAACTACCTATTTTTAAGTTTTTGGCCCTATTACACTGTCTTAGCCAATCCTTGATCGATAGCTGCCTAGACTGTTCAATGAGTGTCCCCATATTATTAGCTCTCCAAAAGATTAAGACTTTGGGGCATGACCTTAGTATGTGGTCTATGGTTTCCGTTTGTTGACAGTAAAAACACACCGGATCCACATTCATGCCAATTTTTTGTAAATAGTAAGCAGTTGGTAGCTTGTTATGATAAAGCAACCAAATGAAGTACTTCATTTTAGCAGGACAATCTTCCAAATCCAAGTAAAGTTTTTATTACACTGAACATTTCGGTTTTCTTTACTATGAATGTATTGATAAGCTTTGGAAGTGTGGAAACGGTTGTTAGTAACAAGTGTACACTTATTTTTATCTTCCATACCTTCTATGTCAGGAATGAAAGTGGCGTAAATGGTATCTGTTATATGCCTGGGCAGCACGAGTTCGAGGGGACCTAAATCCCAACTACCATTTTTTATATAGCTTGGACAAGGTAGTGTCCTCTTCTCCAAGATTGAATGTGTAGTTTACTTGGGTAGATATAGGTTGTTTAAAGGTCGACCAAGTGTCTTTCCAGAACCTAATATTCTTCCCGTCACCTAGATCCCAATTCATATTTTCCATGCAAATATTCCACCCATTCAAAATAATTTTCCAAATGGTACTACAGTTATTAGACTTACCCCTGTTGTCCACTCCAATCACCTTATTCCTAGAGTATTTGTGAATTAATAGGGATGCCCACAGAGAGTTTTGGTTATTAAACATTTTCCAAGCAAGTTTTGCATGCAAAGCTTTATTCTTAAAAGCCGTCTTTTGAATGCCCAGGCCTCCCTCCTCTTTGGGGCTGACTAAAGTGTTCCAACTAAGAAGGTGGATTTTTTTTTCATCCGTAGTACCCCATATGAAATTACGTTGGATTTTGTCAATAGTTTTAGTGATTGAAGCAGGTAGCTTAATATAATGCATAATGTGGGTCGGAATACTGTTTAGACAGGCTTTAGTCAGAGAGGTCCTACCCGCTATATTTAGGAATTTTGTTTTCCACCCCGCCAGTTTTTTCTTAAGGTTATCGATGATGAAAACTTAGTCCCGATTAGTAGGCTTTGCTCTGAAGATCGGAAATCCCAAGTACTTGCCAAAGTTCTTACAAGAGGCCATGTTAAAGAGACTAGTTATCTCATTATTATACTACTCTCACAATTATTGGAGAATAAAATCTTAGACTTTCCAACATTTGTACTTTGACACGACCAAAGACAAAAATTATCAATAATGTGTTTTATACTTAAGCAACTATTTGTATTTGTAGTAGACATAAGGACTAGGTCATCAGCGAAAAACAAGTGAGAAACTTTGGGTCCATGTCTAGAGATCCTTATAGGTTCCCATCTACCAGCCTCTAATTCTTGGTTAATATTATGAGCTAGGACCTCAATGCATAGAATAAAAATGTACGGGGACATAGGATCGCCTTGTCTAATTCCCCTAGATGGGCTGAAGAAGTCAGTTCTAGTTCTGTTGATCAGTACGAAAACAGAGCTGGTACAAATACAGGACATGATAAGATTGATGATATTGACAGGAAAATTAAAGTAATGAAGAGTATGATGGATAAAAGACCACTCAAGTTTGTCGAAATCTTTTTCCAGATCTATTTTCATTATGATATTACCAAGTTTACCCTTTTTATTTTGAAAATGTTTAACTATTTCTTGAATAATAATGACATTGTCAACCGCTTGTCTGTTCTTAAGGAAATTGGTCTGACATGGCCCTATGATCTTTTCCATCAAAGGCCTCAGTCTTGTAGAAATTATTTTGGTAATGATTTTGTAAGAAGTATTACATAGACTAATAGAGCGATAGTTTTGGAGGGTTTGGGCATTTTCTCCCTTAGGAATAAGACAAATATGTGTACCATTTATGCTTTCATCAATTTTAAAGTTTTTGAAAGTTCTAAAGCAAAAGTCGTGAACAGTATGGCTCAGTATATCCCAATACTTTTGATAGAAAAAAGGATGGAGACCATCTGGGCCAGGAGCCTTAAAGGGTTGGAATGAGAAGACGACATTCTTAATTTCAACTTTTGTTGGCATTGTTCCTAGGTCTTCCTTATCTACTTCACCCAAGTAAATCATACTCTTCGGGATAGTGACCATAAGAGGTTTTTGGTGGTTTGGGGTAAACAGGTCATTGAAGAAATCATAAGTATGGCGAATGATCCCTGCTTGATCATGTATATAGCAGTTGTTATCTAGTCTAAGGATTACGATCCTATTTTTTTTCCTTCTAATTAAAGTCGAAGTATGAAAGAATTTTGTATTCGCATCACCCTCGTTAAGCTAATTAATCCTCGATTTCATCTTCCAATAGTCTTCTTCCATTTTTAGAATTATGTTAAAGTCATCTATAAGTTCTTTTTGTAGTTTCTGGAGGAAAGAGCTATAGAAGTAGTTATTCGATTGTTGAATACCCCTAATTCTACTTAACAAATTATTCTTACGAGCAAAGATATTACCAATATTAGTGCATGCCCATGTAGATGCTTTATGAGCAAATATGTGGACAACGTTTTTAAGTGTCGGGTTGTTTTCCCATACCCGAGTGATTATTTTTTTTAAAATTCGGGTGCATTTCCCACATTTTTTCAAGACGACAAATTTTTTCCTAAGCGTTGGATCATCATTATACACTGTGAGGAGCAATGGACAGTGATCCAAATGGGTACGTGGAAGGTGAAGCACGTGATCATTCGGATAAGACACCAACCAATCATGCGTTGCAAGAATCCTGTCTAGCCTTTCTAAAATGAGAGAGCTACGATTTTTGAATCTTTTATTTAGCCAAGTGTATTTACTACCTTTAAATCCTAAGTCAATAAGTTCACAATGGTTAATCATATTGAGGAAGTCAGAAGAACAAGACCGGTCAATCAACTTACCTCTTTTTTTTCTGCATTTGATAGGACTTCATTGGAGTCTCCTCCTATCAACCACTTACCTTTGTAGTTATCCTTTATATTTTTCAGATTCTCCCATAGCATTTTATGTACTAGTATAAATACAGCTAAATAACCAAGAGTATGTTTTTGTCTTACCTTGACAATAACATGTATTTCCTGATCTGTGGTTGCAATATCATCCAGCTCAAGAAGAGAGTCATCCCATATAACTGCCAACCCTCCAGTATTTCCCACAGAGGGAACTTCAATGATATGGTTGAAGGGGAAATCATTTAGTAGAGGTAAGTGGTCTTGTATTTTTGTTTCGAGAAAGGTAACATGTAGTGGCTTGTATCAACATCATCTTAATCTTAAAAAGGAAGAAGGATTTGAAACTTTAATACTGTTTTAAAAAGAAACTTTCATAATCTTTTAGCAAATAATAAAATTCTAAGTAAGAAATATGTCTTAAATGAACTACTTTTTTTTTTTTAAAAAATAGATATTAGAAGAGATTCATTAATGAAAAAATTGGTAATGACTTTACCTATCAAAATAAAATTAAAAAGAAATAGATTTCAAATGATATATATGAATTTTTTCTTGTTCTTTTTCACAAAAAAAATATTATAAAGACCTCCTCATAAAATTTTGCTTTAGACCAATATATTGATGGAGCTGCCCTGCTCATAGCTAATTATTTAACCAGTTGTCAAAAACCCCTAAGTTGACAATAAAAAAAACCCAACTATATAATCACTTTTGACTCATCATTCACCCAAAGATTGTCTTATGTGTGATGCCTACTTAAGAAACTTCCTTGTTCCAAAAGAACTATACTTTTGACTTCCTCATATTGTAGTACACAAAGACAATAGCCAAAATAATGAAATTAAAGAAGAAAAATACTCGTTCTTGGCCAACAAGAAACTTTCAAACTTACAAGAAAAAGAGGAAATCAGAGGACTAATCCATCACTAAGACATATTTCTTCTAACATAAAAATGACAGAAGTGAAGTTGCTTGGTGTTGGTGGTAGTTCTTATAGTCGTAGAGTTGAATGGGCTTTGAAAGTTAAGGGAGTTAAATATGAATTCATAGAAGAAGATCTACAGAATAAAAGCCCTTTGCTTCTTGAATCTAATCCTGTTCTCAAGAAAATTCCAGTGCTAATTCACAATGGAAAGCCCATTTGCGAGTCAATGATTATTCTTGAATATATTGATAAGGCATTTGAAGACCCTTCCATTTTGCCTAAATATCCGTACGTAAGCGCAATTGCACGTTTTTGGGCTAAGTTCCTCGATGGAAAGGTGAGTTGAATATTACCATAACTTTTTGTCTTGTTCTTTTGATGAGTTAATCTTACATATGATCATTAAATTTGTCACTATAGTAAAAAAAAATATAAATTTATTATGTTGTATATTAAATAACTAATTTAAGTGTAAAATCACCGGAGGTTAAATTTTTGACATAGGGCAGCCACCTTTTTGGGGTTTGGGCCACAAGTGACAAAAGAGTTTTAAAATGAGGTGTAAGTGACACAAGTCTTAATTATTAGTTGGAGGTGACAATTACTTTATTATGGATTAAGAAAGTTGGGGAAGTTTGAAAATAAGACACAAGTTTTTAAATTTATACTTTGATCCCAATGTATACCTAAAATAACAGGAAACGGAGGAAAAAAGACGTCTTTCTCTCTCTTCTCATCCATTGTTGTTTTCTCTCTCTTAGCGATTTTTATTGTTCAGATGCTTTATTCATCATCTTTTGCTTCATTATCATCATCTTCTACTTCATTATCATATTCATCTTCTTCTTGTCGACCATTTGTTGTTGTTGTTGGTACAACGCTACTACTGCGATCTGACCAATTTCTTAGGTCAAATTTTGTTTACTACATCACTTTCCACTTTGGCATTACTTCATAGGTGACTTTGGTAAGTAAAATTATGATTTTTATTTGTATTTGTCATCTGGGTACACTTCTGTTTTTCCAACAATGGATACAACCCCGATCATGAATCCAGCATAAGTGCCCACAATTTAAACAGATCAATCATCTGGTGCATCAGATGAGCAATCTGTTACATCAGAAGATTTATCTGTTGCATCAGACTGTTTATCTATTGCATCAGACGTATTATCTGTTGTATCAGGATGTTTATCTGTTGCACCAGACTAATTATCTATTGCATCAGAATGTTTATCTGTTGCACCGGACTAATTATCTGTTGCAACGAATGATTAATCTATTTGAAACAATACAAATCAACACATGCCACAAACTCAACAGATAACCAATATGTTTTTAACTCTTGCTATTACTACTGGATTCAAAATTATTTCTTACGTCCAATTATCCATCCCAAATTTCCTAATTCGATTTCTTGTTTTACTTGTCTTTTTCATTAATCAAGAAAAGATTAAAAAAAATCCAAGTTTTACCCTTTGCATTAATCACTTTTTCTTCAAATTAAAATGGAAATATTATTTAATAGGGGGACTATATGCCGACCGAAGTTAAAAGCTTTCTTCTCTTATGAAATTTCGACTGAATAGCAAACAATGGTTATTTCAAACACGTCTACTATCCCACCAACTGATCAGTGGGTTATGGTAAAATAGACATGTTATTAATTCTTTTTCTTAATAAATGTGGAATCTCAATTTGGGACGGGTAATTTGAGACGAAGGGAGTACAAATTAAAATGTCAGAGCCAAGCAAAGCAATAAACTAGTCATCTGTTGAAACAGACTATTTACCTGTTATATCAACTTCTTATCTGTTGCAACATGAGTAATCTATTTTAAACAACACATCAACCCCTGCCACAAACCCAACAGATAAATCTTGCTATTGCTACTGGATTCTAAATTATTCCTTTTTACGTCGAATCGTCGACATGCTTGTTGAGAAGATAATAGACATAATGAAAATTAAATATGGATTAAAACGTCAAAGATCAAACATAATTTATTTATTAAACAAAAACAAATAAAAATATATATAATAGACTAAAAGAAAAATAATAATCTAATTATTATCATCATCATCATCATCATTGTCAGACGACCAATCTTTAACCGAAAGTAGCAAGGCCCTCCTCAGCCTGCGTATCTTGTGGAGCATTCTTGCTCTAACTCCTCCCAGTTCCTATTCCAGTTCAGGAACTTGATTCTGAAGTTCATTCACGGCGTCTTACAGAAAAGCAACGTCCCACACTGGGTCAGCCATAATCTTATCTTCTAGAGTGTAAGATGAAATAGGAGTTGTAATAAATAAATAGAATGTAGTTGAATTAACGATTGAGTAAGGAGGGACCTAGTTATAGAGGATAGAATTTGAATGAGAGGTAAAAAGACGCGACTATTCATCTCCATACATTAATTACATTTTTGATTAAATTAAGAAAATAAATATTGTGATATAAGTCATGACTTTTCAGATAATTATTATTAATGAGTTCTTTCGAAGAACCATTTTTATTGAGTTGTGGCAACAGATTCTATATCTGTTGCATCATATAACACATCTGTGACAACAGATACATTATCTGTTACAACAAATATAAAATATGTTGCATCAGATAACATATCTGTTGCAACATATAATCTAACTGTTCACCTCCATTTATTAATTATATTTTTTATTAATATGAAAAGTAATGACTTACTTAAATTAAGAAATACTGTGATAAGTCATGACTTTTTAGATTATTATTAATTAGTTCATTCCAAGAACCGCTTTTATTGAGTTGTGACTCGATATAGGTTGCATCAGATAAATCATCTGTGACAACAAATATATCATCTGTTGCAACCATAGTGAACTTGTTGTATCAGATAATTTATTTGTTGCAATATATAATCTACTTTTTTTTAAAAAATAACTATTATCATATCATTAATCCAAATTTTCTTACTTTTTTTATTTTATAAATAAAAAAACACCTTTTCAAATTCCTTAATAAAATAATAACCATTTTATTATATAATAAATAATATAAAAAATAAATTAAAAAATAAAAATGGTGAAAGCTCACAATTAGTTATTAAAATTGTGGTTATAAATTATGTTTATCATTTATTTATGAAATATTTTTCATATTGAATAATCGGAAAGTCATGTCTTTTTCTTTTCACCCTCTTAACAACAACAATAACCTTTTTTAATTAATAACCGCCAGGTGCAACATATGATCGATCTGTCATAGCAGATTAACCTCTAACTGTTGACACAAATTGCTGCTCAATCCCTACCACCAACCGTCGACATGTTGAGAACAAGGAATAAACAGAATGATTGTTATTAAATACTAAATAAGAATTAAAAATTCAAAGTTGACAACAAAATAAAATGAATGTTCATAGATTTTTAAATCCCTTTGGTAGATCCGATATGCAAAAGGAGAAAAATAATCGTTAAAATAAAAAACATTACCTAATTATTATTACTACTATTATTATTATTGTCACTCGAACATTTTTCATCCGGCAGCCTTGCTCCTAAGTCAGTCAAATCTCCCTGGAGTTCATCAAACTGCCTTTGAAGTTCACGCAAAGACTCAATATGAATATTCTTGTACGAATCTGGATCATCCATATTTGTAAGGAGAAACCTATTTATAAATTATTGTATCTCGGAAAGAAAACAAAATTGCTTTGAAATAAATCTAACAGATGGGTAATCTGTTGCAAAATATATTCTTTCTGTTAGATAACTTACAATATACTGGCAATCTTTTGCAACAGATGTATATATCTGTTTGATTTCTGCAACAGGTTGATCAACTGTCGTAACAGATATCTTCAATTGTTTGACAATATAAAAAGATGTGTCATCTATTGCAACAATCTAGTCATATGTTTATTCAATTTAAGCCATAGATGGGCTAGAATGATAAGGTACGTGCCGATGGATCCACTATCATATATGTGGAAGTTAAGTATGTATTACTGATAAGGTCACCGGGACAACACACAAAGAGTATAATATTTTTGTGAATACAGTTTTTAACCGATTAGGCATTGATCATTCCAACAAGATCCTGCATTGTAACGTTAAGTTTGATGGGTTTGAAATTGATAAGGCTGAGGACCTCATGAAGATGGTGCAGATACCCTGTTATGAATTACTGATGGTTGTTGCTCGTGTTTATGCGTGTCAAGTTTTGAGAAGGGATTAATATTTGTCATCATTGCAAAGAACCAATAGCGATTGGACTTAACTTTAAGTGTGCATTGGACCCTTATAGGGCCCTCGAAGCCTCGCACTGCATCAAACAAGAATGGAAAACCAATATAGTTATTGCCCCGACCAAAATTTATATGGTTGGGTTGCTCGCTCGGAAGATTATATCATCTAATGCTTTCGAGGGAAAATGGGTGGTTGATGGAAGATTATATCATCTAAGAGCTAATTGAAGAAGAGATATAGGGTACAAAGTTACTTCTAACGAATCTGGCCGATGGAATTATCTTAACAGATGCGAAATCTGAATCAATTGCAAATATGAAAGTGTATCCGATAATGTAATTTCATCTGTTGTATCTCTGAAAGAAAAACAATGCAGATGGACACTTTGCTAAGGACCTCTGTGGTCGAGATTATTACCTAGGTAGAAAATAGGAGAAGACCAACAAAGCAGCCTCACAGGCATTGAGCGTAGAAATGATGTTCAGCAAGTCTAGAAAACTTACGTCAACAACAACTGCAGTTAAAATAAGAAAACTAAGCGAAGGTGGCAATTTCTAAATTTTAAATTTCATCCCATGCCTTCTTGTTTGTGTTTTCGATCAGGTCCACTGCCGTTGACATGATCGGAACCACAAACAAGATTAAATGGCAAATAGAGTATAATTACTTACTTAGCAATATGGATTAATTGATTGTGCCTTAGCATGCTTTCAACATTCCTTGGAGAAGATCAGATGCTTGCTGTAGTATGTGAATCCCGATAATTTTCAAGCTTGTCTCCAGCTTGTTGATTCTGTATTCAATTTGGTCGTTGCCATCTTCGAAGTTGGTAAGGGGTTCCTTATCTCTTGTAAACTCGATCAGGAACACTACCTTCAAAGTTGTGGCATTCTAGAAGCCCTTCAGAACACTTTCTTCAGAAGCTTTAAAGGATACATGAAGGGTCGCTGTGTTTGTTTTAGGTCAAAATGTGTTGATGCACGTTGAAGATGTGGTCTTAACAGTTGAACAACACAGTTTTATCAAGCATTGATCCATGCATCTTGCTCAACCAATTTGATAAATTAGTAAGCATGGAGTTTCGTAGAGTGTGATCTAAACCGGATCTACCAAGCCTATCAAATGTTACGTAGCTCTGAGCTCATTATCCTATCAAAAAAATATGCCCAAGTTAGTGCACAAATCAAACAAGCCCAATCTGTCAACCTTTCTGCTGATCACTATTCTCTAATATAGATGACAAGATATCTACTATGCAAAAGTCTACACCATCGCCAGACATGCTTGCCTGGGAGCAATTCTTCAGAAGACATCAATAGATATCTTCAGAAGAATTGCTCTCAGGCAAATATGTCTGGCGACGGTGTAGACTTTTGCATTGTAGATATCTTGTCATCTATATTGGAGAAGAGCGATCATCAGAAAGGCTGAGAGATTGAGCTCGTTCGATTTGTGCACTAACTCAGTCATATTGTTTTGATAGAGTAATGATCTTAGAGTTGCGTAACGTTTGATAGGCTTGGTAGAGATGGTTTAGATTACACGCTACGTAACTCCATGCTTACTAATTTATCAAATTGGTTAATCAAGATACATGGAGCAACGCTTGATAAAAATGTGTTGTTCAACTGTTGGGACCACATCTTCAACGTGCATCAACACATTTTAACCTACAACAAACACAGATACCCTCCATGTATCCTTTAAGGCTTATGAAGAAAGTGTTCTGAAGGGCTTCTAGAATGCCACAACTTTGAAGATAGTGTTCCTGATGAGCTCATAAGATATGAGGAACTCCTTACCAACTTCGAAGACGGCAACGACCAGCTTGAATATAGCATCAACAAGCTGGAGTCAAGCTTGAAAATTATCGAAATTCACATACTACAACAAACATCTGATCTTCTCCAAGAAATGTTGAAAGCATGTCAAGGCAAGAAAACACAATCAATTATAACCATATTGATAAGGAAGCAATGATACTCTATTTGCCTTTCATATCTCATTTGTGGTTCCGATCAGGTCAACGACAGTGGGACCTGATCGAAAACACAAACAAGAAAGCATGGGATGAAATTTAAAATTTAGAAATTGCTGCCTTCGCTTAGATTCCTTATTTTAACTGCAGTTTCTATTGGAATAAGTTTTCTAGACTTGCTGTACATTATTTCAGCCCTGGATGCCCGTGAGTCTTCTTTGTTGGTCTTCTCCTATTTTTTATCTAGGTGATAATCTTGATCATGGAGTTCCCTAGCAAAGTATCTATCTACATGGTTTTTCTTTCAGAGACAAAACAGATGAAATTACATTATCGGATACACTTTCATATTTGCACTTGATTTATATTTTCGCATCTATTAAGATAATTCCATCAGCCAGATTCGTTAGAAGTTACTTTCTACCCTATGTCTCTTCTTTAATTAGCTCACAGATGATATAGTCTTCTATCAACCACCCATTTTCCCTCGAAGGCATTCTCCTACCGCACCTTCTAACATATAATCATCAGACCGATGATAACGCTCAATCTACAGCTCTCTCAGGAGTGTAAAGCGATCGTTAGCAAATATAGAACCCAACCTGGGTTGGGTGTCGATCCCACAGGGAATAGCTTGGCCAACAAGTAAATAAAATTAATAGACTTTTGGTGCAAGTCTCGTAAGAAGGGGGGATTGTAATAAGTAACCAAAGTAATGAAATAAAAGCTGAAAATAGCAAAGTAAAAAGAGAAAGATTGTTACGTAAGTTGTAAACAATGAGAATTGAAGCGTTGGGGTTATGTCCACCTTCTGAGGTATACGTCTCTATTGGCTATGAGTGTGTAGAGTCTTGACATGCAATTGCTTATAGAGAATTGTAGTCGATGGTAAATCCAAGCGTCTCTCGACCTGAACAAGGACTATTTCACTTTAACTCTCTCGAGCTTAAAGCGTGTCTAACGGTACGAATTCTCCAAGAGGTTAGTCCAGTTACGGCACTAGCTTTTTAATAGGAAAGGGTGTCCTACTACCTTGACATTATCTCTTTTCCAGACAAATAACCTTTCTCTCGAACAAGTTAAATGTTAGACTGGCGTTATTCTTGCGTTTGCAACCGCAAAGAATGTAGATTAAGATGAAGAGCGTAATGATATAAGCAATCTACGTGTCTTGAACTCACAAACTCACAGCTATAGATAGTAACTCATTCGGCTTCCATAACCCCAACTAAGAGGTTTAGTTACCCATGAATGCGAAGGATATCACGTTTTGCATGGTGGATGGCGTGTGAAAGAGGTGTTAGGCGTGTGGTTTTGGTGATTCCGTAGCGAGTAACGATTCTCTTGTTGTAGAATAGATGAATAGAAGAATAGATTAGAAGTGTTTGTAGATGAGGAAGATGAGAAGGATGGAAGAAAATTAATTGTTGAATTAAGTGAAGAATGAAGAATGTTAGAAGATGAATTGTAGATGCCTTCACTAAGGGAGGACTTAATTAAAAATCTCTAGCATGATAGGGTATTTATAATACTCCTATCCTACTCCTACTAAGCTAATGAAATAAATAACCAAATCCTAATATACTAATGAAATCCTTGACCCAAATGTACTAGGGTAAGGTTACAATATCATAATCCAAATAGATTAGTGAAACACATAACTTAATTGCACTAGGTTAATGTATCTTGGAAAAAATCCAGCTTTGTGTCTGTAAGTCCCCAAAGTCTTCAGAATTGCTGTTTTAGCCCGGGACAGATTTTCCATGCAGCAGATTTGGTCCTTTAGGCGTCCAGCTCCTTTCCATCTCGTTCGTGAGCTTTCTTTTGCGTCAAGTAAGCCATAAAATGCTGTATTTTGCATCATTTATACCTGAAACTTTACTAATCATGTTTGTTAGCTCATTTATAGGAAAAAGGACTAAAAGTGCATGAAATAGATAATTAGTTCTCAAAACTAGGCTAAAATATGGGCAAAATATATTGATATAGGCACGTAAATTCGCCTATCATCAACACCCCACACTTAGAGCTTTGTTCGTCCTCGAACAACATATCATGTCCTTCTAAGCATCGACTTAAGGTTTTTACAGCAACAACACAAAACATTTATCAAGACAAGCACAACAATTATCAACAAAGAGTAGCCTTCCGATTATAAGTAGAAACAATTTAACCTCAAGCATAGACTCGTGATGGTGATCAGCTCGCATGCAAACATTAAGGTACCTAGAATCATATACAACTATCCAAAGCTCATCAACCATGTGTGTCTCACAATATAGTACCCATAATCACTCACACATATAGCATATTTTTCAAACATGGGTATCAAAATGTCCTTGCTCTCACTCTCACAAAGAATTCATATGTAGCAACTGATGACCATAGGCTTGCCTTTAATGTAGTACTCTACTATATGTCGGAATGTTAAGATTAGGATCAAGTAGGTCTTTAGATGGTTGTAATGTAGGCTAAGGGACGGGTAGGACTATTTTGGCCAAGAATAGTGACTAGGTTCCTAAGCACTTTAATACATCACTTTGTATCAATGACACTTTTTTCTTTCAACCTTTCTTTACTCTTTTATTCTACCACCCTTGTTCTCCTATTTTGTTTTTCAATTTTAAGCACAACTCACTTTTCAGCTTTCTTTTCCTTTTTCTTTTCACAACATACCTCTTATGATAGCACTTTTTTTTTCATAACACATTCAAGCACCATTACAATTTAAAGCATCATACTCAACCAATTTCCTCTTATGTTGTCACATGACTTTTTCACTTTAAAGCACTTAGGAATTTGGATCAAATTACGGTCTTGAAAAAAATGGATTAGGCTTACATACAAGGTTGTCAAAGAAATAGGCTAAAGGCTCAAAAAGGGTTAACTAGGATAATGTCCATGGGTACGTAAAACTGAAGGTAAACAAATATAGGTTGCCAAAGAAATGCCTAAATCATATCCTAAACTTACACTCCTTATTTTCACTTTGCATACATACCAGGCAAGTTCTAGCATCAGCTACAAACATAGAATATACTATTATCTCGCACACACAAGGCACATAGTCGACTTGATTGGAAGTAATATAGACTCTCGACCCAACAAGTGAAGGAATTGAGTCACACAATATCACATAATAAGTCACAACTAGAGCCTAAATGTCTCAATAGTCACAATTGTAGCACATACTCTTGTTCTAATCTCATGCTGCCTATCAAAATAATTTCATGCATAGCTAGAAAAAAAATTTAAAAAAATGTCAAACGAAAAAAAACAAAAAAAAACAGACTCAAAACAAAATCAAAGTAAACAAACAAACATACAAACATAGGTGCAAACAAAGAAGTATAGCATGCAGATTCTGCCACCCCACACTTAGACTGGACACTGCCCTCAGTGGAAAATAAAGTCGAAGAACCTGATTAGTCGAACTCCTCATCAATGTCGGGGGTCATACCCCCTTCGTCAGAATCATCATAAGAGTCATCGTCAGAGTTCTCCTCCTCATCAGAATCAGGCAAGCGTCTATCATCATCAGTTGGCACGTCATCGTCAAGAGGTTCCTCAAAATATACGCCCACTCCACACATCTCCCGGGCATGCCTGTTCATTGGGTAGTCGTGGTCCAGCTGTTGGAGCTCTTCAGCAGTTGGAATACGTCCACCACTCATCATAGTGAATCGTGTCATGCCATAGAGATGACGGAAGAAACTCTCGTCACGAGCATGTCTCTCCGCAGTGGTAAGGTTGACTCCATGCGTTGTTTCAGCATCTTTGACCTTGGTGAGGTCAACCTTCTTTGGGTTATGTGGGAGTTTGTGGTCAGCTGGTTCCTCTTCTATATCCTCCTTCCGCAACATTGCTGTCAACAAATTGCCGAATGTGAAATGGGACCTTCGGTGGAGTCTGGCCTTCCTCATGGTAGATCAAATGATTGCCCCAAAGTTGATAGGGACATTTGTCATCAACGCATAAACCAAACACACTCTATCTCTCGATATCTTGGTGTATTGCGTCCCAGGAATAAGGCATGAGTTGACAATGCGCATCCAGATTCTTGCTTCCCTATTTAGTGGAGCATAGGGGAAGGTGTTGTGACGGCCTGTTTCCTTATGTCTGCCCCATCTTGCCATCGATCTGCTTCCACAAAGTGTGTGTCTTATTGCTCTGTAAGGAGGCCTGCTGTACAGCTCTTTGTATGGTGCAGTGTCGACCGAAGGTAGGCCAAGAAAAGAGTTGATCCATTCCGCAGTAAGCTGTAACACTTGGCCCCGAATTTTGACTTCGTTGCCTGTTGTGTTCGGCGACCAGTTGGCATAAAACTCTCTTGTCAAGTCAAGATTGCACTCTCCCATGTCACGGAAGATGAAATCCAGCTTCAAAGCCATTATTTTTGCCAACATACGCGGCTCTTTCTTTTCTAAGGTCTCCTTGTTGATCAAGTCGACATGCACATACTTCCTTTCTTTGTTGCTGCTGTACCATGCCTTGGCTTCTTCCTCAAGAACCCATTTGATTCCGAACATTCTGCGTGGTAGGTGTGCTGAAGATGATTCTCCTTGGTCTTTTCGACTTCTCTTCTTGTCCTTTCGGGACGTGGTAGCCTTCTCCTTGCCTTGCTTTGCTTTAGGTGCCATTGTACCTGAGACTAGAAACAATGTTAGTTGCAGCACAATCTCACCTTATACAATCTATATGCAGGCACTAGGGGTACCACCCCACATTTAATCTTGTTAGCACAAATCAGTGAAGTGAAAGTGGTCGAGTACTCAGATTTCGTCGACATACGTTTTAGGATTGTATTCCGACAAGAAAATCAGCATTACATCACTTATTTACAGCCATTGGACTACTTTCATGGTGGATATAGCAACACTACAACCTAGGGGTTACCACATGGAATCATTATTCTTACAACAAGCACAACCTCCTAAGTCGATAGGTACTATAACCTTATCCCGATGGCCGGGATGGTCTATCATGTAAGCATCCAAACAACAATCTTAAGCAATATTCATAGCCATAACAATTCAGCAATAATCATAACAATGCTATTGGAGCAAAATTCAAGTCGGAAACAAGTCAAGAATTCCCTACGTAGATATTCACTCACACGTTTTTGCAACAATTATCCAAACACATGAACATCACCATCAATCTCACATGATTTAGCAAAATATAATAAGCATAGCAACGTAGTACTTACGATAAATAGATAAAGAATAAGAGAGTACTTACTTGCTTGAAGATTGTGGAGAAGTTGTTGTGGATTGGAAGAACAAAAGAAGAAAATTTTGAGAGGATTTGGAGTGATATGCGGCGCTTTTAGGGTTGTTTCTAATGTGTTTGTGTTATAAAACCAAGTCCCCTTTATATAGTAAGAGTATGGGTCGGGTTATGATCCATTTACAATTGGATTTGGGGACAAAATCACCACATATGCGGCGCATATCCCTCGGCATATCAACGACATATGCGGCGCATTGTCCATGGCATAATGGGACATATGCGCCGCATAGTCTATGGCATTTCTAGACATATGCGCCGCATAGTCTATGGCATTTGGTCTCAGTATCTCAAATGCCATAGCATAGGCGGCGCATAGTCAAAAGCATACCTAGGAATAGGCGGCGCATAGTGTATAGCACATTAGATTCCGAGTCCTTAGGCTATAGAATAGGTTGTGCATCGTTCGTGGCCTATTTTTACCAAGGCCTAGCCTTCCTCGAAGCCTATTATGACGTGAGAAAGGCTCAATTCATAGCCTTATGCATCACCATTCCTAACTTACCGACTTTACCATACAATGCGTCCAAATCGTCGATTGAAATCAATCTCCTCGTTGCATACTTCTTGCACCTATATTAGCTCAAAACAAATGAAAACGATTAGTACGATGGGTTGCCTCCCACCAAGCGCCTTAGTTTGGGTCGTGGCACGACTCTTATTTTTGGATTTTCATTTATCAAAAAGAAAAAATACTAAAACGATAAAACGATAAAACGACAAAACGATAAAACAATAAAACAATAAAACGATGGGTTGCCTCCCATCTAGCGCCTTATTTATTGTCGTGGCTCGACGTAGTAATCTCGAGTACTTAGACTTCGTCGAGATAAGTGATGGCCATGTCATTCATCGAGTCAAGAGGACCGATATATGGCTTGACACGTTGGCCATTCACTTTGAAGATAACACCTTCATTATTTTCCAATTCGACTACTCCAGACGAGTAGACTTGAATGACTTTAAATGGACCAGACCATTTCGATTTTAACTTACCTGGGAAGAGCTTGAGTCTGGAATTAAAGAGTAGTACCATGTCACCTTTTTGGAAGTTTCGTCGAACAATCCGCTGATCATGATACTTCTTCATCCGCTCCTTGTATAAATCTGATCTTTCATATGCATGGAGACGAAATTCATCTAGTTCGTTCAGCTGCTCCAACCTCAGGTTCTTCACATCATCCCAATTCAGATTCAAGTGCTTCAATGCCCACAATGCCTTGTATTCAAGCTCGATGGGTAGATGACAAGCCTTCCCATAAACTAGCTGATAAGGTGACATGACAATGGGTGTCTTGAATGCAGTCCTATACGCCCATAGTGCATCATCTAGCTTTCGAGACCAATCCTTCCGATTCGCATTAACCGTCTTGGCAAGGATTTGCTTGATCTCATGATTGGAAACCTCTACTTGTCCACTAGTTTGGGGATGATAAGGCGTAGCTACCTTGTGTTGCTTGACTCCATACTTGGCCAATACAGATTTGAATAGCTTGTTGCAAAAGTGAGATCCTCCATCACTTATGATAGTTCGAGGTACTCCAAAGCGAGAGAAGATATTCTTCTTTAAAAACGCTACAACACGCTTTCCTTCGTTATCGGCCAATGCTACAGCTTCAACCCATTTCGACACATAATCCACAGCGACCAAGATGTACTTCATTCTAAACGAATTCACGAATGGTCCCATGAAATCAATACCCCACACATCAAAGAGTTCTACCTCCAGAATTTTGGACATGGGCATTTCATGGTGTTTTGAAATAACACCTTGACATTGGCATTGGTCATACCTTCTCACATAGTCGTGTGCATCTCTGAATATTGTAGGCCAATAATAACCACTTTGCAAGACTTTCCTTGCCGTTCGATTCCCTGCATGATGTCCTCCAACTTGCGAAGTGTGGCATGCTTCCAATATAGTAGGCACTTCTTCATGGGATATACATCGTCGAATGATACCATCCGCGCATCTTCGAAACAAATAAGGCTCATCCCAATAGTAGTGCTGAACGTCATGCATAAACTTCCTCCTCTGGTGGTAAGATAAATTGGAAGGTAACACATTACTCACCACAAAATTTGCAAAGTCGGCATACCATGGTAATTTCTCCATTGTTGTCGCTAGTATCTCCTCGTCAGGGAATGCATCATCAATCTGATTTTCTGGTTGTGCCACATACTCATTCTCAAGTCTAGATAGGTGATCAGCCACTTGGTTCTCGCAATCTCTTCTATCTTTGACTTCGAAATCGAACTCTTGCAGCAGCAATACCCATCGAATCAGCCTTGGTTTTGTATCCTTCTTTTTCATTAGATACCTAAGAGCTGCATGGTCTGTATGAACGATCACCTTAGTACCCAATAGATAGGCACGGAACTTCTCAAACGCATACACAACCGCTAAGAGATCTTGTTCAGTGACAGTGTAGTTCCTTTGGGCTTCATTTAGGACCTTACTCGCATAGTAGATAGGATGAAATAATTTCTTATTTCTCTGTCCAAGAACAGCACCAACGGCTACACCACTAGCATCACACATGACTTCGAACGGGAGCGTCCAATCTGGTGCTACCATGATATGGGCTTCAATGAGTTTTTCTTTAAGGCATTCGAATGCCTTTAAGCAATCATCATTAAAGTCAAACTTCGCATATTTCTCCAATAGTTTGCTCAATGGACTAGAAATTTTGGAGAAGTCTTTGATGAATCTACGATAAAACCCAGCATGGCCAAGAAAACTACGAACTCCCTTCACCGAAATTGGAGGTGGTAGCTTCTCAATTACCTCTATTTTGGCGCAATCAACCTCTATTCCTCTTTCGGAGATCTTGTGCCCAAGAACAATTCCTTCTTTTACCATGAAGTGACACTTCTCCCAATTAAGCACAAGGTTGAACTCTACACATCTTTGTAATGCCATGCTCAAGTTCACCAAACATGCGTCAAAGGACTCACCAACAACTGAAAAGTCATCCATAAATACCTCCAAAGTGTCTTCTACCATATCAGAGAAAATAGACATCATACAACGTTGAAAGGTGGCTGGTGCATTGCGCAACCCGAATGGCATGCGTTTGAAGGCAAAAATACCATATGGGCATGTAAAAGTTGTCTTCTCTTGGTCTTCGGGGGCAATACAAATCTGATTGTAACCTGAATAACCATCCAAGAAGCAAAACCATCCTTTCCCCGCTAATCGATCTAGCATTTGGTCCATAAATGGCATGGGGAAGTGATCCTTGAGAGTCCAAGAATTCAGCTTGCGGTAGTCCATGCATACTGTCCATCCAGTAACGGGCCTGAGTGGAATAAGCTCATTCTTTGCATTCGCGACCACCGTCATACCTCCTTTCTTGGGAACACATTGTACTGGGCTTACCCATGTACTGTCAGAAATAGGATACACGACTCCTGCGTCTAACTACTTGATAATCTCCTTCTTCACCACCTCTTGCATTGGTGGGTTTAGACGTCTTTGATGTTCAATGGTGGGAGTGCACTTTTCTTGAAGCTGAATTTTATGTGTGCAAATCCCAGGTGGAATACCGATGATATCCGCAATGGTCCATCCAATAGCTCTAATATACTTGCGTAAGATTGCAATAAGAGCTGCAACTTGTTGCTCACCTAAATCAGCTGCCACTATGACTGGAAGAGTGTTTTCGCTTCCTAAGAATGCGTACTTCAAATGGCTTGGCAGCTCCTTCAATTCTAACGTGGGTGGTTCTTCAATAGATGGCTTAGCTGGTGGTGTGGGTCGATTCTTCAGATCAAGATCCAGCTTCTTGGGAGTATAACGATATGTTCCTAATCCCGATAGAGCACAAATATCATCTTCAGAAATTTCAGCATCATCATCCTCTTCTTTCATGAACAAAGCCTCCAAAGGATCATCAAGAACTTGCTCTTCTGCAAGTAACTCTTTCTCGTCATCAAAGACAACATCAGCCACCGAAAATACACTTAGATCTTTGGGTTGCTTCATTGATTTGCAAACATCAAAGCGAACCACTTCATCATTTATTCTGAATGAAAGCTCATTAGCTCTCAAATCTATGAGCACACTTCCCGTAGCAAGGAAGGGGCGTCCCAAGATTATGGGAACCTCTGAATCTGCTTCACAATCCAAGATGACAAAGTCTGCTGGAAATATGAATGAAGATACCTTTACCAAGACATCGCATAGAATACCAACCGGTCGTTTTACCGACCTATCCGCCATAACAAGCCTCATATTAGTTGGTGTAGGATCTCCTAACCCCAACTTCTTGTAGATCGATAATGGCATCAAGTTGATGCTGGCTCCTAAGTCACACAATGCTTTGGCAAAGTCCAAAGATCCGATGGTGCAAGGAATCGTGAAAGCTCCGGGGTCGGCCTTCTTCTGAACTATCGATCGAGTAGCAATTGCACTACAATGATGCACATCATCTTTCAGCTCATAGCTTGCTGCCCTCTTCTTAGTCAAAAGATCTTTCATAAACTTCGCATATCCAGGCATTTGTTCAAGTGCCTCTACCAATGGGACATTAATAGTCAGCTGCTTCAACATGGTCATAAATTTGCTGAACTTCGTGTCATCGGCCACCTTCTTCAATCTTTGTGGAAAAGGTGGTGGTGGGTATGGAAGTGTTCTCTCCATGGCTATCTTCTCCTCTTGCTTCCGTTTATCATTTTTTTCAGCCTGCACATCACTAGGTAAAACATCCTTGACGTTTGAAGTAGTTGTTGCGGCTTCTTCTCTTGTAACGTCACTAGGTGTGGCGTTAATGTCTGCTGCTACGTCAACCACTTGCTTGCCTTTTGCTGAAGTTTCCAGCACCTTACCACTCCTGGTAGTGATGGCCATGCATGACCCATAATTCCTTGGGTTTTGGACTGTATCGCTCGGTAAGGTGCCAGCCTTTCTTTGATTTAATGCTGCTGAAAGTTGGCTTAATTGCTGCTCTATTTGCTTGATAGAAGTGGAATGAAAATCAACTAATTGCTTCATGGAGGCCAAATCGTCGATTACCTCCTTAACTCCTGCGCTCGTTGCTTCCACTCCTTTCAATAACTTAGCCATCATGTCTTCCATAGAATTAGATGTGGTGGTCTCACGTTTACCAGGGGGAACGTACAAACCACTATTTTCATTATTTTTCTTCCAACTACCTTGGTCTTTGCTTCCAGATTTAACATAATAGTTCCGACCTTGGTTTCCTTGGGCATTCCCACGGAAACCCCCCTGATTGTTCAAGTAGTTGGCCTCCTCTTCCGAATCAGATTCGTCTCTTCCTTTTGACGCAATAGCTTTCACTTTTTCAGTCTTCCCTAATAGATGCTTTGTAAGAAGATCCATTTGGGTTTTCATGTGCGCCATATCTTGATCACGTTCTTCTTCTCTTCTTCTTTGGTCTGCAGACATGCCAATAGATAAAGTGGGGCTTGCTACCTCAGAATCCCTGGTATGCCAAGCTCTACTTTGTTTCGTCATATGATCTAGCATGTTGCTTGCTTGACCAAAGGTGAGGTCCATAAAAGAACCTCCAGCTGCGTTGTCCACCACTGGTTTAGTTACTGAATTCAAGGCTCTATACAAGATCTCCATGAGGTGAACATTAGTCATGTGATGGTTTGGGCATCTCGCTAGCTTTGTCTTGAACCTCTCCCATGTTTCGTGAAGAGCTTCAGAGGGAAGCTGACGAAAGTTGCTGATTTCATCTCTCAATTGAGCCCTTTTTGATGGCGGAAAGAATCTTTCTAGGAAAGCGTCTCTCAATTGCCTCCAATTTGTAATAGAATCAGAAGTCAGCCCATTCAACCATAATGTTGCCTCCCCAGACAGAGACAATGGAAATAGACGTAATCGAATAGCATTCTGACCAACACCAGGATTGTCAAAAGACTTGCATGTAGAAATAAAGTTGATGAGATGCATATTCGGATCATCGCCTGCAAGTCCACCAAATAACCCCTTGAGTTGCAATAACTGAATCATGGTGCTAGTGATGTTGATCTTGGCTCCGGGCGCTAATGGTGGTGGAATTATAGCTCCAGTGGCTCCGGCACCATCAAGATCATCATCATCATCGTCGAAAGCTGGTTGCAAAGGTTGGCGATCATATCTGTAACGAGCTTGTCGACCTCTTCGATTGACAGGTGTTGCAATTTCAGCGCCATGCCTTGGGTTTATCAACTCGTCATCTCCTAAATCCATATCGTCAGGGTTTGTTGCTCGTCCAGGATTATCAATGTTTTGTTGTTGGACTTGAGCAGCGGCAAGAGCAGCTAATCTTGCTTGCTCATGTTGAGCAGCCATCCTGTCGATTTCAGCTTGTGCTTCCATTCTTCTAATTCGTTGTGGTTCCAGATTGATTGGTAATAACGGTTGACCAGAACTTCTAGTATGGGGCATGCACTAAAAGAAAAACCTGCAATAAACAAAAACAAAAACTAAACGTAAAAGTACGAGAATCTTTGACCAAAGGGTCTAGTAATTATCACGAACTTGATTGACACTCGTATTCCCCGGCAACGGCGCCAATTTTTGATAACGCTCAATCTACAGCTCTCGCAGGAGTGTAAAGCGGTCGTTAGCAAATATAGAACCCAACCTGGGTTGGGTGTCGATCCCACAGGGAATAGCTTGGCCAACAAGTAAGTAAAATTAATAGACTTTTGGTGCAAGTCTCGTAAGAAGGGGGGATTGTAATAAGTAACCAAAGTATTGAAATAAAAGCTGAAAATAGCAAAGTAAAAAGAGAAAGATTGTTACGTAAGTTGTAAACAATGAGAATTGAAGCGTTGGGGTTATGTCCACCTTCTGAGGTATACGTCTCTATTGGCTATGAGTGTGTAGAGTCTTGACATGCAATTGCTTATAGAGAATTGTAGTCGATGGTAAATCCAAGCGTCTCTCGACCTGAATAAGGACTATTTCACTTTAACTCTCTCGAGCTTAAAGCGTGTCTAACTGTACGAATTCTCCAAGAGGTTAGTCCAGTTACGGCACTAGCTTTTTAATAGGAAAGGGTGTCCTACTACCTTGACATTATCTCTTTTCCAGACAAATAACCTTTCTCTCGAACAAGTTAAATGTTAGACTGGCGTTATTCTTGCGTTTGCAACCGCAAAGAATGTAGATTAAGATGAAGAGCGTAATGAT
This sequence comes from Capsicum baccatum var. pendulum, assembly GCA_030864225.1. Lineage (NCBI taxonomy): Eukaryota > Viridiplantae > Streptophyta > Magnoliopsida > Solanales > Solanaceae > Capsicum > Capsicum baccatum. The sequence goes on along the minus strand of CM061558.1, from coordinate 221,828,515 downwards.
ATAAGCAATCTACGTGTCTTGAACTCACAAACTCACAGCTATAGATAGTAACTCATTCGGCTTCCATAACCCCAACTAAGAGGTTTAGTTACCCATGAATGCGAAGGATATCACGTTTTGCATGGTGGATGGCGTGTGAAAGAGGTGTTAGGCGTGTGGTTTTGGTGATTCCATAGCGAGTAACGATTCTCTTGTTGTAGAATAGATGAATAGAAGAATAGATTAAAAGTGTTTGTAGATGAGGAAGATGAGAAGGATGGAAGAAAATTAATTGTTGAATTAAGTGAAGAATGAAGAATGTTAGAAGATGAATTGTAGATGCCTTCACTAAGGGAGGACTTAATTAAAAATCTCTAGCATGATAGGGTATTTATAATACTCCTATCCTACTCCTACTAAGCTAATGAAATAAATAACCAAATCCTAATATACTAATGAAATCCTTGACCCAAATGTACTAGGGTAAGGTTACAATATCATAATCCAAATAGATTAGTGAAACACATAACCTAATTGCACTAGGTTAATGTATCTTGGAAAAAATCCAGCTTTGTGTCTGTAAGTCCCCAAAGTCTTCAGAATTGTTGTTTTAGCCCGGGATAGATTTTCCATGCAGCAGATTTGGTCCTTTAGGCGTCCAGCTCCTTTCCATCTCGTTCGTGAGCTTTCTTTTGCGTCAAGTAAGCCATAAAATGCTGTATTTTGCATCATTTATACCTGAAACTTTACTAATCATGTTTGTTAGCTCATTTATAGGAAAAAGGACTAAAAGTGCATGAAATAGATAATTAGTTCTCAAAACTAGGCTAAAATATGGGCAAAATATATTGATATAGGCACGTAAATTCGCCTATCATCAACCGAGCGAGCAACCCAACATATAAATATTGTCCAGGGTAATAACTATATTGGTTTTTCGTTCTTATTAGATGCAGTACTAAGCTTCGAAGGTCCTCTAAGGGTCCAATCCACCCTAAAAGTTAGTCTAATCGCAATTGAATCTCTTTATAATGACACCAAAAATAGATTCCTTCATGATGATTGAAAACAAACATGAGCAACAACCGACATTAAATCTTAACAGGATATCAGAACTATATTCATGGTCCCTCAGCCTTATCAGTTCAGACCTACCAAACTTAACTGCAAAATTGTAGACATCTTGTTTGAACGATCTATGACTAATCAGTAGAAACAACATTCACAAAAGCAGTGCACTCTGTGTGTGTTTTCACGAAAACATTATTAGTAATACATACCTTCCACATATGAAGTGGTTCCATCTGCAAGCAGATTATTCCTCCGAACCCATCTTTACTGCAGCCTCTTGCGATAGTCTATCAAAAGTTGATCAACTATCAGTCCCTTATATCTAGAAAGAAGAAGAAAAAATTAATGTCATAAAAAGAATTATCCATTTGTTGCATCAGATGTGGAGTCTGTTGCAACTGATGTGGAGTCTGTTACAACAGATGTGGAATCTGTTACAACAGCCGTGGAGTCTGATGGAATACATCAAACCAGCCTTTCTGGTGGTTTTATTTGTTCCAACAGTTTCTCCATCTGTTGCAACATCAACAACAACATAAACATCAACAACAAAGAAACAACAATATTTGTTCCAACAACATCATTAACAACAAAGAAGCAACATCCTTTGTTCCAGAACCATCAACACCACCACACCACAAGTTCCAACAATGCCAACGCCACCATCAACATTAATAAGTGCATCAACAATAAATAAAAAAATAATATACGTACAAAAAAATATGATACTGCCAACAGGGCTTTTAAACTTCTCCCAACATATGACTTTTTTCTCATATTGTAATAAAAATTCTCGATTTGTTTATTCAACATTTAAAAGTTTCTTTAAACTTTTTTAATAAATATGATATGGGTAAATAGTAATTAAATAAAAAAAATAGATGTAAATAACTTGCAAAAAAGAAGACGAGAATAAAAGAGCAATAATGAACCATACCTTAATATGAAAAAGGGGATCAGAATAAAAATTTAAGTCAAGGAAAGATATGGATCGGTTTTGATTCGAAAAGATCTTCTTTATGAGAAGAGAAGAGAAAAGAGACAAAAAAGGTTGTGACCCTAAAGAGGAGAAAAAGAAAAAGATATGAGAGTTAAATAAAATAAACTGTACCTGAAGAAAAAGATGAGATAATTTCTAATTTCTATAGATGTATGTATTGTGTACGTAGATGTGGTGGTTTTCAATAATCAGTAATTAGTATTCATTTATTTTGATTAATAATTTGAGGGGAACGAGGAAGACTAAGACTACCGACATTGAAAAGACAAGACAAGACTGCTCAATGATCTCGCTTTTGAGATATCCAAGAAACATTTTTTACCGCCTTTAGTAGTATGTACTACTACTTGATATTATCAACTCAGACCAGAAGCTTACTTTAAAATTAAAAGAGAAAAAAAGATTTTCAAACAGATATGTCATCTGTTGCAACATATATAAATATATGTTTAGAAATCCGAATAGCTCAGTCATCTGTTACAACAAATATAAATATCTGTTTAAAAATCTCAACAGCTCAGTCATCTGTGACAACAGATGAACATGTTCATTTGATAATTAATTAAATCAGATATGTCATCTGTTACAAAAGATATAAATATCTAATTGAAAATTTCCAACAGGTTAGTCATCTGTCACAACAGATGCAAATTTCTATTTTGATAATTAAATTAGATATGTCATCTGTTGCAACAAATATGAATACCTGTTTGAAAATTTTCAACAACTCAGTCGTTTGTTGCAACAAATTTAATTGCAATTGATTTAGGTGTAACTAGGGATGAATGAATGAGCTCGCAGGGTCAACTACAAATCCAATCAAGTCTTTACAATTGCATGACATTGGTATTGCGTTCATCCCGACCCAAGTCGTCGATCGATCACTCTGAGTTGAAATGAGTTCTCATCAACTTAATGTTAGGATAGTGATAGTACCTAAGTTGATTTAGGTGAAACTAGGGATGAACGAATGAGCTCGCAGGGTCAACTACAAATCCAATCGAGTCTTTGCAATTGCAAGGCGTTGGTATTGCATTCATCCCCACTCGAGTCGTCGATCGATCACTCAGAGCTAAAATGAGTTCTCATCAACTCAATGTTAGGATAATGATAGTACCTAAGTTGATTTAGGTGGAACTAGGGATGACTGAATAAGATCGCAAGGTCAGCTACAAATCTGATCAAGTGTTTGCAATTGCGTGGCGTTGGTATTACGTTCATCCTGACCCGAGTCATCGATCGCTCACTCTGAGTTGAAATGAGTTCTCATCAACTGTAACGACCCGAAATTGCCTCTCAGGATGTCACACGGTGCCTAGGGTCTCAAGTGACCCCAAGATAACTCTTCTATTGGTACAACTCATAAGCTACGGAATAAAATGCATAAATCTAAAAGAATAAGGTAGAAGAGAACTCTAATACGAATTTGCTCAATAAAATTGAAGTCACAAGGTTACAACTCTGATTTTACAATAAAACTGAGACTCAACACATCAACTCCTATCGACTATCTATGAAGACTTTACTAGTACTGACCATGGGTAGCTGGGTCATGACTCCCAACCACCCCAACTCAATACGACTGTATAAGGAAAATACAACACTTTTCTATTATATCACTGACTCATGGCCCTGAATCAAAAGGACCCATCACCCGATGACTAGAAGTAGCGAACTAATTGGGCGTGGTATATGCGCTAAAATCTTGTACCTACATTATGAGATAATGTAGCACATAGACATATTCGTGAATCAGTACTTTAAAGATGTACCGAGTATGTGGGGGTGAATGTACATGTATAAAACAATGTAAATTTTCGTCAATCAAGTCACGCATGCAATATGGGATGACTCACATGGCTTGAACAAATATAAAATGTAAAGCTCATAAATCATGTAGGATTAAGAGTGTAGCACAGATCTCGTGAGTCATCATACTTTAACTTGAAATCACAAATCTCCTCTTATTCTCAATACTCAAGGGATAAAGGAACTTTACACGATACTTTCAAATCATTCATATATCTCATGGAGAGTAAAACTTCATCAATGCTCAAGATATCATAACTCTTTTTGAACTCAAATACTTTGAATGTAGAATCATATAGCTTGAAAACATACTTGAAGGCATTTCATTCACTTTAAGAAAATATCTCATTTCATGTTTTAGGGAAAATCATTCTATCTCAAATGGGAAAAACATTCTAGTTTATGGAAACAACTTATCCCAATGCTTTATGAAAATATTATAACAAGAGAAGATGCTTTGATTTAGAAAAATAACTCACATCAAGAAAATACCTTGAGTAGGGAACATCTTTGCAATTCAACCATTTAGTAAAATAGACTATAGGGAAGGAAAATAAGTATTTGATCTCAAAGTTCGAAAGGCAAGGGAGGTTCTCGTAACCGACATAAACCATGCGAGCTACATGAAGTCCAACATTTTGTCCTCCTAAGGAAGAGACCCCACGTTGGGGAGGAGCGTCATACTCTTGCCAGGGAGTATAACCTAGGTCTAGTGATCACAAAAAAAAACTCGGCCTCGGGCCTAATCATAATCATCATAAACTCGACCTCAGGCCCAACCTACAGTGACACGTAGTTTTGGGGGTAAGAAAGCGTAGTAATTTATCCGCTCGGTGCTAAATACTACTCCCTTTAGATTATCTGGGCTCATGTAATAAAAATTCACTTTTTGAAAAATCACATGGTTCACCACGAACCCAATAATCAAATCGATAATTTCATATAGTGACGTGGATTTCAAAGCTCAAGGACCATTAGGTCAATTCATTTCTCAATCATCTCAAAATACTAAAAAATAGGTGCTTTTAGCACAAGAGTTTATAATTTCACAAGTCTCAAATAGGGCTTACTAACTCATAGTTCAATCTCAAGATAAAGCATATCAGGAGCATAATATATAGCATATAGGTTCATAAATCATGTGAAAATCTGAGAATTTCAGCAATTTACCTCAAATTATCAATATAGCCATATGCTTCAATATCTCAACAATGCAAATATTAGCTTATCAAGGAGTAAAATCATGGGGTTTATACCCAGCTTAAAAACTCAAGAAAACATGTAGAAACCATGCCATTTGACTTTTAATTCATGGGAAATATCAATATAATGCATTCAATAATAATGGGTGAAAAACACAATTCAAATTCATGTAAAAACCTCATATATTTCAAGAATTTCATGATGTAAATAGCCTTTTGGGCACAAGGGTGAAAGGGTTACCCTTGTTCAAAAATCCCACATACCTTGAATTAGAAGCTTTGGATGAACTCTCACTTTTGGAACTCTATTCGTACTCTTGAATGAGGGTTCTTAAGGCCCTTGACTTGGGGACTTTGATTCTTGACTCAATTTAGAGAATCCATGGAGGATTCTTGAGATTCTTGGAAGAGGCTTTGGATACTTAGGGCTTATGTTGAGAGAAAACTTGAGAAAACCCTTATAGGATGCTTGAAAATGGCTTTGATTTAGTGTTTCCACGATTTTATAGTCTTGAAAAAAATTCCAAAATGCCCTTTTTAGACATCTGTACAAAATTGGAAAAATTAAACTTGAAAAATTAAACTAGAACCCGATTTCACTGGCCTCTATAATGTGCTACTTATCGCGGTGGCTTACTGGAAAATGACAATTGGGAATTTAGGCTTCTCCGCGACGCGCCATTATCACGGAGTCCCACTGGTTGGGACCTGGAATAACTCCGCGATGCTCCACTTTCATGGGGTTCCACTGAAAATTCACAATTGCTAAATCAACCATCTCCGCGATGCGCCACTCACTCAAATGATGCAATTTAACGACTAAGGCTTAAATTAGTCATAACTTCTTACCCGAGTGTCGGATTTGGGAAAATCTTATATCGATGGAAAGCTTATTTAATGATCTACATTACAAAAAATCGATATTAGGTAGATTCCACATGGTTCAAAATATTTAAAACTTGGGAATACACCTCTCAAACCTTTTTAAGGCCAGAAATGCCCTTTAATCGACATACTCTAAGGCCCAAACCACGAGAGAATTTTGTGGGGTGTTACATTAACTCAATATTAGGATAGTGATAGTACCTAATTTGATTTAGGTAGAACTAGGGATGACTGAATAAGCTTGCAAGGTCAACTACAAATTCAATCGAGTCTTTGTAATTGCATAGCATTGGTATTGTATTTATCCCAACTCGAGTCGTCGATCAATCACTTTGAGTTGAAATGAGTTCTCATCAACTCAATGTTAGGATAGTGATAGTACCTAAGTTGATTTAGGTGAAACTAGGGATGAATGAATGAGTTCACAGGGTCAACTACAAACCAATCAAGTCTTTGCAACTGCATGGCATTGGTATTGCATTCATCTCGACCTGAGTCGTCGATTGATCACTTTGAGTTGAAATGAGTTCTCATCAACTCAATATTTTAAAAACTATATCATTTAAAATTTTTAAAATTAACTAAGATCAATTCGGACCAAATTAGCAATTTTAAAACTTGTCATTCTTTTCAAAAATTACAAATCAACCCAGACAAATCATCCATTTGTGCAAAAGACTTTTCATTTCAAATCTTAAGTTCTCGCTCTTCTCTCTCTCTCTGTCACTCGGGGTCTCCTCTCCCTCTCAACAATACAAACAACAACTACTCAACATATTGCTTAACCCTTCAAAATAGGTCAATTTTCTTTCTATTTATGACTATATGTAGTTGTTTCATTCCTGCTTGTATCCATTATTTTCTCTGTCTTCTCATGTAACAGAGTTCGAGAAGAGTTCTATATTTATTCATTATTCTAAAAAATAGGAGTTTTTAGTTAATGATGAAAAAGAAGAATTTTAGTTGTATTATCTTCTAGAATGGGTTAACAATTTTGAGCTTTGATGCTAAAAAAGTAGGAGGCACCCGATAAAACCCTAGTTTTTCTCTCAGTGTTTTGTTGACTATCGTGGTATTCTTGGATGGTGTTTGTGGTGTAGTTAGTGGCTATTTTTGGTGGTGTTGGTATTTGTGTTTTTTAGCGGTGATGTCGGAGGTCATGGTGTTGGAATTGGTGGCATTGGTGGTGGCATTGGTTATAGTGGTGGTGGTCCATTTATTGCAATGGGTGGAAGATCTGTTGGAAGATATTAAATAGGTCTTCAAACAGATTTCCCATCTATTCCAACTGATAGGTTATCCATTGGAGTATTTTCTTGTAATGTGGCATAGAATAATTTATTAAAATTTGTCCACCTATTACAACAGGTGAAATATCTTTTGGGGAGATATTAAATAGGTCTTCAAATAGATTCGGGTTCCCCATCGGTTCCAACTGATGGGTTATCCGTTGGAGTGTTTTTTTTTGGTTATGTGGTAAGAATAATTTATTGAAATTTGTCTCACCTTTTTTTAAAAAATATGCAGACATCAAATGCAATGTATTTTTTGTTTTTATTTTGTTTGTAGTTAAAAGATGTCTCCCAAAAGAAAAGAAACTGAAAGTGGAGAAAGTGGATCAACTTTCGATCACCAAAATACAAGGCTAGAGTATAGATAGATTTGGAAGAACTTCCAGAACAATCTCAGTCAGGGAAAAATGAAGCCGAGGAAAGTGATAACTCCTCCTCACCAATGGGGTGTGAAATAATATCGAAATTCCAGTATGATTCTGTCAAAACCATTAGTATTGACAAGTTTTGAGTTGCGATACCGATGAATAACTCTAAGGCAATATTTGATGATCTTATACTTAAATGTCAGTTGGGGAAACCTTTTGATGAACTTAGGAGTATTATGAAGAAGGAAAATATAGATGGACTTTTTAAGAAGAGATGTTTTGCACACTTTCTTGAGCTGTCTGGGCCTTGCCCTCTCCGTTTCCTAATGATCATAGTATATGTCCTTCTCAAGAGAAGGATCATATATGCGGGGGATGATGGAGGTCCGAAGGAGGCAGAAAAAATATGGATAAAGTCTGGATCAACTACAGTGGCATGCCAGTTTGTTTTGGATTGAAAGAGTTTGCCATTGTGATGGGCTTAAGATACGATCGTCCAGAAGAACCTCCCATCAAGAAAACACCCCACAAAGGGTCCAACAAACGCAAGGTAAAAAAAGATGGGTTGTTGGGCATTGTTGGAACTAGCTACAAAGTGTAAGATTTGATGGAGGATCTCAAGAATAAAGACATACCAAAGCACTAACAGTGAGAAATTGTGCTTAGTTTGGTTTGTCCATTCCATTTTATTGGCAAGAAACGTCAAAAAAGTCATAGAACATGATTTGTTGGCGCTTGATAATGATTTTGGAAAATTCAACGATTATCCCTGGGGATACAACAACTACTACTTGACTGTCAAATATTTATTGAAAGAGATAAAGCCAAAGATGACCATATTATACGGCTTTCCTTTGGATTTCATGGTAAAATTGATTACTAATTTTACTCATTCATTAATTTATATTGAATATACTTGTGACTTTTTTTTGCTTGATTCCTATTTAAAATTTTTAGCCTTGGGCATATGAAGCCATTCCTCCTCTCCGAAAGCATTTCAAGGATTACCCGAATAAGGTTTCTCATCCATGGATCCTTAGGTGATGGGCTGCATTAGAGAGAAGAAAAATAACTATTAACGATGTTGATCTCTTTAACCCTCCAGATGATGCAGTATGTCTTCTTTCATCTAAAATAATTTTCCTTAAAGAAAGATATTGAAACAGATGTTCCATCTATTGCGATAGATGGGTCGTCTGTTGCAACAAATTACTCGTCAAATGCAACTAGTGCAATAGATGGGTAATCTATTATGACAGACGATCCATATTTCACAATAGATTAATCATATGTTTCTCTGGTCTCTGAACCCTACTCAATAGATTACCTATCTAATATAAATTATGCAACATATGGGTATTCTGATGCAATATATTATCAATCTATTTCAACATATAGATTAGCTGTTGTGGTAACTAGATCGTCTGTTGCATAAGTTAGCTGTGTTAACATAATCCAAGCCCCATGTAACCCAACTGACTGCAAATTATTATTATATGATTTAAATTCCTCCTGTCTTTTTTTATAGATTGTGGATCTTTGGATTGTGCCTACCATTGATGAGCTAGGGATGACTTCTTTTCTTACTCTGGGTCTTGTTGATACAAAAGAAGACCCAATGGTGGAGTTAATAAAGAAAAAATTAGATGGAGCAACATCCATAAGAAGAGCAGTTAGGCAAGGTCAGTCTAATATTGAAGCTCTTCACGACCAAACTCCAACTGCAACAGATTCGGGTGCTTCTTTTGGGGGTATTGCTGACGGAGTTGTTTGTGATGGTGGAAGCCATCCTGCTGCTGCTTCTGTTTCCAGTCATGATTATGAGCATTTTGGTGCTCAGAAAAAAATAAAGATGTTTGAAAATACCTCTTGCACAGGTCCTCTCTCTCACCCCTACACCGGTCTCTCCTACCCTTACAGTGGTCCCTCTCACCCCTTCTCACCCTTATGTTCTCATTTCAAATACAAAGTGTGTAAGGCCAGAGAGGATAAACTCCTCGACAAGCTAGAGGATATTGCTGAAGCTGCCGAGGATTTGAAATACAAGAGGGGTGTCATACCATCCAACGAGGTGAGGGAGCCATGTACTCCTACAGTGGAGGTTAGGAGGAAGAGAAGAAAAATTAGATAAATTCTCTCCGTTCTAAAATTAACAAAAATTGTAACTCCCCCTGCTTCAATAGTTGTTGAAGTTCAGGGGCCGCCGAAGAAGGTGGACATATTCGCGGTGCTTGGCAAGGAGAAGAAGAAGGAACTGGAATAATTTATCAAGATGAAGGTTCAAAAAGAATACACCATACATTCATTTGCCGCCAAAGACTTCTCGAATATGACAAATATGTATGTGTGGTACGAGGATAACATAAGTTTAATTTTGCTAACGTACCTTTCCAATCTACTCCATGAAGAAGAATCTACGCAGTAGATCTGTAATCTGTTGTAAAAACATGGTATTTTATTGCAACATAATACACATCTGTTGCATAAGTAGCGTTAGCTTGGTAATCTGTGAACTGATTCAGAGAACTCTCTGCATCAGATTCTTTTGACTATTTTTTTATTCTTTACAATTACTAAACTATTTAAAATTGTCTTCTTATACCACAGTATGTTGATGAAATTCTCTGCCTCATGAGGGGTAGGCAATTAGCATACTCGGATTCTTATGATGCTGCCAATAGGGTAATGGACCTCAACTTGTACGCTAAAATCTATAAGATAGCTGATTCTGGTGGCTTGGGATTTTATTATTTAGTTTCTACATTCTAATGGGATGAAGACGCGATTAAATATGTTAGAGGGAAGAGGCCATATCCACACGGCAAGAGCTGGACCAAGGCAAAGAGAATCCTTGCAGTCATGAACATGGATGTCACATATTTTCTCACTGTTGAGATACTACTATATGAGGGAAAGATTAAGGTTTATGACTGCAACTTACCTGTCTTCAGTGAGAAGACATTTTTAATCCACATGCAGCCACTCTTGAAGTTGTTGCCCAAGTTGTTGATGCAGAGTAAGCTGATGGATCATTTGCCGGCTGAAGTATTGCCGAAGGTATCATGGGATTTTGAAGGTCTAAATAAGAACATCCAGCTCCCAAGAAATACAACTAGTGCAGTGTGTGGGCTGTACTCGCTTGCATACATCAAGTGTTTGCTGACCGACACACAAATGACCGGTGTGTGCGACACCATTATGGTAAAGATACAATGTGCATATGGGGTACTAACTAAATAGTTGGAGCCCGTGTATAAAAAAAACATGTACAAAGACAGAGACGAACATAATAACAAATTTTTATTTCAAGCCAATTCACTTTACATGTAGGGGCAATAATTATTATGTCTGTCGTAACAGATATAGTACCTACTGTGATAGATTGATTATCTGTTGGAATAGGTTGGTCATCTATTGTGTTATGCAGATGTTCCCAGTCTGTCTGTCGCAATAAATTTACGCTCTGTTGTAACATATAACTTATCTGTTGCAACTGATTGATAATCTGTTGGAGCAAATCAAAAAAGAAGGAAGACCTATTATATAATTTCTAGCAGATGACCTGCGTGTTGCATCTCATGTTGCAACATATGTCTAAATCTGTTTGATAAGATATGGCGTCTGTTGCTACAGATGTATTATCTGTTGCTATATTTAATCTAGTACTCCATTTCAATTAATATGTTCAAAACTAAGAATTAATTATATTCATAGACAAATAAAATAAATCGAAGCCTTCGAAAATTGCATGAAATAACTCAACAAATAAATGAAATGTAAAAAAAATTATTACGGGTACAAACGATCTACTCTACAAATAAATTAACAAGTTAAACTAAGGAGGATAGGTTATTACATTGAAGGACTCAAGCCATAAAGATCTAATCCATATGGACAAGTTGTTCTTTATCCAGTGCTACGAAATTCGACTTTGGTCGTCGTGGATCTTTAACGTCAGTTGCGTGCGGCTTTTGAGCTTTTGCTTCTCCATATTTCCATAAAAAAGTAGCATATCGTTTGTGGAGTAATCCGGCATCAAGTCCATCATTTGGTACTTGTAATCCATCGCTCAAATACTCGGCATAGGCAGCAAAAAAAGGACCGCAATCCCTGCATTATAAAAAAATAGATAATCCATATCTTGCAGTTCATGCAAGCGTTGTGAAATTTGTGAAATGAAACTAAATCATGACACTTAAAGTTACAGGATACTAATGGTTTGTTGAGCAATTCCATCAACATATTGTACATCAAATGGATTAGCCATTTTATTCTGGTATGATTTAATCGTCGACCAATCAGTATGAACTTTTTGGTCCAAAAAGCCACTCATATCAAAGGTAAGTAGGCAATATTTTGGCCGGCTTTTGTATCTCAGACAACGTCCCGAAATATCTCCTTCGCAACATTGAGTCATAAACTCGGATGCACCTTTCTTTTAGAATGACGATAGCCAACACCCAATGGAATTCGTCACCATAATTGATTCGGATGTACACTTCATCGACCAAATGCAAAGGTAAGCCAGTCGGAATGCTAAAATCTTTGATAATGTTGATTAAGAATTCCTCATTTCAGAAAACTTCTGGCCGTTGTTGATAATACCTATCGTAGGCATTATTGATGTAAACTTTGTACAAATAATATCCTGTTGCGTATATGTATTATTCTTGTGTTTGTAACTTGACCTTCTTTCGGAGGTAGTAAAAAATGACATCGATGTGCTGCACATATTATTAAATATTTTGGATTACATGATGAAAAAATCAATACGCAGATGCAATTAAATAAAGTATTAATTAATAGTAATATATATGGCATTTAAACCTCATAATTCCAGTAAGTTTGGGGATGTGACATCAAATATAACTAATTCTTCATTCTGGGATGTGCAACAACAAGGTCGAATATATCAAAACCAAAACTCAATTCGTTCACTTTGTAGCGCTCGTCATTTTATTTTCTACATGATGATTTATATGTGTTAATGTCAGGTTCTTACAATAAGAATTGTATAAACCAATATCCATAAAATTGATTTGTATACCTGCCGGCATGATGCTTTAACATCCTATCGACAATCCATTCTGAATAGTCGTTTATCAACTATGTTAGTTTTTTTTAAGCCTCGTCTGAGATGTTGAACCCTTCAAATGGGTAATTCTTCCATTCTCCCAAACTGACAGGCTTCACTTTTTCTTCATCTTTGGAAGCAGTTGATGGATTATCAACTGTGATATTATGCTCTTCGACAGTAGCTGTGACATCTACCTGGAAAGCCAGAATTGTCAATGCTAAGTAGAGATATACAACAGATTTTCCACCTGTCGCAATAGATGAGTTTTATGTTGCATCAGATGGATTATCTGTTGGGACAAATTTGAACAGGTAAATCAGAGCAGATTCATCTATTGCAACAGATGAGTCTTATATTGCATCAGATGGATTATCTGTTGGGACAAATTCGAACAAGTAAATCAGAGCAGTATGATAATTTTGAACAGATGACCCATCTATTACAACATAAGACTCATCTATTGAAATAGATAACGAATCTGATGCAACAGGTTAGACAACAGTTGCAATAGATGTATATATTTGTTTGATAATTTTCAACAGATGTATCATCTGTTGAAACAGATACGTGCCTATTTGTTTTTGGGAACAGATATGTACATTCACCTTCTTTAGCTCATGCTTCTCTTCTGTGGCCCTTGCACGCTGAACATCGATGCAAGATAAAGACAGAGGCGTTGCAATCTTTATTTTCTTGATGATTGATGATGCCTTAGAAGTGTCTTTTCTTTTCCTCTTAGCCGCCTTGATCTCTAGTGGAGTGTCTGAATATAAAATCCTCTTTGATGGAATGACACCCCTCTTAGATGACATTTCTTTTATAGAAGCATTTAGTGCATTAATAGCATTAATCACTTCATCATATTTCGCCTTGTAGTCTTGACATTTGCATGAAGAACATTCGCTAAATGCGGCAAAATTTGGAGAAAAATTTGTACAACCATTATGATCATAATCATAATGGCTTGTTGTTTCAAAAACTATAAGAGGAGCATCATTAGCCCCACCCTCCAAAATTATTTTTCTTGTGATGGTTATTGCTCCAAACAATTTCATTTATATTCCATCAACGAACTTAGGGTCCGATAAAGTTTGCACAAATTGTAAAGTAAGAAAAAATGGCATCTTCAACTCTCGGTTGGTCAGAACAAGCCATAGATGAACAATCTAAAATAAATTGGTACATATATTAAGATTGATGATGAAATTATTAATTAAAACAAAAACTTGATTATAATTGGACTTATTGCTTCCTTGGGGGGATTGAAAAGATCAAAATTTTTTGCATTTTTATCAGTTTTGGCCGACAACCATCTAAGAATTCATGGACAGGAAACTTCTTCCTGGTAGTTCACTTATTGTCTCAAATAAAGAATGGCTTCAAATGCCCAAACCTATAACATAAAGACAATAAATCAAGAGCATTATTTAATAAAAAAATGATGAATCATATCATGATAAAAGAAATATTTACCATGAAGGCCCATGAAAAGCCATATAAGTTGATTGTTTTTGGCATTAACAGAGTCAACAAATATTCGACAGTCATTTTAAAGCTTTCATAACCCCAAGGACAGTTGTTAAATGCCTCAAGATCCTCGGAGAGATTTATTAAATTGAGACTTATGTTGTTGTTAACGTCTCTCACCCAAATAACATTATGTACAAACCAAACCAAGTAGAATAATTGTTTGTGCTTCTTTGAAAGTCCTTTACCTTTCAACGCTTCTATTAGATTTTTATTTTTGAAGCTTGGACCAACAATGGACACTAGTTCATCATGATCACTCGACTTGCCTTTTCCTTTTTTAGGTGTGCGGGATGTTTTTTTTTTGGGTCATAGTAGGTATAACTTGAGAAGGAGAAAGAGGATAATATTTTAGTCCGATAACTATGGCAAAGTCCTTCCAACCAAAATAAACAGGCATGCCACAATAATTTATCCACACCTCATCCATCTTATATTTTTTTTTCATACATAAACCTGCGCTTGAGAAGATCATATATCATTTTCATCTGGAAACGAGCATTGTTGTCCTCCGGCAAATCAAGATATTTCCCAAAGCAGCTTTCCCTAAAATAAGAATCTAATTTTTGTTCTCAAAGTATTTTTCTGAAAGCGTCGAAATATTTTTCCATGACTGACTTAACCACGAGATCACCCGTTAAATTTGTGGTACCATCACACTGCATTCTCACAGGATAATGATCAATACTGAAGGTTTTGACCAACTCTTCGATGGAAGGACTATTAGCATTTGGATCATCTCTTTGAAAGATTCCTCCTCCTCGTGTTTATTATCTTCCGCTCCTGATTGAGATAACGCTTGTAAAGCAAGCTCATAAAGTGGTAGATGTGGCTGAGCTTCTGCACTTGTTCCTTTACTTGGACTTGATTCGATTTCTTTTATTTTGGGAGCCATGTTATCTTAAATTAACAGGAACATAACATATATTATAGTTGATTAATGCATAACAGTAATATAACAGTTCCAACAGACAACTAATCTATTGCACTAGGTATGTTATCTGTTACAACATATAACTGACC
Source organism: Capsicum baccatum var. pendulum (assembly GCA_030864225.1). Taxonomy (NCBI): domain Eukaryota; kingdom Viridiplantae; phylum Streptophyta; class Magnoliopsida; order Solanales; family Solanaceae; genus Capsicum; species Capsicum baccatum. Next base: position 221,813,282 of record CM061558.1, on the reverse strand, counting down.
TGTTGCAATGGATAAGTAATCAGTGGGAACCATAAAAACAGCACTAATCTGTTGCACCTGGTATTTTATCTAATAAAATATATAACTGACCTATTGCAGCGGATGAGTAATCCGTTGGAAACCATAAAAACAGATCATTAATCTATTGAACCAGGTATTTTATCTGTTGCAACATATAATCGACCTGTTTCAACGGATGAGTAAATTGTTGGAAAGAATAAAAATGGATCACTAATCTGTTGCACTAGGTATGTTATTTGTTGCAACATCTAACCGACCTGTTGTTACGGATGAGTAAACTGTTGGAAAGAATAAAAACAGTCCTAATCTGTTGCAAATTAAAGAGTAAACCATTGAAAAGAATAAAAATAGATCACTAATCAGTTATCTGTTGGATCAATATTATTTAGATTTCTTCCAAATAGAAGAGTCGTCTGTCGCAACAGATAAATGATCTATTAGATTGTTCACCTGTTGCATCAGATTTTCATAGTTGCATCAGATTTTCATCTGTTGTAATACTATTTTTACTAAGACAAACAATAAATTAACCCAGCAACACCAACACATCACACACACACACACACACACTAAGAACATCAACTGTGATAAAAAATTACCAATAAATTTGAATCAATAGTACGACAACAACAACAACAAGAAATGCTAGAAATTAGGGTTTAATTCAGTCCACATTTCAATACTAGAAGAGTAGTTGGCTCAAGTTCCTCTGTTTTTTTATAATTTTTACTTGTGAAAAAAGAAATGGGATGACGAAGAACTCGAAGTTGTTGTCACTGGAGAATTCTTCACGTCGATTGACGGTTGAAAGTCGAAAAGAAACTCGCCCGACTATTTGTCGTCGGAGGTTGAATGGAGAAATTTTGCAGAATTGTTGGTTGGGAGAGAGTTGAAAAAAGCTGGAGAGATAGAGTGGTTGATTTGGATTGAAGGGGGTGTGGGTTGGGTTGATTTGTATTTTTGAAAAGAGTAGAAAGTTTTGAAAATATTAATCAAGTACACAATTAACTTAATCAAGTTTCCTAATGATGTTTGACCCTATCTGTTGGTCAATGTCACCAATCCTTCATTCAAGACTTAAAAGACACCTTTCCTTCAATTTTCTCCACCTTCCTCTTTGTTTATTAATTTAAATTTTTACTGTCTGTCAGTAATTATATTTGAAATTAACTCTTTCTTGATCCACAATAACAACATATTCAATGTAGTCTCACAAGTAGAGTCTGGGAGGATAAAATGTACGCAGACTTTAGCTCTATCTTTAGTGCCGGCTTAAGGGAAAACAACTAAAGCCATGACTTTTAGCCCCTAAATTAAAGGCCCCATATTTTCATTGGTATTTAATATTATATATATATTATATATATATATATATATATATATATATATATATATATATATATATATATATATTATAGAATAAACAATATTTTTTAAAAAAAAAAACAAGATTTATGCTTGTCTCTTGTGTATTTAATAGAGTTTATATAGAAATCAATCTATGTTATTCTGATGAATACTTCATTCATCTCAATTTATGTGTTATTTTTTGCTTTTTTCACAATTAATTTGACTAATTTCAAAGCTAAATAAGATTAGAACAATAAATGTTCATTATATAATAATACTAACACGCTGACAAATGAATATTCAATATACGTCCAAAATTGCTTGTATATCAGCGCTACAGAACAAAAAGGAAAGAGATCAAATAAACATAGTATATAATTTTATTAATTAAATTTAAGGGCCTCTTATTTAAGTTGGCTTTAGACCATAAACCTGGTTAAGCCGCCCCCGTCTATCTTGGCTAATAGGTACGTTTTTCGATAGAGCCTCTACCTTTCTTGATTACCTTGTCCTAAATTTTTTTGCTTTTCGTTGTGGTTTGAGTGCTTGGATGCAGTGAGGGAAGCTCTATGGAGCAAATTTGGAGGGGAGCAAGAGAAGATCAAACATGAAGCATATGAGATGCTGAAAATTGTTGACAATGAACTCAAGGGCAAGAAGTTTTAAATTGTTGACAATGAACTCAAGGGCAAGAAGTTTTTTGGGGGAAATAAAATTGGATTTGTTGATGTTGCTGCAAATTACATCTCATTTTGGGTGGAAATTAGTGAAGCAGCTACTGGAAATGTGTTGATCACAAGGGAAAAGTTTCCCAATTTGTGTGCTTGGATAGATGAGTACCTAAGTTATAGTGAAGTTAAAGAAAATCTCCCTGACAGATTTTATGCTCAGTTTTTTCAAAGCTAAAGCACTAGCTAAAAATGTTATTTCTTAAATGAACATTTTAAGATTGTGTGTGGAATAAAATTCATCATAGGACACTAGCTAGCTTAACTTTCTCAATTTAGGTGATTTTTGTTTTATGTGTAGAGGCAAGGCGACCGCATGTCTTTCTTGTTTGTTTTAAAAGGCGAGTACGAAAGGCGAGATGTTTTACGTAGTAAGGGTGAGACGTAAGCCCCAAGACATAGGGCATAAGTCTTATGGATCTATCAGGCGTATATCTAGTCTTATGGATCTATCGGCCGTATATCTTATGTATCTTTATTTTGTAATTTATTAATAAAAATGTGTGTCAAAAAAAAATTTCTAATGATTCTATAACTAATTCAAATAAATTCATTAATAATATAGAAAAAAATATTACAATTATTATTTTAGAAATGTAACAATACATAAAAATGATATGCCCGAGATAATTTCTAAAACTAAAATTAATATTCATCTCCAATCTACTAGTCGTTCCTACTATCAACTAATATTGTACAAAAAATGAGCAAATTTTCTTGATAAACATAGTAATATGGACTCTCTCTCCTATCAATTTCTTTATGAAACTAGTTAGTTGAAAAAATTCGTTTTGTCAATTTTCAAGCATAATTATCTAAAAATTATTTATGATTGTGACATTTTCTATGGAACTTGATTTTTTTATTTACATATATCTTAGAAAAAATCACTACAATGTAATATTATAAGGTATAAATATCATTACATCAATAATAAAAAAATATGATTATAGCAAAAGATATTTTAAAAATAATAAAACTCAAATGTATCGTCCGGGCATACGTTTTTATGCGCGGGACTTACGTCACAAATTCTAGGACTTACGTCCTATGAATCTGCATTTTCTATTTGCGTTCTGAAGCATGTTTGGTATGCCGGGACTCGTCCTGAACACTCCCCAAAAACGCCTTTGAAAATACTGGTTATCCTTATGGAGTACCTTATAAAGATAAATATTCAAGGTTTATATGACTTTTTGACCAAATGGAATTAGGGGTGTGCATCAGTCTGTTCGGCTCAATTTTATTTATTATCGGTTTGGTTTATCGATTTTCAATTTTTAAATATACTAAAACAATAATCAAACTAATAAGAATTTTTTTATCGATTTTTAGTCCTTAACAGTTTGATTTTTGGTTTAACCGATAAGAGAAAACTCATAAATTAAAAAAATAGTAACTAACATGAAAAGAAACCGAAACTTAGTTGCAACCAAAATCCTACATGATGTGTTTTAATTTACAATAATCCTCAAGATTGAACAAAATGTTAGTTAGAAAATATTAAGAGTTTGTATAATTGAAATAATAGGTTTGTTAATTTGTAGAAGTTAAAAGAGAAATTAAGATATATATATATATATATATATATATATATAAATATATATAATATTAAAAGTGTGAAGATCCTTAAAAAAATGATTTGAACTTTTTGTCCTTCATTAAAAAGACCCTTCTTTAGATAAAACTGTCATTTCATTATTTTCTTTAATTATTATTTAATTATTTTTATTATATTAAATAGACTCCTAAAATATATGAGATTCCTAAAATATATGGAAAGAGAATCAATTAATATTTTTCCTTATACTGATCAATTACAAAAATACTCCTAAAATAAGATAGAAAAATACTCCTAAAATAGGACTCTATTAAGGAAATACTTCTATAAATATTGAGATACAATTATTATTTAATTATTTTTATTATATTAACTGGAATCCTAAAATATATTGAAGGAGAATCAATTAATATTTTTCTATCAATTATGAAAATACTACTAAAATGGGATAGAAAAATACTCCTAAAATAGGAATATATTAAGGAAATACTTCTATAAATATTGAGATGCGTTAAACTACCGAAAAATCAATTTACTTATTGGGATTCAACGTGTGTGTATATATAGCTTCTTTGTTTTTTCATTCAAGTCATTCTTTAAGGTCAAAATTTTCGTTCACACAAGAATTATTTTCATCAAAATTGAAGCTTTGTGATCACTATTGTATTGTTTTATTGTAATTTACAGGTCGTAGATGAATTTACAGATGGTAGATGAATGTTGGGCAGCTTTGAGGATTTTTTTTAGGTAAAGGTTAGATTTAATTGTATTATTTTTATATCTCTGTTTTGAGAATTTTTTTTTTGCGTAAAGGTTAAGTTTAATTGTATTATTTTGATATCTCTATTATCGTATTTCTTTTTATAGTTTACAGATGCTAGATGACTGTCAGACGACTTTGAGAAAATTTTTGTGTAATTATATTGTTTTGATGTCTCTATCATCGTATTGTTTTGTTGTAGTTTACAGGTGGTAGATGAATGTTGATCGACTTTGACAATTTTATTTTAAAGGTTATGTTTAATTAAATAAATTCTTTAAAAGATGTTGAATTTAATTATTGTATATATCTTTGTTATTTAGACAAATATCCTATTTAGCGTAAGATTTGAACTCAATAAAATGAGGTACACGCGCGAGACACGTACATCTAAACTAGTATATATCTATATACATACATACATACACATATATATATATATGTGTGTGTGTGTGTGTGTAAAATAGTAATTTAGTATATTGTTATTGGGTTTTCGATTTACCTAATAACCCAATAAGGAAAATCAAAATCGAACCAATAACCAAATATTTTTTTTTTTTGTAAAATTATTAAAAATCATTAATCTAATAGTATAATAACAATAAACCAACAACATTTTTATCGGTTCAATTTATTAATCAGTTTTTGCACAACTCTGAATGGAACAACTATTTTACTATATGAGCAACTAAAAGAAAGAAGAAGACTAGCATTATTCCTAGTTCCCTTACCCTTTGTTTGGATGGTGATTTGCTATGGTATGGTATGATATAATTATTAAGAGAATCATGTTTGTTTTGATTGTTTATTAAAATTTATGGAATGATATGGTTTAATCTCATGATTTAGTAATCATCAAAACCCCATTTTATGTAACCACCGATTTGGTGGTATCCCATGATTTGCTTATTTTTTTTTTAATTATGCCCTTACTTAATAGTATATAATCTTATTTTTCCTTCACCTTATATTATTTAACTCCACCTTCTACTGCGACCTCCACCCACCAGCCTCACCCCACCCCCACACCACCAAACCCCCACCCATTTTTTTAAAAATATTTCAAAAACTTGTTCTTACCCAACCCTCATTCTCAACCCACACCTCACCAATTTTTTTTCATTTTAAATTTATTTTTTAAAACTTTTAAGAAATTTTTTCTTACACCACCCCACCCCCTATCATCCCCCCCTCCCCACAAAAAAGAAATAATTTTTTTTTAAAAAAATTAAAACTTCTTTTACCCCACCCCTATCCCTATCCCACCCCCTACTCCACTACCCCACCCCCAGATATTTCTTTTAAGAAATTATTTTTTTAGCCCTACCACCCTTTATCATATTCGTTTTCATTATTTTGTGTTAAAGATATACAAATGCTTTTAGAACTTTTTTTTGTTTGTGTTATGAACACAAAAAAATAAGAAAGAAACAATTTATTTTCTTGAAAAATATTTTTTTTTTTGGATTCCATTATCAAACACATCCGTAGCATACACAAAAAATACATTCAAACTTTGTATTTGTCGTCGGTGTCTCGTCTCAAAACACCCAAAAAAATAAAAATTTGTTACTATAAAAAATAAATCTAATTATATTTATTTGATCTACTATTTTATTATCTTTGTTAGAATTTACATGAATTTAATATCTTAATATACCTACATGACATAATTATGATAAAATAGTAGGAAGAAAATTATTTTATTAAAAATTATTAATAAATTTAACATTTATAATGATTAAGAGTATTATAATAAGCTTACCGGTTATAATACAGTGTTATACTATACTGTATTATACCATACCATACAGTATCTAATGTATGATCGCAAACCACAATCCAAACTTAGGTATTTTGAGAGAGAAGCAAACCACTCCTGATATTCATGTATTATAAAGTATTTGCAAAAGGAAAAGAAAAATGAGAAACTTTAGATCTGATCCTCACGAAGGTTCAAATTGAATTTAAGCCGCCTTGAGTTGTCTGATCCTAAAGGAAGAAAGCTCCCATCTGTTCAGTTGAAGAAGATCTCTAACCTTTCTTGCCAAACCTTCACAGCTTGTAATGATAATCTGTTATTTATAGTTAGCCCTCTGTTGTCAAATTGTCTCCTCTATTTGTTATAGCATCCTCCATGGTGTGGTCATATCCCCTCCAATGTCCGAGGCGAGCAACTTTGGGTCAACTTCAATTATTATTTTGTAGAGACCTTGTGCTTCACTGTTTGATTACAATCAACATCGTCCTACTCTCAGCCCAATTGCTCATACCTTGATCTAGATATACAAAATAGGACATAATGAATTTGCCCTTGCTGTATATTCCCCCTGCTCCACAGTTTACTTCTTGACAGCTACCTTGCAAAACAATGGAGGAGGTTTAGTCCTTTTTACTACTTTGATGAATTTATATGTAATTAGATGTTCCATTAGACTATCCGGTTGTGAAAATATTAAGGTAGATTTTTTGGATTCATAGTTTTCTAGTAAGGTTTCTAGAATATCTAGTGTAATTTCTAGAATAATCATATTGAAGAAATATCTAGATATTCTAGTTAATTCTAAGTTGAATAATCTAGAAAAGGATAGTATAGTTATTTAATATTTGTGTTAGGAAAGATCTAGATAGGGTGCTAAATATTTGAGGGATCTTTGTGGAAGAACATAGAACACTCTAGATTTGTAGCATTTATAACCAACCAAAAAATCAAATTCAAGTTCTCCCTTTCAATATCTTTTTCACCTTTCTAGCTTCCCTTTCTTAGTTGAATCTTTCGATATTAGTTAAATAATTTTGGGCTAACAGAAGATCTCTCAAACTACACCTTTCTTCTGCTATTCTCTACAACAGTCTCTCCCACTCATTATCCAGTTTCAAACTTCCAAAATTCTGCCCCACAATATCAGCTAGAGATGGTCGAATGAACAACTCTGATCTTTTTATTGAAGGGGCTTCATTCCCATACCGAGATGCACACCTGGATCTCCAAATTAAAGCACCAAGTGATTAGTGCAAGGACTATTTTAGCCATGAATGAGGCAACCACATTAAGAGTTGTGTGGTTCCACCATTGCAGTAGCATCTGAGAAGTATTGACGAAAAGAGGTTTACATTTCATTCCAAATATCCTAATGAGTGAAACATCTTTTGGTTACTGATGATGATTTGTTGTTTGAAAGAGGTCATATTCAATCCATAAAAAGTTGGAGAGATTCACAAGTTTATTGTTAAATCTTGTATAAAGGAAGGTATTAATTACTCAATAAAAATCTTACTTTTGGATCACCAAGGATTTGGGTTGATCTCATCTCTCAAACTTGCGAATGGCATGTCAATATATAACACTAACATTTTTAGGTAGTGAAAATATAACCCTAATGTCAATAATGCATGTGACTTGTAATTTCTTCTAGCATTTAAGTGATAAGAGCCTTCTTTTTGTCTTCACCTTTCCCAACTACTGTTGTTAGGAAACAAAAAATGGTTAAGCGAACTCCTAATTATTATCATCTGAGATTAGGTGGGGTGGATGAAATATCTTAATTCTTAATTTGAATTTCCAGCCTTGGGAATTCAAATTAATCAGATTGGTGGATTTCTAATTACCCAATGGTACCAAAATAGAAATGTTAGAATCATCTCTTTGGTCAATATGATGCACAATGCCTAGTTTGAAATCCATGTTCCAAACCCTTCGGTTACTGACATAATTCAAAATATAGATGTGTTCTTAACTGAAAGCAATGACTGCTAACACTGCTGGTGGGCCAATTTTTAATGACCCTCACGGTCATTTTTCTGTATTTTCATATATTTTTTGTGTCTAGAGCTTTTTTATGACCGTCTCAAGTTATTTATGACTTGATGGGATTGATAGGTCGGTTTTCAGGCGATTCGTTTGAGAATTTTAGTAATATCTCATATACTGTGGAATATTTAATGTAAATTGGTATTTAGTAGAAATATAATTTATTACTCTTCTAGAATAATTTTAACTAAAATTTACATATATACACAAGGTAACTTTAACTAATTACACTAAATTCCAATTTGGTAAAGTAATTACATAAATCCCAAAGTAATTACTTAAATTCCTTATTTTTTTAACTTCTCTCTCTAACCCATTATACATCCAAAAACACACTGCTTCTGCGTTGCCTCTCCCGTATTTTGCTCCCATCACAAACCCATTTTTTTCTCCATAATTGAAACCCCTTTTTCACGCCAAAATCAAGCAACATGTACTTAGAGGTTACCAATTTGTATGTTTTCAAGCATTAATTGAACTTTTTAATTTTCTTCATTGTTTTCTGAATTCTGTTGTTTCAAATTTACTTAATCGGGATAATTTTTTATTCTTGTTTGGTTGCATGTTGGTTAGTATGAAATTACCTTCTTTTATAATCCCTATTTCAGGGTAAATATGATACTACCTTATTGCTCAATCCTAATGCATTGGTGGTATTTCTGATATTGTGTGTCCTCTAGTTTTTTCTGGAGCCCATGAAGGTGCCTCGGGTAGAGTCAAAACTAAGAGTTTTTCTCTTCAAGATTTAGTTCATCTCATTTTTGTTTGCATCTGGTAATCTTTTAACGTAAGTATCTTCTATCGTCTGAAATTAACTTTATCTCAGGTCACAGACTTCAAAAAAAGCTTAAACACAGTGAACTCTCATTGTGAAGAGGTATTTTTCTATGTTCTGTATTTCTCTTCGTTATTTTCCCTATTTTCTTAACATAACTCAGTTTGCTTGTAGCAGGTCCGACATTCTCTCAAATTGAAGGAAATATTGAAGAAAATATTGTATCTAGGGAATGCATTTAACCAGGGAACTGTCAGAGGTAAGAATCTCCATCCCTCTTGCAATTCTTCAAAATCTCATCTTTCTAATCTGGACTATTGCAGGAAAGTTTGATAAACATGTTGACTTTGTGAATGTCTGAATATTGTATAAGGTTACATTATACATTCTGATAATTATGTAAATAATTTATGTATAAGGATAATATATTTATATCTATAGTGTGCCATTATACATTATGAAAGATTATATTTTAATGTATAATTTATAGTATATATGGCATTATAATTGACTGTTATACAAGTAGAAAGTCTTAATATTGTATAGTGTTACATTATACCTTTTGATAAGCTTATAAAATGTCAATTGCATGAAAATTATATTTTAATGTATAATTTATAACATATAAGACATTATACATTAGTTTTTTCTGATAAACTAATATAAATCTTAAGAATTGTATAATGTTACATCATTTTTTCTTCAAATTAGGGATTGTGGCATTTTTGTGGTTGCATATACAGAAATATTAAGTGAAGCACTGCCAGTGCAATCATGTGATTTTGATGCTGAAAGTCAACGTGCACGCTATGCTTCATTACTATGACATTACGGAGTGACCAAGGCAAATCAAACATACACAAGTGATAATGACGATCCTCCTTGTTCAAGGAATCGTTTCCCAAAATCAACTAATGAAAGTGTAATTGTTACTTTAGAGTAGCACTTTTTTATAATAGTCAGCATGAAAACATCTAATTGTTGTTTTAGTATTTGATGTTAAACAACTACAATATTGATTATTTTTTTGATGTTGAATTTTAATTTAGAATTTACGGCTGTCCTTAATCTTTCAATACATGCATATCTTTTGAAGAGGTTTATTGCAATGATGTACTACATATTGTATTGTTTCTATATAGTTTGATAGATATTACGTTTGACATACATTATATTATATATAATGTATAAAAATAAATTACACATTAATGTGTTATTGTATATCTAACACATTGTATTATTTTCACTATGTAAATTCGTTTTCAACAACAACAACAATAAACCCAATGTATTCCCACATAGTGAGGTCTGAGGAGGGTAAGATGTACGCAGTCCATACCTCTACTTCTAAAGAAGTAGAAAGGTTGTTTCCGATAGACCCCCAGCTCGAGACACGAAATACTACACAAATACATAGTAAAACATGGAACAAGATGGAATGACATAAATACGACACCCATAAGTAATAGAAAACAGAGAAAAGTAAGCAAATTCGTAATAAAGCATGAAATAAGGTATCATAACAAGAATAATACCCCCACCAAGTAATTCCCTACACTAGCGACCCAAATTGACCCTAGCCTTCTGCCCTAACTATGTAAATTCGTTTTATAAGTTAATAATACAATGAACATGTCACTCATACATTTAGAGTTATGTATTACATAACATCATACAAATTGTTAAAAGTATATTACTTAATTGAAAATAATGAAAATTTTAACATCATACATATTAATAAAGTATAAAACTATATCATAAATTTGTTAGATTCTGTTAAAGTATTCAACATTTATTACTTTGTGATAGTTTTCAATATTTAATGTATGATTGGTACGCACATAAGAGTAAGTTATGCAACACAAAATTTATATCATACATGTACATTTAAGTATAATATATTATCATACACATAACACATTATTGAATGTCAACTAAATTTTGAATAAAATAGAACACATGATTGTGCCTTTTATTTTGTTGTTTAAACATAAAACTATACATGTCGTCAGTTATAAAGGTAATAAATAAGACAATGCAATATGATCTATGTATAATGTACCACATTGTATTATTTTCAGCATGCAAATTCTTTTATACGCTAATAATACACTGAACATGTAACTCATACATTTAGAGTTATGTATTACTTAATATCATACAAATTGTTAAAAGTTTATTACTTAATAGAAAATAATGAAAATGTTAACATTGTACATATTACTAAATTATAAAAATATATCATAAATTAATTACATACCATTGACGTATTTTACATTTATTACTTTATGATTATTTTCAATATTAAATGTATGATTGGTATGCAAATAAGAGTACGTTATACTAAAAAAAATTTATATCATACATATAAACTTAAGTATAATACATTATCATACACATAACAAATTATTGAATGTCAACTAAAATTTGAATAAAATACGACACATGAGTGTGTCCTTTAATTTTGTTGTTTTAAACATAAAACTGTACATGTGGTCAGTTACAAAGGTAATAAATAAGGCAATGCAATTTGATCTATGTATAATGTAGAACATTGTTATGAAAATGTCAAACACTTATTAAGAAGTAAACTTCAACTAACAATATAAAATATAATTCAAAATTATTCAAGAGTGTCAACATAATCTAAGTAAAATGGTTATTCAAACAAAACCAAACTAAGCATCAGCATATAGATAAAACAATTATCTTTGTCACATTTTCTTTGGGAAGAAATCGCACATCCCTCGGTTGTGACCTGCACGTCCGCATTTACCGCAACAGTTCGAACATGAAGTCAGTGATTCACTTAATTTCAAATTTCTTTCTTTTGTTGTCTTACCTGGAGGTCTTTTGTATTTGAGTGGCACAACTTCTTAATCATCAATAAATTATGGAACATTTCAATCCTTCATGTCTGGCATTGAAACTATTGGGAGTTTATATATCTTGACAATAGTGTTTGACCTGTACAATTCTGAGCAGTAACGATCATAATCTTGTACATCAACACTTTTACTCTTTAATACGATAATTGCGTGTGGACATGGTATTCAATCAATTTGATACCGGTCACAGTTGTACGAGCCACGATCATTATCAACAATATACCTTCTTCCCGATTCATATACATAGTAAAAATAACTATCAGCTGCTTTAACCTATTAGAAATGAATTATTTAATATAGATGTTCCAAATGATTCATACAAGATGCCTTGAGGACCCATTTACAGTCTTTGTTACGACAGTGCAGTACATAGATGCATCAAATAAAAACAGATAGTCAATGTATTAATATCGATATAAAATTCATGATTTTAATTAAAATATTAAAATTTCCCTTGTTACGGTGTCATTATACATTCATTATAATTTATAATTACATATTATACATTATTTATACATCTTTCAACAAATAGATAACAATGTCCAAACAACAATTCCTTCAAAACACCTATTACAAAAAAAATCATACATTAAACCTTCAATAAATTATGATAATATTTCAGTTCATGCCTTTGTTTGTCAGATCGTTTAGCAAAGGTGTTGAAGCCATTCGATATCGCATATTTTTCCATTACTGAATAAATATTAAAAAATTCACCCCACCACCCCAACCTCTTTCCCTTGCACCCCTCTCCTTACCTTTCAAAATTTTCCCTCTTTTTCCTATAGAAATAAACACACACACACTCTTAACAATACACAACACTCACACACAGAGATATATACACGGTGATTTACACACTCACACAGATAGAGGAAAATAGAGAGAAACAGAGGAAATGCGAGAGGAAATAGTGAAAAAGTGAGTGAAAGATATTAAAGGAAATAGATAGTGAATGAAAAAGGCAAACTCAGCTCCGGCTGGGTTTTTTGATGAAATTTTAACCAGAATTTCCTCCATCATGTAATTCGTTAACTTTCTCCCAAAACCCAATCAAATTCAACGACTAACACCCAAAAATCATCGGAAAATCCACTACAAGCCCCGAAATTGCTCCCTTTTGTGTCTTTTTGATGTATTTAACTTCAATTTTTTTTGAACATCATCAATATTCAATTCCATTGCGATCGTCACAATCAATTTTAAAACTTTAATACTTTCAGAAACAATAATGACATCACTTTTGTATGATTTATAACTGATTTTCGACTCCCAAACACCGAAATGACGCAACAATATGGGGATGTTCATTTTTTTTCCAGAAATCAAGAAAAAATAGGACTTTTTTCCTCAAGAGCGTATATCAACAATGATGAAAATTAACTGTCATGTTTAAGAGTTTTTTTTTAAATTTAACTTTCAGTTACTATATTAACTCATACTCTACTTAATTATAGGTATTTAATAGCGTAATTTAAGGATTTGAAAGATATTTTCTGATTGCTATTTTCATAATTATAGGCAAAATATTTTTATCGTACATCCCATCAGTGTATAACAAACTCACAAATGTATAAGTATATTTTGCAAAATAGGGAGAGAGGAAACCTAAAGGGATTATCTGTAAATACTTTCATATTACACGAGATTTCTGTGGTTTTTACTAATTTTAACTTGTATAAAAATTCTTTAGTTATGATATAATTATATTACTTTATAATAGCTTTTATAGTCTATTAATATTTTAAGCGGAGATAGTAAATCTAGAAATGTTAAAATATTATTATCATATAATAAAGGTTTTATTAGAAATAATTTTCTATTAATTATGATGTATTCAAAATATTATATTTATTTTACCATGAACCTATGCAATACTCGAGTATATACATAACAAGATTAAATTTGATAAATAATAGATATATATGTGTACATACATGACATATGTCACATTAAGTATCAAAATAATTGGTTTAAGTGGCAATAGTAGGAGTTACTGGTGATGAGTGGGTTAGTTAACAAAGGTAATTGAGTTAAAAGCGATAAAAGAGTTTCAAAATGATGTGTAGGTGACTCAAGTTTTAATAATTGACTGTAGATAACAATTACTTTATTAGTAATTAAGAAAGTTGGGGTAGTTTGAGAATAGCCCACAAGTTTTTTAATTTATATTTTATCCAAATGTTGACCCAATATAATAGAAAATGGAGGAAAAAATGCACGTTTCTCTCTCTCTTTTCATCCATTGTTGTTTTTTCTCTCTTCGTGATTTTTTTTGTTCATTATTGTTGCTGCTTTATTCATCATCTTCTACTTCATTATCATAATTTTTTTCTTCATTATCATCTCCATCTTCATCTTGTTGACCATTGTTGTTATTGTTATAGCTACTGCTGCTACTTGACTAATTTTTTTAGGTCAAATTTTGTTTTGTACATCTGTTTGACATTACTTCATAGGTAACTTTGGAAAGTAAAATTATGATTTTTAGTTGAATTTGTAATCTAGGTGCGCTGCTACTGCTATTTTTTTCAATAATGAAAAGAAGAACCCGGACATGAATCCAATATATGAGTCATATGTTGCAACAGATGACTCATATATTGCGACAGATGAGTCATCTGTTGCAACGGAAGACTTATATGTTGGATTCATGTTTATGATTCTATAGTTCTGTAATACAAATTGAACAGATGGACCATCTGTTGCAACAAATTAATCATCTGATGCAACTGATTAATCAGCTGATGTAATAGATTAGTCATCTATTGTAACATATGAATCATCAGTGCCACAGATGAATCATTTGTTGCCACAGATGACTCACATATGTCAACAGGACCCGAAGTTGATTCGAACAGGTGAGTCATTCGTTGCAACATAACCTAATTATTATTATTATTATTATTATTATTGTCAATCGACCAATTGTTAACTGGCAGCGTCAGGACCCTTCCCAGCTTTTGAATCTCATAAAGCTGCCTTGTTGTCATGGTGCCCAACTCCACTGGAGTTCATGAATCTGCCTTTCAAGTTTCTACACGGTGTCATGCAGAAACACCATGTCCCAACCCAGATCAACCACATCTAGAACACACATGCATTAACCAAAAATATAAAATACTAAAGAAAGGAAAAAAGTCCGATAGTTTTACATAAAGAAAAAAAATACCTCAATAGACGAAAAAGGAATCTACTCTTTGAAGAGAAGTTGCTGAAGATGTAAAGGTGTTTTTATAAAAGACAAGATGCAATAAATAAATAAAGTGGAGTAGACTGAACGAGTAAGGAGTGACCTATTTATAGAGGATTGAATTTGAATGTGTTAGTCAAAAAGCCACGACTGTTCACCTCTTTTTTAATAATTACATCACTTAATTAAATAAAATTGGTGACTTTTCAACTATTTAAATTAAAAAAATAAATTTAAATACCAAAAAGGTGAAAAATCATGAATTTTCACCTTTCTAATAACCATTTATTTATATTAAATTAATAACATTTTTCATTGAGTTCTTTCAAACATATGACCCTTCTGTTGCAACATGTTAGTGATATGTTGGATTAAATAAAACAACTAGCAAGACCTTTTTAGATTTCTTTTCAATAGATATGTAATCTATTGCAACAACTTACCTGTCTGTTTGATAAATTCCAACAAATGAGTTATCTATTTCAAAAGGTAGCTAATTTTTTGATTCAATCAAACTACCTTTTCGTGTATTGTACGCCACTTCATGATGGGAACTGAAGATAAAACACTATTTTATTCTGCCATTGATGAGAACAGATGGGGTAGAAAGAATAAGGTGTGTGCAAATAGATGGATCCACTTTCATATGTGTGAGGTATGTATTACTGATCAGATTTTCGTGACAAACACACATAAAGTACAATGATTTTGTGAATGCTATTTTTTACTGATTAGGCATTGATTATTAAAATAAAATTTTGCCTTTTACAGTTAAGTTTGGTAGGTCAAACTTATAAGGCTGAGGGACTTACAAGGCGGTGTGGGTCCCATGCTATAGTCTAATGATGGTTTTGCTAATGTTTATGTTTACGTGTTTAGTTTGTAGAAGGGATAAAGTTTTGATGGTAGTGTAGATGTTTAATAGTTATAGGATTGATTTTAAGGGTTCAATGGATTGTTGAAACGCCTCAGAATTCTCTCACTACAGCAAACAAGAATAGAAATCCATAGAAATTTCCCAAGGTCTAAATTTAAATAGATGGGTTTCTTGGGGAGATGATTATAGAGTAGAAGGTGTTGTAGGAGAATATCTGCGAGAGAAGAGGGATAGAGCTATTGAAGACTATATCATCTCAAACCTTATTATAGAAGAAACACAAGGTTTTAAAGGAACTCATCTAAAATTCACACCATAAAATATTCTTCGAGGGATGATTTTGTTCCTGAGAAATTAGATCTTAGTCTATAAAATGCACACTCATCTAAAGTTGGGAGATACGCAACAACAGGTGTGGATACTTTCAGTCTGCACTTTAGATGAGTGTGTATTTTACAGTCTGAGATCTAATTTCTCAGGAAAAATCATCCCTCGAAACATATTTTACACTGTGCATTTTAGATGAGTTCCTTTTAAACCTTGTGTTTCTTCTGTAATAAGGTTTGAGATGATATAGTCTTCATTAACTCCCTCCCTGTCTCGCAGATATTCTCTAACAACACCTTCTGCTTTATAATCATCTCCCCGAGAAACCCATCCATATAAATTTGAACCTGGACAATTTCTATGAAATTTTTATTCTTGTTTGCTGTAGTGAGAGGATTCGGAGGCCTTTCAACAATCCATTGAACCCTTAAAACCAGTCTTATCACTATTAAACATATACACTGCCATCAAATACTTATCTCTTCTCTAAACTACCCACATAAATATACACATTAGCAAAATCATTATTAGATTATAGCAGGGTATCCACATCACCTTCTAGGTTCCTCTGCCTTATTAGTTTGAACCTACCAAACTCAACTATAAAAGGCAAGATCTTTTTTTAATGATCAATGCCTAATCAGTAAAAATCAGCATTCACAAAATCATTCAACTTTATGTGTGTTTTCCATGATAAATTGATCAGTAACACATACTTCGCACATATGAAGTACTTATATACATCGATTTACAAGCAGCTTTTTCCTCCGAGAACCCATCTTTACTCTAACCTTTTAAGTTGGTCGATCAAAAGTTGATCCCACTTTCACTTTTCTTTCTTTTGGGAGACATATTTTATCTACAAATAAAATTAAAATTGATCTCTACATAATTCTAAAAAAGTAATACAAAATTTAATAAATACAATACATTTCAATAATAATTTCAACAGATGACCCATATGTTGCAACAGACGACCTCCTTGTTGTAACAGATTAAACACCTATTATAACAGATGACCATCCTATTGAAATAAATAAGTCATATGTTGGAAGATCTATTTTAATTTTTTCCAGAAGTTGTTTCGTCTATTTCAACAAATGGGGAATCTGTTGGAAGATCTATTTTAATTTATTCCATCAGCTATTTCATCGGTTGCAACAAATGGGAAATCTGTTGGAAAACCTATTTTCATATCTTCCAACAGATTTTCCACCTGTTGTAAGACCAACACTAACACCACCAATACCAATACCAACATCAACACCAACACCAACACAACAGCACCAATACGAACAACACCAGAAAGATCAACAAGGATTTTTAGTTTAAGATCTCAAGGGTCATGACTTCGATTATTTAATTAAAAAATAATTTATAAATAAATAATAAGTGAAAAAATATGCTATACATAAGATTTTATTTTGTATCTATTTAATTTAAATAACCATTTTTCATCAAAGAACATATGATAAATTTCAATGAATCACGAAAAGAATAAAGAAGAAGAAAAGAAGGCAGGAATATCATAGAATATAAATGAGTGAAATCACATACCTCATGTATATAGATCTATTATTTTGGTTCTGATGGTGATGAGATTCTAATTCTCAGCTAAAAGAGGAGAGAAAAGACAAAAAAAAAACGGTTGTGGTTGGTTTAAATAAAAAAGAAAGAGGAGAAAAGAAAAATATTTTTTTGAGAGAAAATTGTAGAGATGGTTTTTAATATTTATTGGTGGTGGTTTTGGTATTTGAAAATATCCAAATTCTACGCTAAGTTTTAGCTCAAGAGAAACCACGTATGGTGTTGCTATTGAGATTGTGAAAACGTGTCAACCAATAATAAAATACTATCAATTTGGGATAGACCCTAAAATAGCTATATAATTAGCACTATTACTGATCATGTTAGTAGTATTAATTTATGATAGATATATCCAATATATCTCAACTCATTTGACAACAACATGAAGAATCATTTTCAACTTAGGAGCTACTACTACTCTTTGTTCCTTGTCTTATTCCTGTTTATGATCATATCCTTCCACTACACTATTGGAAGTGATGGTGTCATTGAAAAGGAAATACAAGATAACCTGTTTACTTTTCTCTGTTTTCTATTACTTGTGGGTGTCGTATTTATGTTATGCCATCTTGTTCCATGCTTTACTATGTATTTGTGTAGTATTCCGTGTCTCGAGCCGGGGGTCTATTGAAAACAACCTTTCTACTTCTTTAGAGGTAGAGGTATGGAATGCGTACATCTTACCCTCCCCAGACCTCACTATGTGGGAATACACTGGGTTTGTTGTTATTATTGTTTATTTCAAAAAGAAAATTGATTTATCTAATAGATGGGTAATTTGTTGCAACAAATTCTATCTGTTTGATATTTTCTAATAGATGTGTCATCTATTGCAGTAGATGTCTATATCTATCTGATAATTTCCAATAGATAAGTCATTTATTGTAGCAGATTACCTATTTGTTGCAACAGATGTCTGTAATTATTTGATAATTTTCAACAGATCTGTCATCTGTTGTAATAGGTTAGTCATCTGTTTATTCAATTTAAGCCATTAATTGTAATAACTAAATTGATTTAGCTAAAATCAAAGATGAATTGATACGTTCAATTACAATTGATCAATTAATCTCATTGTAATTACATGATCAACTGTTGTGTTCGTTCTGAGTAAGGTGATCAGTTGATCATTTTTATTTGAAATGGTTCAAATCAAGCCATTGATTTTAATAACTACATTGATTTAGCTAAAATTAAATATGAATTAATACGTTCAATCACTATTGGTTAATTGATCCCATTACAATTACATGATCAACCGTTGTGTTAGTTTTGAGTAGGGTGATCAATTGATCAATTTTACTTGAAATGATTCTAATAAAGTCATTAATTGTAATAACAAAATTGATTTAGCTAAACTCGAAGATGAATTGACATGTTTAATTACAATTGATCAATTTATTTCATTGCAATTACATGATCAACTGTTGTATTCATTCCGAGTAGGGTGATCAATTGATCAATTTTACTTGAAATGGTTCAAATCAAGACATTAATTATAATGACTAAATATATTTATCTAAAATTAAATATGAATTGCTACATTCAATTACAACTGATTAATTGATCTTATTGCAATTACATGATCAGTTGTTGTGCGCGTTTTGAGTAGGGTGATCAATTGACCAATTTTACTTCAAATGGTTCAAATCAAGACATTAATTGTAATAAATAAATTGATTTAGCTAAACTCAAAGATGAATTGATATGTTCAATTACAATTGATCAATTGATCTCATTGCAATTATATGATCAACAATTGTGTTCGATCTTAGTAGGGTAATTAATTGCCCAATTTTTAGTTGAAATGGTTCAAATCAAGCCATTAATTGTGATAACTAAATTGATTTAGCTAAAATCAAAAATGAATTGATACGTTCAATTACAACTGATCAATTGATCTCATTGCAATTACATAATCAACTGTAGTGTTTGTTTTGAGTTGGGTAATCAATTGACTAATTTTACTAGAAATTGTTCAAATCAAGCCGTTAATTGTAATAACAAAATTGATTTAGATAAAATAAAGATGAATTGATACGTTTAATTACAATTGATCTCATTGCATTTACATGATCAACTGTCGTACAATCAATTGCAACAGATTTAACTTTCCGCAACATATAATTCATCTGTTGGAAATTATCAAATAGATAAACTCATCTGTTGCAACAAATGATACACTCGTTGCAATAGAGGATTTTATCTGTTTGGTCATTTTAAACATATTACTCATCTGTTTTAACAGATACTAATCCGTTGCAATAGATTATTTTATCTGTTTGGTCATTTCCAAATCTGTTGGAACGGATGTTTTTAATTGATCCAACAAATGACTCATATGTTGAAAATTATCAAACAGATATGAACTTGTAATTAATTAATATTAATATTAAATTAATAATAAATTCATTTTTAGTTGCAATTAAACTTAATAAATGAAAACTAATTTTAGTGAAATTAATTATATTTATTTGTTTTAAAACAGATAAAATTTATCCCCTTTTAAAAAATTAATTAAGATCAACTGAGACCAAATTAACATTTTCTAAACTTGTCATTTTTTTTCAAAATACAAATCAACCCATACAACTCATCCATTTCCGAGAAAAATATTTCATCATTTTAAGTCTTGAGTTCTCTCTTTTCTTTCTCTCTCAATAATACAAACAACAACTACTCAACATATTGCTCAACCCTTCACAACAGATCAATTTTCATCCCATTTTCAATCACAGTTTAGTTGTTATTTTTGACCTTTTTCTTGCTTGTATTTGTCATTTTCTCTCTTTTCATGGGTAACAGAGTTCGAGAACAGTTTTATATTTGTTGTTTTCTTAAAAAAATAGGGTTTTTAGTTAATAATGAAAAATAAGATTTATAGTTTTATTATCTTCGAAATGGGTTAACAATTTTGAATTTTAATGCTAAAAAACCTGTAAAGAACCTAGGAAAACTCTAGTTTTTATCACAATTTTCTGTTGAGCGTCGTGGTATTATTGGATGGTGTTTATGGTGTTGTTTCTGGATGTTGGTGGTGTTCGTATTATTTTTAGTGGTGGTCTTAGTGTTTTATTCTTGGTGTTGGTGTTGGGGTTGGTATTAGTGGTGGTGTTAGTATTGGTAGTGGTGTTGGTATTGGTAGTGTTTATGGTGTTGGTATTGGTGGTGTTGATATTTAAAATATGGAAGACCTGATTAAATTTCATCCCATAGATGGTCCATCTATTGCAAAAGATGGGTAATCTGTTGAAAGTTATCAAAACAGAACTGCTACTTGATTTGATAACTTCCAAGAGATGACCTACCTGTTGCAACAGGTGAAACATCTAGAACCTCATAATAACAATAATTGATCATGATCATATGGCCTATCTTATTATAATTCATTAACACACCTTCCTCTACACATCACTACAAATCAACCATCTATACACCTAAATTTCTTTCATAGCTCTATAAGTTTCTACTAAACTCCTTGCAATCTCAAGAGAAGCCTAAATTCACAATGCTCAACCACCAAATATTTTCATCATTTACCTATACTTTTCTAACACAATAAACACCATCAATAACTCCTTCCCTACTACAAGAAAACAACAATTTTCCTTAACTAATAACTCCTTCTCTACCTTTCACTAAGGAATCTATACCACATTTATTATCCCTAAGCTAATATACAAGGACATATCACCTTAATACTAACTCGATCGTATGCAAAAGTTCATCTATGTACATTCGATCAATTGCCATTACCACCTTTCTTTTCACTACACTTCGTAACCCATAATTCCTACTATAAGAAGGTTCTACTACTTATGAATTAGAACAATCAAGGTCATAACATCCCTCGAAAGCTAACTCTATTTAACAATTTAGATTCATACTATCTCCTCTCATGAGCACTATCTGTATAAAAGGGGTTAATGAGAAATTTGAATACATAACGTACTCTTTCTTATCTGCACAACTTATATGGACGAGGACATATGATTTTGACTTAAGGGTCTTATAACATACTAGAGATCTTCTCTCAAGCCCCTTGTATGACTTCTGAAGTTACTAATAGTAAATCTGAGAGCATTATCTTGGGAGGAATTGGAATCTAGTACTCAGGTTATCTCGGGAGGTTATAGATGGAGAATTATAAAGTAACATATGAACTAAATTTTTTTTTGAGAGAACAATTTTAGAACATGAAGAAGGGAAATATTTCTTAAGTGCCTTGTAGCCTCTCGAAGAAAAGTACAAACGTCTTTATACCATTCCGTAAGACTTTACTAGATATGACTTTATAGACACCCTAGGACACTTGAACTCTGTTCTCTGATACAAACTTTGTAACACCTCAAGAATACCCTTTGAACATCACACGGTGCTTAGAACCATAAGTGATCCTAATCTAAACCATGATACCTATATAACTCATGAGCAACTGAATATATTACATAAATCTAAAAGAAATAAGTAGAAAATAAATCCTTTCTGAATATGGTCAATCCAAAACTATATTAAACATGATTACAACTCTGGTTATACAAAACAAAATTGGAATCAAATACATCAACTCTACTGACTGTCTATGAAGCCTCTACTAATATTGACAATAGGTAGCCAGGACATGACCCCTAACTATCCCTAATCAATTCGACTGAAAAAAGAAAATAAAATACTACTCAAACTATGATTGACTCAAGCCCTTGAATCAAAAGGACTCATCACCTGCTGACTAGAAACTGAATACTATCTGATTATGATGTGTGGATTACAGTTGGTACCTACATTATGAAATACTGTAGCACATAGACATATATGTGGATCAGTACTTTAGGAATATACTGGGTATGTAGGGGTGAATTCATAAATAAAATAATAACTAAATGTACACATAGACTTTAAAATAATGCATACTAAGTGTAGACAACTCACCTTAAGCTTGAATAAAACAAAAGCTGTAAAATCATAAACATGAGTAATGAAGCGTAAGAATAACTTTGTGAGCCATAATACTTAAGTTTCTAAAAGCTTTACTTTCTGTTCTATCTTTTTAAGAGGTTCTTCTAACTAACATAAACCATGTGAGCTATCATGGAGTCCAACATCTTACCCACGTTGGGGAGAGCTGTTCTAACCTTACCATTAGAATAAAACCTAAGTTAGAGTGATCACTATACTGAACCTACTATAGGTATTAAAATCCTATGGTGGCACATAGTTCTAAGGCATGTTACCTTGGACTCATACCCAACTTGGTGCTAAATACTACCCCCATATTACCTATATGCTCATACCATAGGAAATCCACCTTAAAATAGCATTAGGGTTCATATATGCAAAACCAATTATGTTTCTCTTTACTTCAAATAATAAATAGTATAAATAATGTAGATTCCATATCTTAGCTTAGGATCAAAAGATCCATATTTTCTTTTAAAGAACTTCTCAAAACTTATCAAAATGGCTTGAAAGCATAATCTTCTTGCAAACTCAATACTTGTACTTAGGGATCAAAATATCAAACTTTAATTCATACTTACAATCATGTGAAAACTTCATGCATAATAATAATCACATGATCTTTCAACAATCTTATTCAAAATAATAAAACTTAAATCATGATAAGAATCTTATAAATAAAAAATGATCATAGGTAAATCTTGTTGCATTTAAAGCATTAAATCACATGGTAATTACGTAAACTCTAGATAAGAGAATTTAGGAATGAACCCTAACTTTAATTCATGTAAAATTCAACTTAAAATCAAGTTTTGGGCACAAGGATGGAAGAAAACCTTTGTTCATAACCTTACATACCTTGACTGGACAAATTCATGGAGTCAACTTTGAATTTGGAACTTAACTTCTTGATTCTTGAGAGATGACATTGGGATTTTTGTTCTTGGGAATGGAGGAGGGTTTTTGCTTTGTTTACTAATTTCTTAGGGTTAAGAGGATGAAGTTAATGTCTTTAATACATCATCAAAATGTTTTGAAGTGATTAGGGACGGTTTAGGGGTGTGAAATGAGTTTAACACCCTTGATTAAAGTCAAAACAAAGTGTTTTTGGCTTTGGACAATGACCTAGTCGACGCCCAGTTAATCTCCAAAGCCAAGATGGGTGATGAATTTATAATCACCTAGCCATGGTCTGGGAGACACATAGATAATCACCTATCCATTGGTTGGATGATGCCTAGACAATCACACGCCCATTCCAATAGCCTTAGGTGATTGTTAGGCTACACACTCTCCTTCAGATGGCCATAACCTTTTGCTTGGGTATCAGATTAAGGCAAAATTGGTATCATTGGAAAGTTAACTCATTTGTATATCATTTGATGTGTCTTGAGCTGAAAAATTACACATATACAAAAATTACATGTTAAAAGTAAGTCCTTGTAGAATCAAATATCAAACTTTGGACAAATCAAAGACTCTTAGCTCAACTTTGTTCTAAGTGATTCCTATGAATATTTTTCACCTCGAAAGTACTTAAATAGTAGGATAAATATCATGAAACATGAATTCAAAAGTAAATAATGGGATTATAGTTTACACACATAAGAGTGAAACTTCAAAGTCTATCCCAAAATACGGGATGTTACACAACCTATTTCTATTCCACCTTACAAAATGGATCCAGCTGAGCTTAAGGAATTGAATGAACAGTTGAAGGATCTCTTAGATAAGGGTTTCATTAGGCGTAGCATTTCCCCATGGGGTGCTCCAGTTCTATTTGTGCATAAGAAAGATGATTCTCTTAAAATGTGCATCGACTACCGACAGTTAAACAAAGTCACAATCAAGAATACATATCCTTTCCATAGAATTGATGACTTTTTTCGGCCAAATTTAAGGTGTAAGTTATTTATCAAAGATAGATCTCAGATCCATCTATCATCAGTTTAGCGTCAGAGAATGTGACATTTTGAAGACAACCTTCAGAACTCGATATGGTCACTTCGAATTCCTAGTTATACATTTTGGACTAAAAAATGCCCCTACATATTTCATGTACTTGATTAACATGGTGATCTAGAATTACTTAGACATGTTCGTCATATTCTTCATCGATGATATCCTTGTCTATTCCCGTAGCATAACACCCCTTATTTTTGGGCTAGACTTTGAACCATCGTTCTACGTGTGTAAGCTCTAATACCATGATTTTTATATGAATATATGTGTCAAGATATTTATAATAGTGTTTGTAGTGCTTAGGAGGTTAAAAGTGTTCATAGAAATCACTTAGAGCAAAGTTGAGTTAAGAGTCTTTGATTCGGCCAAATTTTGGCATTCGATTCTATAATGGTTGACTTTGAACATGTATAACTTTTTATATATGTGATAGTTTTCAGATAAAGACCCTCCAAATAATATATAATTGAGTTATCTTTCCAAATATACCAATTTTGCCTTAATCTGGTACTCGAGCAAAAAGTTATGCCCATTTTTGTGAGAAATAGTAAGGGTCTGTGATATGGCCGTGCTGCGCTGGTCTCTCCCCTGGAATAAGGGGCATGACGTGGAAATATCACCCCCTAAATAAGGGAGGCAACGCGGAGCTTATTCCTTCATAGTTTCATCTTCTTAAGGGTCAAGGGACACTTTAGTCCTTTCCCCTCAATCCCAAACGTCCAAAGCATGAATTATAACACCCAAAAGGGCATTATTTGCCCATTATCCTCAAATCAACTCACGTAAAAACCATCCCCTTTCCCAAGAACATTGATTCAAGATTTTCTCTTAAGAAAACAAGGATTCAAGCTTCAATTGCGAGATTTCTTCAAGAATTCATCTAATTAAGGTATGTGGGGTTTTGAACAAGGTTAATCTTTCATCCTTATGCCCGAAAGTATGATTTTAAAGTTGAATTTATATGTTTAAGTTAGGGTTCATTCTCAAATCCTCATGTGTTGAAAGAATAGAATTATGATGTTATTTAAGGGACTAAAGTGTATAAAAATTGTACTATTTTATGTTTTAAACTACAAGCTTGGTATTTTGTTTTGAGTTTTGTTACTTTGATTAAAGTATGAGTTTTTCCTTCATTATAGAATTTCATATGTTTAATATGAGTTTGATTCATGTTTTCCTTAGTAGTTTGAACTCAAATCATGTCCATCCCTGACTCCATGAAAAGTTAGGTTATCTCATGCTTCAAGTTTCAACTTCCCATGTCATGGTCAAGCGAATTTCATGTTATAATATAAAATTTCGAACTTAGCCATGTAATCATGCTGTTTACTCATGTTTAAGACATCCCAATTTTCAAGTTCATAATTTTTACATGTTTGATGAAATATCTATGTTTTGGGTCTTTGAACCATGATCCCCTACTATAGTTTTAAAGCCTTGTTATTGTATTTTTGGTCATTCAGTGATGGCGGGTTATGAACACCCAATACCTAAGTGTCACAACCCGAGGCTACCCACTAGTCGCGATAATGGTGCTTACGGTCACAAGTGACCACAAGCTAACCCATAATTTGGTACCTACTATGAGGACTAAGTAAAACTGATAATAAAAGACATGTACAAAAATCAACTTTATACGCCATAAGGTTTTAAATGCTGAAAATACTACAACTGAATCAACAAGTCCGAAACATATGTGAATAATACTA
Organism: Capsicum baccatum var. pendulum; assembly: GCA_030864225.1. Taxonomy (NCBI): domain Eukaryota; kingdom Viridiplantae; phylum Streptophyta; class Magnoliopsida; order Solanales; family Solanaceae; genus Capsicum; species Capsicum baccatum. Next base: position 221,786,777 of record CM061558.1, on the reverse strand, counting down.
AAAATCTGATTGATGGACTAACAAAACTAACTGGCTATCTGAAGGCCTCTAAAATGACTAAGGATTTGATAAGACAAACCCCCAACTAACTCCGACTGACTAACTGAAAGGAAATACTGACAGAAACATAATAGGTCCTCAAAACATGAGGACTCACCATTGCTGCTGCTGATAAGATGAACTGTCTAAACGCGATCAGGAAACTATGTATTTAAGCCTATGATATTAAACATCATAGATCAAGAAATAAGTATGCGGTCAGTACTTTGAATGTAATGGTATATGAGAAGAGGTTAGGTTGAAATGCATGGGTTTATATACATGAAGTGAAGACTGGCTAAATAGCATGAGATAACTGAATATGAACGTGTGAAAGCTATAAAATCTGAGAATGCATGGCCAAGTATATAACATGATTCTGAAATAGTCTGTAAACAGAAATACTGATAGCTAAATAACTATAATTTTATTTTATGGTCAAACAAACCAATAACTAAATTCTATACTAAATATCGAACTGAGACTGTGGGAGGTATCATATAACCAACATACCATGCTCTGAGCTGATGGAGGTCCAACCTGTGACCCTATTTTGGAGGGTGTTAGTGCTGTACCTCAAGTTCTAACAATGGCTATGTAGATCCACTAAAATACTAAAGAACCAGGTATCGAGCCTAAACTAATAGGTGATCCGTGGGCTGAGTCAAGCATAAACTAACGGGTGACCCCAGAGAGGTAGTCAAGCCTAAATTGATGGGTGACTCCTCATAAACCACACTAGATATCTGGTTCTGTAATACAAGGACTGCTACTAACAACTTTGTTTAACTGACGGGGAATCCATTATCCTGCATTCACTCGGTGCTAAATCCTACTCCCAACTGAAAGACACTGATTACTGAACTTAACTGAGCCAACAACTGAACATGGTACTAACTGAATGATAAGGCTTATGATTTATCTGAAACCATTTTGAAGATACTCAAAAACTATGTAAATAGCTAAGTAAAAGGTGTTCCTAACCCCTAACACTGAATGAAAATAACAACAAAGGCATGTAAAAGCTTCAAAACCATAATGGGGAAGTCATTCTACAGAATCATTCTCTTTGGCATTTCATCAAACACTTGGAATTTATAAACTTGAGCATAGGAATAGTTAAAACATGTGCTACTAACATAATGGCAATACTAAATCATGGTTTAAGGATGTAACATGAGAAAATCGCCATTCAAACATATCACGAACAAATTCCAATGAAAACACCTAGCAAACATAATTTGAAAACAAAGTTCATAATAGCTTTATATAGATAATTCATAACAACATGTAAAAATCATAACTTTAAAGTTGAAAATGGATTCTTGGACTCCGTGGGTGAAAAGAGCCCATGGATGAACAATATACATATCTTAATTGATGAATTTGTGAAGGTTCTTGATGAATTTCTTGAAAATTAAACTTGAATCCCTTGTTTCTTTTGAAGAGGTTAGAGTTTGCTCTTGAGAGAGAATGCTTTCTTTTGAGGGGATTTTGTGAATAAGATAGCAAATTATCATTTTAGGACCCTAAATCCCGTGTTAAGGACCAAATGGGTGAAGGGAATAGACCAAATTGCCCTTAAAAAAATGGAAATAGAAGTTGGAAAATAAGGAAGGCGGGTAATAAGTCGATCACCGAGGGTTTCAGACCGACGGGATAAGCCCCACGCTGCGGGCTCCATAGCTAAGGTCTAATCCCCGTGCTGCGGGCCTATCCTGGGGGTGTACGGTTTTTCATCTCCAAACGTGCTTTTACGGTCATTCAAAAATTTTAAAACTCACCCGAGATGTTCTATCGACCAGCCTGATCATGAATTAACTTAAAAATTATTTTTTCGATGTCTGGAAGGTCAAAAATAAAATCATCAAAGTTTATGGGATTTAAAAATGAATAAGTCCTAACACTTAGTAAAATTTTCTAACTCTTGGACCCCTTTTACATACAATGGTGAGCTGAATTAACTTCGGCTCTTATGGGGTGTTACAGTATCTCCCCCTTGGGAACATTCATCCTCGAATGAGACAGATTACCTGAGAATACTGGGAGAACTGAGATCATATACTTAACATACATGACTGGAAACATGATTACATGACAAGGTTTGGAATATGATACATGGCTAAACTAATTTCATGAATACATGTAAGGACATGAGAATGGTTATAAGGCTGAGATAAAAATTAGAGAGTCAAATTATGAGTACCTATTACTTTAAGCTAGATCTTGTTTCACGGATAAAGGTTGAGAGGTTTAGTATATGCAAACTCAGGGTATTACAACATCCCCCCTTGGGATAGTTTATCCCTCGAATGATACTGACTTACCAAAAATACTAAGGAAAGACTGAGATGATACATAGGGTACTAACGAACTGAATTATGACTGAATATCTGGAATCTAAACGATAATGCATGGACTGAACTAGATTCATAATTTATATGGATACGGATAAAGTATCTGTTGGAATGGCCATATTCATGAAACATCAGATAGTAAGACTAGATCAGAAGATGGAAAAACCATAGGTACTTGTTTGTCTATCTACTAACTGAATTGCTGGATAAATGGATTGAATTATACTGAAAGCTTATACTTAACTATACATTCCACTTCAAAATTACACTTCACTTTAGGATACTAAAAATACTCACATAGGCACCGACAACTCTATCTACTGAAGCCTAAGCTGAACTAAATTCTCTCACTATGTTCAAGCCTACTCGATTCTACAAAGTGCACACATAACACTGTAATACTAGCCTGAATCTTAAAATCGGCGCACCCTGTATTTTCATAACTCCTCATCTCATGAATAATTATTATTATCATTTCAACAACTAAATCCATCCACTTATATATCATTTCAATATCTTACAAGGAATTCACTAACCCACAATAAATCCATCCACTTATATATACCAATATGACATTCAAGCCTATCATTATAACCACATATGACCTTCTAAATAAACACCTATAAAAACATCTTCCTCACATCCTCCAAACCTCTATCATTAACAACTTCCATGCACTAACATAAGAAAACACTCACAAAATTTCAACTAACCATGACATATATCAAAAACTTAGCCTTAATCTTACTTCACACTTATAGCCTTATCTAAAATAAGCATGCAACAATCTTTTGTCAGCAAGAAACATTTACTCTCTCCCATCTAAACAACTGTTCATCATCGCTAGATTGACATAAGGAAAAGTCATTGAAAAGTTAGAACATGAGGACCTTAAACATGAAAGGATACTATGCATGACTCGACACTTTACTGAGGCCTGAGGAATAAAGTATCAATATTATATTCATTACATAGATCAAAACTAAGGATATACATGACATAGTCTAAAGTTTGCAGATTATTAATAGTGTAGCATGAGTACTAGAACTGAACATACTATAAAGCATGAGTACATGAGTCATGAGCTACATAAACTGAGTTTAGAGTTCCTAAATTCATGGAACATGATTCGTACTGCTGAGTGGATTAGAACTCCTCATACTAGGAACTGGAAGAGTACATGGTTCTTTATGATCTGTATAAACATGAACTATGATGATGGATTTGACATGTAAGGCATGAGTAAATATCGTGATAACTGAAGTACAAAACTTTACACTGAAATAATAATGGGTTGGGCATCATCCTCCATTACTGCTATCTATAACATACTAGCATCACTACTAGAATTTGAAAGCCTGATTTGGTTTCTCGTTCTATCATCTCCCCCTTAGGTTTGAGCCATCACTCTATATCTATAGGCATGAGATGTAAACTGAGCTGCAATCACTTTAGTCTAGAGTCTGATACATAACAATGCACATAAATACTATAGTTAAATACTACACCCGATAATGTAAGGCCCACTACTAGTACTTTTTTCTGTTACACAATTCTTAGCTTTCTATTGCCTCAACAATCATCATATAATAACTGAAATATTGACAAACTTAGAATTTCCAAGAGTATCACCATACCATGAGTTCACACCATCTAGTGCTTCAACTCTACTTTTCATTAGCTTAATTTTCAAAGATTTAAGCTTAGATTCTATCACTTAACATGGATATTCTCAAATTCTTAATAAGTCATACTAACTTTCTTTATAGCCTACTAATATCACATCTCTATACTTATTTTTCTCCCTAAACCATGAGAATTACTATTACACTTGGAAATCTAATATCAACATGCTATAGCACATAACTTAGTTGATAAGAACATCAATTACTACATTACTAGACCCATTTAAGCTTATTACTCAAGGATTCTACATACGAGCACCCACACCATAATTCTTAGCCCAAATTCTTGCATAAACTATTTCATGACTACCGATTCACCTTTCATACAACTAGCCCCATGGATAAATAATCTGTTCAATTTAGATAACACTATCCTCACTTTACTACTACTAAATTTCTGAGTTCATACTTCTAACTCTAGATCAAATGCTATTATAGAATTTTGAGAAGGGATCAGAAAACACATCTGACCCCTAAGTAATGAGGTACTACCCTTTCATTCTATGACTGGTTTATCTAGAAACTAGAACTAAATGACTCTATTTCTACAGTCAACTGAAGCATAACATGAGTGAGCCAATCCAGGTCGAGAATAACATCAAAATTAGTCATCTCTAACTCCACAAGATCAATTGACGTGACTTTCTGGAATATTGTGACTAGAAAGTTCCTGTATACCTACCTGGCTATAATAGAGACACCTACTAGAGTAGACACTGAGAAGGGTTCTGCTAAAGTCTTAGGACTAACACCAAAATTAACAACTATATAGGGGGTTACAAAAGAAAGTAAGGCTCCAAGGTCTAAAAAATCATAAACATAAAGATGAAAGACCTCTAATATACCCATAACTACCTCAGGAGAACTTTGCTAATTATGTCGGTAATGGAGTGCATAAGGTCTGTTCTGGTACTGATGATATGTGAGCAGATGCTAACATATTTGAGGATTTTAACTAAGAATAATTGTAAAGTCTTAAGCAACTTTTGTTGTTTTTGATTGTTTTATGTTTGATTTTGTAGTAGAAGCTGATATGATAGAGAACCACTAAGAATGGAAGCAAAGAAGTTGAAATCTAAAGAAATCTAAAGAAAAGTGTGGCTGACGACATTTGTGATAAGTCATCAGCCCCATGATAAGATATCAACTTTATTTTCAGTAGAAGACAGAGAATTGGCCTAAGTTAAAAGCTGTGATGACATTTTGTGAGAGGTCGTCAAGGTCTAATAAGCTGTCAAGAATGTCGTAAGCCTAAGGCAGCAAGAAGAATTAAAGCAGAGTCTTGATGACATTTTGTGATAGGTCGTTAAGGAGCTGATAAGTCATCAAGATTGTCATCATTCTTAAGCAGAGAGAGCCAAAGTTGAAGAAGGAGTTGACAATATTTGTGATAAGTCGTCAGCCTCCTGATAGACTATCATAAATGTCGTCAGTTAATCTGAGGGATTTCTAAAATTTTATTATTTTGTTTCCTTATTTAGGGTGAACTATTTAAAACCTTGTTTAGGGTTTTCTTGGGGAGGCCCACACATTGAGTTCTGACGATACTTTGATATTTTCTCTCTCTAATTTCTTGACTTGAAAAAAGCAAATAATTTGAAGCGATTATTATCATTATTTTGGGATTTCCTTTGTGGTCTAATCTGTGATTCACTAGTTATTATTCTTCTTGTGGTAAGTTTAACTTTCAAAGAATGAATACAACTCATTGTTTCTATTTTAGAATTATGAGTGGCTAAATTCCATTAACCTGAATTATGGGGTCTAGGGTTAGGGCTTGATAAAGTGCTGAGTGATCAGGATTCGAAAGGTGGTAGGACTTCTTGATAATTCTGAGGTTTTAATTAATGTCTGTTGGTTGCAAACAATATATAAAACCCACTTTTATTTTCTTGAGAAAGAAATCAAATATAGTGGGAAATGAATTATCAACAGGGACTTGGAAATACTAAGTTTAATAATCAACACTGTAACAAGGTTGTTAACCTGAGGTAAAATCTGGGCTGTGAATATAAATTCCCTAAGTCTAAGAAGATTAGGTAATTAAATACTTAAGTAGGTCGAGGGACATTTAGGCATAACTTCAATAAAGATAACTTGTTGTCCTATCTACTGTGAGAATCTTGAACTACTATTAGCATATGTCAAGTACCAAAACCCCTAGTGAACATAATTCTATTTATTCATAAATTCTTGATTACGAACACTTAAGTTAAAGTGACCAACAATTTATTGGGTAATCTCCAAACCCCCTATTTTATCTTTTTGTTTCATCTATTTGAATTCAACTTGTAGCTATAGTCTCTAATTAGTTTAATCGCCACTCACATTGTTCCCTGTGGATTCGACCCCAACTATAAAAGTTAGGTAAATATATTAATGACGACAACCTTGCACTAAATTGAAGTGTAAGTTGAGCGTTATCAGCTGACCACTGGTTTCACTAGAAGTAGCGCCATGCTTAGTCGGGTGACTGGATGAAACTCGAGGATGGATGGACTTTCCCTGTTGACCACTCATTGGGAAACCTATTACTTTGTGTCCTATATTTCCACACTCAAATCACATATCACTATCATCTCTATACACACCTGTATGATTCCTATCACATTCTCCTCAAAGTGGGTTGGTATGGCCACTACTCTCACTACCTTGGGTCTTGGGGCCTGGTGTCCCATCCTGACTGTCATTCCTAAACTTTAGAATTGGTGCACTAATTGAAGAAGGGCTGAGGCTAAGAATTTCTAATAGAACTGGGAATGGTTACCACCCTCTGACCTAGGCTTAAAACTACTTATTCTGGATCTCTTTTTCTCTCTCTTTTTTGTTCCTATGCTTCTCCTCCTTACTCTACTGAGTATGAAACATAAGACAAGATATGAAAACAAACTATTGATTATTTTAAGCAAATATTGAAAAATCAAAGGTACTGAAGATAGCTTTGTAATCGGTGTGAGAGATGTGCTCGTTCTGGGAATCTTCCCGAATAAGCGGAGGTACGAGCTGATTCCCATTACTTTTTCTATTATTCTTTTTGGGTGGCATTTTCTATACACAGAAGAAAAGACAAATTAGAAAGAGAGTTTAAATATAACATCATGTTCTTTCTTATGACATGAATACTAAAAGAAGGGAAACTTTTCCTAGAATGTCTTGTAGACTCCTGTCCATATGTTTGGCATGCTTCACACACATGCACAAGACTCTACTCAACATGAATTTCAAACTTCCTAGGACACTTTATAACATTAGTCTATGATACCAAGTTTCTTCATGACCTGAGGCTACCCCCTAGTCGCAATAACGGTGCTTACGAACACAAGTGACAATAAGCTAACCCATAAATTTATACCTGCTGTAAGAACTAAGTAAAATTGATAGTAAAAGACATATGTGGAAATCAACTTTATACACCATAAGGTTTTAAATACTGAAAAACTATAACTGAATCCACAAGTCTAAAACATATGAGAAAAATACCAAAAATCTGACTGAAGGACTAACAAAACTAACTGACTGTCTGAAGTGTCTAAAAGCCTCTAAATATACTAGTATATAAGATGAGGTTAGGATTAAATGCATGAGTTTATATACATGAAGTGAAGATTGGATGAATAGCATGAGATAACTAAATATTAATACGTAAAAGCTATAAAATCTGAGAATGCATGACCAAGCATATAACATGATTTTGAAATAGTTTTTAAACTAAAATACTGAAAGTTGAATAACTGATAACTGTATGCTATGGTTAGACAAACCAATAACTGAATTCTATACTGAATACCAAACTGAGACTATGATAAGTATCATATAACCGACATTCCCCACTCTGAAAAGATTGGGGTCCAACTTGTGACCCCAATTGTAAGGGTGTTATTACCATGCCATGGGTGCTAATAATGGCTATGTGGATCCACTAAGCTACAGAAGAACTAGGGTATCAAGCCTAAACTGATAGGTGATCCCTAGGCGGAGTCAAACCTAAACTGATGGGTGACCCCTAAGAGGTAGTCAAGCCTAAATTGTTGGGTAACTCCTCATAACCCGTGCTGGCTATGTGGTTCTGGAATACAGGGACTGCTACTAATGACTTTTCCTAATTGATGGGGAAGCCATCCTTCTGTACGCACTCGGTTCTAAATCCTTTTTTTTGGTTTAATTTGGTATTTTATTGATTCATGTGAAAAATATTAAAAGGTTTTACATAAGGGAACAAAACATCAGAAAATGTACAACCCAATTAGAAATTGAAAAAACAAAAATCAGGCCCATTCTAAAGCTAGTCCAACTGAGTGACCCGATCTACTTTGGTCATTACATATACCCTTAAAAATAGGATTTATGTTTCCTAAAGCTAATCCACCGCAACTACTCCACCGAAAAAAATATTGTCTACTCCGCTGCTAAACGTAAGCTTTCTCTTGAAATTGCTATGGGTCATTAAATCTGTGCCATGGTTGTTGTAAGATAGCTCTCATATCAGCTATCAGATGTAAGTACCCTATTCTCTTCTCCATCGATCTTTTCACCATTTTCAAATTCTTACTCAATAACTTTTGATTTACCAGCTGTGCTATCTAATTTTTGGGAATATCACATATTTTTAGTGATTTATTAAAGGGTTTAGACCCCTGAGAATCCATCAACATACCATTGTTCCTCTATCGCTTCATCTTTCTGGTCCATATTCTTCAAATCAGTGCTCTATGAACAGTGCTTCTTCTTGTAGTTACTACTAGGAGGGAGATAACAAGATGCTTGAGCCTAAATGTTGCTGAAATATATGTCACTCTGCAGGTGTATCATTAGAAGATCTAGTAAAAACCCTCACTTACACTGTGAGTCCTTTCTGTTGGCTCTAATAGAATAGACTATGTAGCTTTGTACAACTTTGATGACTGTAATTTTGTTCATATTTGTTTTGCTCAAGTTAAGCTTTAGCCTGGTCAACCCCTTTAGCCCCTCTCTGGTAAAATTCTCATGTGTGGACATTGCATCTTGTCACTTTTTAGAATTCCCTTTACTTTGGTTTTTAGTTTCTTAAAACTTGTAAAAATTAATTGCATGATTTGCAAGATAATCTGGAAACTGATTGCCCTCTCTCATTATATATTGTACTTATATCTGTTTGTTACTTGTTAATCTCCATATTTGCTCTACATTTCTTTCTGAATTCCATAGACATGCCTATTCCTTAGTGATTATCTTCTGCACAAATAATATATCTGTTTGAAACATTATTTTATTATGCCATGAATTACTGCAATGTCTTACTGCTTGTAGCACAACCATAATTTCTACTTCCACATTAGATGTATTATCCATTCTGTCTCCTTGGGCATACATTAGGTCCCCATGAGTGTCTCTTAGGAAGAAAGAATATTAACTCTCTCCAGGGTCCCTCCTAGATGCTCCATCAGTGTTGTACTTTACCCACCCAATATTAGGAAATATCAACATTAATTTAGTGATCTTCATTCTTGTTGTTCTTTGCTCCAATGCTGTAATAATTTTTGTCCATATCATAGGGTATTGATTACTTGGTCTTCACACTTAAGTAACATACCAATGTTTCTAGTGACATTGTATATTACTTTATGCATAGAACTAGATTTTCCTTTATATTTGATAGAGTTTCTTCTTTTCCACAACTCCTATATAATCATGCTAGGTACAACCTTATAGTATGATTTTGCTCTCTTTTTGCTTTCCATGTTCCACTATGCAAGTATAGAATCCCTAAAACTTGGTCCATTCATAGTAATACCTACAAAAAAAGAGAAATAGGACCAAGTCCTGTTAGAATATGGAGCACTTAGAAACACATGTGAAATGTTTTATTTCTCTGGACTAGTACAACACCAATACCTAGTAGGTCCCTGCATTTCCAATCTTCTCATATATTTATCTACAGGCACTTTCACTTTCTAAATTCTCCATATTAGAAAAGCCATTTTGAAAGGCAGACGTTTTATCCAAATGTCTTTGAATACACTATTCTTTCCTTCTCTTTGTCTGACATATTCCTATGCTGACTTTGTAGTAAAGTTTCCTGTAGTTTCCAACATCTAAATAGGTCTATCTACTCCCATACGAGTAACTGAAGGCTTTATTTTATCAATGATAAGATCTTTGATATCTTAGTTCACCAACTGAGCAATCAATTGTTCATTCCACCTATCTTCACTCATTATATCCTTCACTGTCTGATATCTGCAGTCCCAATCACTGCTTTGATCAACTATAGTATATAGATTACCATATCCAATCCATTGATCAAACCATAGACTTGCTTTTTTATCTTTAATATTCCACAATATCTGGTGTTCTATCAAATCTCTTGCCTGCAGCATCTTGTTCCATACCTGTGATCCAGAGCCTATCTTCCTCATAAATTTATTAGGATGATTGTTCCTGCAGTACTTATTATGCATATAAGTACTCCAAATCGAAGCTTTGGTCCTAAAGTTCCACCATAATTTAAAGAATAGAGCCATGGACACATCTTGAATCCTTCTGAACCCCAACCCTCCTCCTTCTTCAGGAAGGCATAAAGATTTCCATCTAACCCAATGCCTATTTTTTCTTCCTATATGACTACTCCAAAAAAATTGAGCAAAAATTTTCTGTATAGCAGTCATAACATTTAGAGGGGGATTCATAACTAATAAATAGTGAATAGGAATACCTTGCAACACATGTTTGATTAGAATTGCTCTTCCACCTTAAGAAAGAATCTTACCTTTCCAGCCTTGCAATTTGGAACTAACTTTATTCAGCAAAGTATGATAGAATAATTTATTCTTTCTTATGTGAAATATAGGACATCCCAGGTAAGTAAAGGGGAACTCCTTCCTTAGGATACCAAGTGCCATCTCAACCATGATAACATTACCTTGAGATACTCCTTTATGAAAATAAATTGAACCTTCTGACTTGACACTGTTTTATATCTTTCCAATGTGCTTGACACAACCTTTATAGTACAAAATTCATCCTTGCATAATATGATCATATTATCTGCAAATGCAAAATGGTTGGACTTGGGACTCCCCCTAGTTAATCCATACATCTTGAATTTCTTATTTAGAATTAAGGACTTTAATACTCTAGACATAAGTTCATCTAATATAATAAAATAAGTAGGAGATAAGGGATCACCCTGCTTTAATCCCCTTTGAGATCTAAATAACCCGTTTGGTTGGCCATTTATAAAAATAGAATACCAATTATTGCTCACCAATCTGTAAATCATATCAATGATTATTTCTGAGAAACTGACCCTTCTTAACACCTTAGTTAGGTACAACCAATCAACCCTATCATAAGCCTTCATCATGTAATGTTTAATCACCATATTAGGGACCTTTCCATTTTTTCTTATTTCTGAGATAACTTCTTGAACTACCAGCATATTTTCAGCAATACTTCTACCTTGAACAAACCCATCCTGTTCTTCTAATATGATCTCAGGCAGATACTTCTTTATTATTTCATGAATAATTCTAGAAAGAACTTTATTAACAAAGTTAGAGAGATTGGTCTCATATCAGAAAATGTATTAGTCACTAACTTCTTGGGTAGAAGTACCAAATTTGTGCTGGTTATAAATCTTGGTAGTTCATACCTATAGAAGAAAGAAACTACCATTAAATAAACATCAACCGCTATAATTTCCAAAAAATCTTGGAAAAGAGCACCTGTCATACCATCTGGACTAACAACACTGACCCTATTTAATCCCATTACTGCTTGCTTCAGTTTCTTAAAATCAGAAACTTTATTCAGTTCTACATCCTACTCTTGAGTAATGTCTTGGGTTAATTCTTCCAGCATAGAAAAATCATCATTGTTTCTTTCCTTCTCAAACTATTTCTAAAAGAAACTAACAGCTATATCTGCAATATCTCCTTGATTCTCCAACCATTGGCCTTCTTCATTCTGAATTCCTTTAAACTTCAATCTATTTGTTCTCTCTTTGACCACTTCATAAAAAAATTTGATATTTCTTTCCCCATATTTGAACTATTGTAACCCTACTTTCTGCTTCCAAAACTCCTTCTCTCTTCTAAGTTGAACATTCAGATCTGTTTGAGCCTTGAACAAAACTTTCCTATTTTCCCTAGATGGAGAAAATTAAAATTGATGCTCCCTGACTTTTATTATATCCTCTAGAGTAGCAATTTCTTGGAATATATTCCCAAAACTCTCTCTACTCTATTTTGCTAATGCAGCTTTATGTAATACCCCGTATATTTCTAAGCTAAAAATGAACCATTGCTCCTAAGCATTAAACATCCTATCCTGTGATTCATATTTGAATAAATGAACTAGGATGAGTATCCTAGTGATAATAGATCTTATGATGTGTTAAGCATGTTCATAAGAGTCACTTAGAGTAAGCCAAGCTAAGAACTTTTGAATCCGCCAAGTTTTCATGTGTGATATCATGTAGGTCATCCTTGAACGAGTATAACTTGGTTTATAGCTGGAATTTTGGTAGATTTATACCCTTCAAACTTTAGAGAATTTAATAAGCTTTCAGTTGATACCAAATTCACCTAAAACGTACACAGTTAATCTCAGTAACTTCAGTACTATTAATCGGTCCTTAGAACTCAGTACATTCTGCCAGTCATCAAAATCCAGTAACTCAGTTTAGCTCTGCTAAACAATCCCTCTAAAATTAGTTCAGTTAATCAGTTCAGTTTAGCTAATTAGTTCAGTGTCTTTCAGTTAGGAGTAGAATTCAACACCGAGTAAACCCAAGTATGAGGATTCACCTACCACAGTAAAAGGGTGAGATTCCAAGAAACAATCCTTGCATTCCAGAACTATGTAGATAGCGTAGGCTGAGATGTCCCTACCTATAGATCTAATGCATCTGTTTTGAGTCTACCTGATAGTAGGGCAGAAAGAATGAGCTCCTAAAAATAGAATAGGTTTACTCATATATTGTATCTATCCATAGTGTGGTATTGACACCCTTCCAGTTAGGGCAAAGATTGGACCCCACCATTTCAATTCTGGGGCATGTCAATTAGATAATTACCTCCCACAGTCACAGTTTCAGTCTCAGTATCAGTTTTAGTAATAGAATCAGATAGTTCTTCAGAATATCAGGACTGTCAGATACAGTCAACTCAGATACAATACGGAACTCAGCTAGTTCCACCATATTCAGGACTGTAAGATACATTCACTCATGTTATCATTATTACTAGTTCTCTAAACTCATATTACCAGTATTCTTCTTCATGAATGTCAGATACAGTCAAGCATATCAGTTTCTCATATTCATGGCTGCCAGATATAGTTAATCAGATTAATACTTTATAATTAGACTGTCAGATATAGTTGACCTGACTAGTCCTTCATAATCAGGATTGTCATACATAGTTATTCATGTATCAGTAACATAGCACTAGTCCCTCAGATTTAGTAATATAGTGTTAGTTCCTCACTTGTTACTGATTGTCAGTAAAGTCATGACGTCAGTATTCAGACTTAGTAGTAAGTATCATCACGAGTTCAATTATAGTTTCTCATGTATATATGTATTCTCATGTACATATCAGTCAGCATTGTTCACGCATATAACCCTTTGCATTTAGCCTACCTTACTCGTATACTTAGTATATTTAGTCGTACTGACGCATTTGCGCTATGGTGCTTTCTTTTATGTTACACTATCGCTTTAGAGACACGAGCTCCAGATCAGTAGTAAATCCTAGTATCAGCAGTCAGAGTAGAAGTAAGTCCTCATATTTCAAGGACATAATGCTTTCATTGCTATTGAAGTTTTTAGTTTATTTTAGTAGTTGGAGTTAGTTGGGGACATGTCCTATCAACTCCTTATCCAGAAAGTTTAGAGGCTTTCATACTATAGTATGTTCAGACAGTTATCTCAGTTATTTTGGTATTGTTATACCATTTTCAAGACATTGTCCTTATAAGATGTTTATCTAGTTTGAGCCTTATGTCCTTTTAGTTCATTTTTTCACATTTTTTAGTCTTTTATGCAGTATACAGGTACAACTATCAGTCATGGGTTAGATTATGGTCCTTCGGGGTCATAAGTACTCTGTAGCATTCCGGTTTAGAAAATTGGGGTGTTACAATCTTGGTATCAGATCCTAAGGTTCAATAGAGTCCTAGGAAGTGAAAAAGCCACATCTAGTAGAGTCTTGTACATGCGTGTGTTATGTACCACATTTATGTGCATTAGGATATAAGATGTTTTAGGAACAGTTTACCTTCTTTCAAGTCTTAGATCATGCTATTGCAAGGTTCTCTAAGGAACCTATATAGATTTACATCATGCTTTCTTTATGTCAACCTTACCTTACCTTCCAAGGTAACAGAAATAGTGAAGCTCAAGTCATAAAGATAGGACTTTCTTAGACAGCCCCTCTAGATATTTATGGGATTGGACATGGGCTCAAAAATACCCCATCAGTCTTGTTATGTTCCAAATTCATACGGATTTCATTCATGATCATGAGAACTTATTTTTGAACCCAGATTTAGATATGTCATTAGATCCCTTCCCAAAATCCTATGATAGAATATGACTAGAGTTAGAAGTATGAACCCAGGGGTTTAGTAGTATTGAAGTTGGGATAATGTTATCTGGATTGATTAGACAATGTATTCATGGGGATGGTTGTGCCAGAATGAATCAGTAGGCTTGAATAGTGTGAGTTAGAAATTTAAGTTTATTGATTAGATACTAAGTATGAAGGTGTGGATTGAGTTTAGGGGATGTGATATTAGTAGTGTATGAAGAAACAAAAATAATGTATTTATTAAGGCAAGCATGTGTCATATAGTGTGTAAGTATATGATGATGATTGCAGTTCAGTTCAGATATTAGTTTAGTATTTTTAGACATATGATAATGCATTAAAGCCAAGGGGGAGATGGTAAATCAAGTACCCAAGTCAGGCTCTCAGATTCTAATGGTAGTAAAAGTAGTTAGGGAAGACGATTCCTGACCCATCCTTATCATAGTGTACAATTTTGTACTCCAGTCAGCATGATGCCTCTGCATGCTTCACGTATTAATTCCATTAACATAGCTTATATTCACATGTTTTTCATAGAGTCATATACGAATCCAATTCCCATCATAAGGGGTTCAGTTCTATTCCCCTCAGTATTATAGATCACTTTCCATAAAAATAGAAACTCCAAATTCAGGTCATGCAGCTCATGACTCATGTACGCATATCATGTTTTACAATATACTCATCTTTCATGACTCATGCTACGTCCCTACTGATCAGTTAAATTCAATATATGTCATGCATATCCTCAGTTTAGACCTTTTGGTACACACATGGTATTTATGTTCTATCCCTTAGACTTCAGTCAAGAGCAAAATTTAGTTAACTGTTTATTCATGTTTCAGATCTTTCAGATTTAACCCCATCAGTGAGCTCTCTTTGAAAATAGAGTAGTGTAGCGATGAGTAGTTGCTTAGATGGGAGATAGAAAGTGTTTCATATTAAGAGAAGATTGTGGCCTGCGTACTTTATATAAGGGGATAGTTACGAAGATAGACTTGAATACTATGTTAGTGTGCAAGTAAGTGGTTATCATAAAGGTAGTATTTCGAAGATGGGGAAGTACAGAGTGTGAATGTATATTTAGATCTTTGAGTTATGTCAATCCCCATCGCGAACTATGAAAACTTAGTTTCCATTTTAGTTATAATTTCAGTATTCAGTACCCAGTAATCAGTGTTCAGTTCCAAAATTCAGTATTTTAGTATCAGCCTGAACCTCAGTCATCAGCATTCAGTTATCAGAACCCAACATTTAGTTATAGTAAGAATCTCAGTTACAGTTTTATTTTTAGTGCCAACTTTAGTTTTGTAATCAGATCATAAACTCAGTTCAGTTCCAGACTTGCTTGACCCATGCTTCAACTATCAGTTACTCAGTCAGTTGTATTTCAGTACCTCAGTCTACAGGATGTTTCCAAATTATGTTATATGCCTAGCCTTACATTCTTGAGGTGATATAGTTTTTCTCATTCATGCTTAGTTACCTCATGTTATCCAGTCAATCATTACCTCCTATGCGTAATATTCTACAGCCTTAGTCCAGTTATTCGAACTAAGTACTGACAAGTCTCATATGCCCAGTATTCAACTATTAGTTATTTAGTTAATCAAATAAGTTAGTATATTTATAAAATCTTGCTGAGCACCTCATAAATCTTTCAGTTGTCTTAGTTGCAGTGCATGAAGTTTAGTTCCTTCATCTTAGATTATGTATCAAGCCTCAAGTTTCAGATCTCAGATAATCAGTCATGATTTAGTTCCTAGGTGCCTTGCGCATCGCCTCAGGTTTCCTCAGTAGCTCAGCCAAGACAGTATTTCTAGAGGGACCTAGTATCGCAAAGAGAAGATATAATATGATCCCCCAAACTTTCATAAGTATCCCATTCTCTTCTCACGTAATGAATCTAGTTTGGAGGAGGGATACTCATAAGTTGACTCTCTAGCTCCAAATCTCAGTAGTAACCTTGTACTGAACAGCTCAGTTGAGTACAAGATAAGATACTCTATCCTTGTCATGCACTACCGACTCAGTTCAATTCATGTATCACATTCCAAACTCAGTTATTTTTTTATATTTCTGCTCATGCATATTGAGTAATTAATCTCAGACTCATCGGTATTTTTAGTTCAATGTAACAGTCTTCTTTGAGATTACTTATTCACATATTTAGATTTTAGTACCAAACTTTGTATTTAGTTCCATGCTTAGTTTTCAGTTCAAACTTGGTACCTTTACCATTGCATGTTCAACCGCATGTTCCTGAGCCCATTTAGTTATATATTCACGCGTCAGATATGAATGATAAACTTATCAGTACTTTTTATCATTCATTCATGTATTATGTCAATCATATAATCATGCATCAGATATGCATGGATTCATCTTATTAGTATGCATTCTCATATTGAGAAAACTTAGTCTATTAGAATTCTCAGTCGTCCATTCATGAATTAGTTATCAATGCATCAGATATGTATATTTAGTATGTATGTATTCAGCTTATCAATCATGCCAGTGAAGAAATCGTGTTTCAATAGTGTATGTATTGTACGTACTTTAGTTTATCGTTTCTCCCATCATACTCAGTCTCATTCGAGGATGAATGTTCTTAAGGGGGAGATATTGTAATACCCTGTATATTTCTATGCTAGAAAATAAACCATTGTTCCTACGCATGAAACCTCCTATCCTATAATTCATATTTGAGTACATAAATTAGGATGAGTATCCCAGTGATAATAGAGCTTATGATGTGTTAAGCATGTTCATAAGGGTCACTTAGAGTAAGCAAAGCTAAGAACTTTTGAATCCGCCAAGTTTTCGTGTGTGATTTCACATAGGTCATATTTGAAAGAGAATAACTTGATTTATAGGTGGTATTTTGGAAGATTTATACCATCCAAATTGTATAAAATTTAATAATCTTTCTGTCGATACCAAATTCACCTAAAATGGACACCCGATGAAGAAGTTATGGCGATTTAAAGTTCTAGCAGTGGTGCGTCACGCTATAAGCCAAAATGACGTTTGTCAATTTCCAGTATCTATCTGTGATTCCACCATGTCGCAGTGAGTTTCTAGGTCATAAAAAAGTGCCAACGCGATGTCTTCGCATTGCGCTAGGGGCCCAAATCAGGAAATTTTTACAAAAATTGAAAGATGCATCTAGAGGGGTATTTGGGTCATCTTCCCACCCCTATATAAGCTCCAAAACATAGAATTAAGCCATTATTTAACCAAAACATACTCTTTTACATCAAAATCCTCTTAAGAACACATTAGGGTTTCAATGGGTGGATTCATGTTTAAGAAAATTCTACCATCAAATTTCAAGAATCTCTCCGTCAATCTTCACTAAATCTAGAACTAAGGTATGCGTGTGCTCATTCATGGAATCTTTTCACCCATAAAGTCCAAGAACCCTATTTTAAACTATGTTCCATGACTTTTATATTATGTTTATATTTGATTATTGATCTTGTTTAAGTGTTGAATGTTGTCAAGATAGAATCTTTATGGGTTTGTATGGAACTAGGATAGCATGTTAGTTGAAATATATGAACTTTGGGTTATTTGGGTGGTTGAATTCATGAATAAACCTATGCCCAAAGTGGTTCATGAAAGGTTTTTGATAAAATACCTAAGAGACTAGAAATCATGTATTTTAGCTAAATAGAACTTAAAAGACAAGCCCATGCTCTATCCCTTATGACTCAACCTGAATTCAATGCAAATTGTCATGTATTATTGTTGTATTATGGAATGCTCATGAAATTAGAACCATGCAAGTATGTACATGTTATATGCAGTATCTTCTATGTGTATGATGAAATCCTCTATTTATGGTATTATGAATTGTGAATGTTATTATTACTATCAAGTCAGTCATGTGTGTCAATTTATTTCCACGGGTACTTGTACTCAAAAAATATAGTTGTATGCCTAGAGCCATGTCATGTTTTCATGATACTATCATTCAATCCATGATCTATAGAAATCAGTCAGTCATGTGACTTAGGATAACCCTGTAATCTCAGTAATCTCAGTGCTCAGTAACCTCATCAACCTCAGTATTCACAGTTAATCTTAGTAACTTTAGTACTCTCAATCGATCCTCAAAACTCAGTACATTCCATCAGTCATCGGAATCCAGTAACTCAGGTTAGCTCCGCTAAACAATCCCACTAACATCAGTTCAGTTCAGCTAATCAGTTCAGTGTCTTTCAGTTGGGAGTAGGATTCAGCACTGAGTGAACCTAAGATGAGGACTCACCTTGCACAGTCAAAGGGTGAGATTGCTAGAAGCAATCCTTGCATTCTAGAACTATGTAGCCAGCGTAGGTTG
This sequence comes from Capsicum baccatum var. pendulum, assembly GCA_030864225.1. NCBI lineage: Eukaryota > Viridiplantae > Streptophyta > Magnoliopsida > Solanales > Solanaceae > Capsicum > Capsicum baccatum. Next base: position 221,767,777 of record CM061558.1, on the reverse strand, counting down.
AGATGTCCCTACCCATAGGGATAATGCATCACTTTTGTGTTTACCTGATAGTAGGGCAGATAGAAAGAGCTCCCAAAAATAGAATAGGGTTTCTCATATGTTTTCTCTACCCATGGCATATTATTGACACCATTCTAATCAGGGCAAAGATTAGACCCCACCAGTTCAGTTTTGGGTCGGTTAGATGATTACCTCCCACAGTCTTAGTTTCAATCTCAATCTCAATTTCAGTAATAGACTCAGATAGTTCTTCAGAATATTAGGACTGTCAGATACAGTCAAATCAATTATAATATTAAACTCAGCTAGTTCTACTATATTCAGGACTGTAAGATATAGTCACTCATGTTATCAATATTACCAGTTCTCTGAACTCATATTACCAGTATCCTTCTTCATGACTGTCAGATATTGTCAAGCATATCAGTTCCTCATATTTATGGCAGCTAGATATAGTCAATCAGATTAATACTTTATAATTAGACTGTCATATATAGTCGACCAGACCAATCCTTCATAATCAGGACTATATTACACAGTTATTCATGTATTAGTAACATAGCACTAGTTGCTCAGTATTTAGTAATATAGTGTTAGTTCCTTACTTATTAGTGATTGTCAGTAAAGTCATGATGTCAATATTCAGACTCAGTAGTCAGTATCATCACGAGTTCAGTTATAGTTTCTCATGTATGTATGTATTCTCATGTTCATATCAGTCAGCATTGTTCATGCATATAACCCTTTGCATTTAGCCTACCTCACTCGTATACTCAGTATATTTAGTTGTACTGACACATTTGAGCTATGGTGATTTCTCTTATGTTACACCATAGGTTTAAAGACACGAGCTCCAGATCAGTAGTAGATCCCAGTATCAGCAGTTAGAGTAGAAGTAAGTCCTCATATTTTAAGGAAATGATAATTTCATTGCTATTATAGGTTTCAGTTTATTTCAGTAGTTGGAGTTAGTTGGGGACATGTCCCATCAACTCTATATTCAGACAGTTTAGAGGTTTTCATACTATAGTATGTTCAGACTGTTATCTCAGTAATTTTGGTATTGTTATACCATTTTTAAGACATTGTTCTTATAAGATGTTTATCCATTTTGAACCCTATGGCCTTTTAGTTCATATTTCTGCATTTTTAGTCTTTTATGCAGTATACAGGTACAGATATCAATCATGGGTTAAATTGTGGTCCTTCGGGATCGGGGTGTTACAAACTTGGTATTAGAGCGTAAGGTTCAATAGAGTTCTAGAAAGTCAGAAAGCCACATCTAGTAGAGTCTTGTACATGCGTGTGTTGTGCACCACACTTATGTGCATTAGGCTATGAGATGTTTTAGGAACAGTTTACCTTCTTTCATGTCTCAGATCATGCTATAGCAAGGTTCTCTAAGGAACCCATGTAGATTCACATTATGCTTTCCTTATGTCAACCTTACCTTACCTTCCAAGGTAACAGAAATAGTGAATCTCAAGTCCTAAAGATAGGGCTTTCTTAGACAATCCTTGTAGATAGTTATGGGATTGTCCATGGGCTTAGAAATACCCTATCAGTCTCGTTATGTTCCAAATACGGATGTTATTCATGATCATGAGAACTCATTTTTGAACCTAGATTTAGATATGTCGTCAGATCCCTTCTCAGAATCCTCAAATAGCATATGACTAGAGTTAGAAGCATGAATCCAGGGGTTTATCAGTAATGAAGTTGGGATAATATTATCTGGATTGATTTGATTATGTATTTATGAGGATGGTTATGCCAGAATGAATTAGTAGGCTTGAACAGTGTGAGTTAGAAATTTAAGTTTATTAATTAGATACTAAGTATGAACGTGTGGATTGATTTTAGGGGATGCGATATTAGTAATGTATGAAGAAACAAAAATAGTGTATTTAGTAAGGCAAGCATGTGTCATATAGAGTGTAAGTATGTGATGATGATTGTAGTTCCGTTTAGAGATTAGTTTAGTGTTTGTAGACTTATGATAATGTATTAAAGCCAAGGGGGAGATGGTAAATCAAGTACCCAAGTTAGGCTCTCAGATTCCAGTGGTAGTACCAGTATGTGTAGAAAAGCAGTTAGGGAAGATGATTCCCAACCCATCCTTATCCTTATCTTAGTTCCATGAACATAGCTTATATTCACATGTTTTTCATAGAATCATATACGAATCCAGTTCCTAGCATAAAGGGTTCAGTTCTATTCCCCTCAGTAATGCAGATCACTTCCTACGAAAATAGAAACTCCAAATTAGGTCATGCAACTCATGACTCATGTACGCATATCATGTTTTACAGTATACTCATCTTTCATGACTTATGCTATGTCCCTACTAATCAGTTAAATTCAGACTATGTCATGCATATCCTCAGTTTAGAGCTTTTGGTAATTATATGGTTTTTATGTTCTATCCCTCAGACTTCAGTCAAGTGCCAGTTAAGTATCTATTCATGTTTTAGATCCTCCTAATTTAACCACTTCAGTGAGCTCTCTTTGAAAATAGAGTAGTGTAGCGATGAGCAGTTGCTTAGATAGGAGATAGAAAGTGTTTCATATTAAGAGAAGATTGTGGCATGCTTACTTTATACAAGGGGATAGTTACGAAGATAGGCTTGAATACTATGTTAGTATGCAAGTAAGTGGTTATCATAAAGGTAGTATTTCAAAGATGGGGAAGTACAGAGTGTGAATGTATATTTAGATCCTTGACTTATGTCAATCCCTATTGTGTACTATGGAAACTCAGTTGCCATCTTAGTTATAATTTTAGTATTCAATACCCAGTAATCAGTGTTTAGTTCTACAATTCAGTATTTCAGTATCAGTCTGAACCTCAGTTATCTGCATTTAGTTATCAAAACCTAGCATTTAGTTCCAGTAAGAATCTCAGTTATAGTTTTAGTTTTAGTGCCAACTGCAGTTTAGTAATCACATCAGAAACTCAGTTCAGTTTCAGACTTGCTTGACCCATGTTATAACTATCAGTTAGTCAGTCAGTCGTATTTTAGTACCTAAGTCTATAGGATGTTTCCAAATCATGTTATATGCCTAGCCTTGCATTCTTAAGGTGATACAATTTTGCTTATTCATGCTCAGTTACCTCATGTTATCCAGTCAATTATTACCACCTATGCAAAATATTCTATAGCCTTAGTCCAGTTATTCAGACTAAGTACAGATAAGTCTCACATTCCTAGTATTCAGCTATCAGTTATTCAGTTAATCAGATAAGTTAGTATATTAATAAATTCGTGCTCATCACCTCATAAATCTTTCAGTTGTCTTAGTTGCAGTGCATGAAGTTTAGTTGCTTCATCTTAGATCATGTACCAGGCCATAAGTTTCAGATCTCAGATAATCAGTAATGATTTAGTTCCTTGGTGCCTTGAGGATCGCCTTAGTTTTCCTCAGTAGCTCAGCCAAGATAGTATTCCTAGAGGGACCTAGTGTCCCAAGGGGGAGATATGCTATGATCCCCCAAACTTTCATAACATAAGCATCCCATTCTCTTCTCATGTAATGAATCTAGTTTGGATTAGGGATACTCATAAGTTGACCCTCTAGCTCCAAATCTCAGTCGTAACCTTGTACTCAACAGCTCTAGTCCACGATTAGATATTCTATACCTGTCATGCATTACAGACTCAGTTCAGTTCATATATCATATCCAGACTTAGTTATGCTCTTATATTTCTGCTCATGCATATTGAGTAATTAATCTTAGACTCATCGGAATTTTCAGTTCAAGGTAACAGTCTTCTTTGAGCTTACTCATTCCTATATTTAGATTTTAGAACAAAACTTTGTATTCAGTTCCATGATTAGTTTTTAGTTCAAAATTGGTACCTTTACCATTTCATGTTCAACCGCATGTTCTTGAGCCCGTTCAGTCATATATTCACGTGTCAGATATGCATGATCAGCTTATCAATACTTTCTGTCATGTATTCATATATCATGTTAGTCATATAATCATGCATCAGATATGCATGGATTCAGCATATCAGTCATGCATCAGATATGCATTCTCATTTTGAGAAAACTCAGTCTATCATAATGCTTAGTCATGCATTCATGAATTAGTTATCAATACATTAGATATTTATGTTCAGTATGATATGTATTCAGCTTATCAGTCATGTCAGTCAATAAATTGTGTTTCAATAGTGTATTTCTTGTATGTACTTTAGTTTATCGTTTCTCCCATCATACTCAGTCTCATTCGAGGACGAATGTTCCCAAGGGGGAGATATTGTAATACCCCATATATTTCTAAGCTAGAAAATGAACCATTGTTCCTATGAATAAAACCTCCTATCCTATGATTTATATTTGAGTACATTAATTAGGATAAGTATCATAGTGATAATATAGCTTATGATGTGTTAAGCATATTCATAAGAGTCACTTAGAGTAAGCCAAGCTAAGAACTTTTGAATCTGCCAAGTTTTCGTGTATGATTTCACATAGGTCATATTTGAATGATAATAAATTGATTTATAGGTGGTATTTTGTCATATTTATACCCTCCAAATTGTAGAGAATTTGATAAGATTTCTGTCGATACCAAATTCACCTAAAATAGACACCCGGTGAAGTAGTTATGGCGATTTAAAGTTCTAGCAGTGTCATTTCAGTCAGTGGCGTGTCGCACCATAAGCCAAAATGATGTTTGTCAATTTCTAGTGTCTTTCTGTGATTCCACCACATTGCGGTGATTTTCTAGGTCATAAACAAGTGGCAACGCGATGTCTCCACATCGCGCCAGGGGCCCAAATCAAGAAATTTTTATAGAAATTAAAAGATGCATCTAGAGGGGTATTTGGGTCATCTTTCCACCCCTATATAAGCTCCTCATGACAGAATTAAGCCTTTATTTCACCAAAACATACTCTTTTTCATTAAAATAGTCTCAAGAACACATTAGGGTTTCAATTGGGGGATTCAAGTTCAAGTAAATTCTACCATCAAATTCCAAGAATCTCTTCGTCAATCTTCACTAAATCAAGAACTAAGGTATGCGTGTGTTCATTCATGGACTCCTTTCATCCATGAATTCTACGAACCCTATTTTAAACTATATGCCATAACTTTTTTTTATATTTTGATTTGATTGTTCATCTTGTTTACGTGTTGAATGATGTCAAGATAGAATCTTTATGGGTTTGTATGAAACTAGGATGACATGTTAGTTGAAATATATGAACTTTGAGTTATTTGGGTGGTTGAATTAATGAATAAACCTATGCCCAAAGTGGTGCATGCAAGGTGTTTGATAAAATACCTAAAAGACTAGAAGTCATGTATTTTAGATAAATAGAACTTAAAAGACAAGCCCATGCTCTATCCCTTATGACTCAACATGAATTCCATGCAAATTGTCATGTATTGTTGTTATATATGGAGTGCTCATGAAATTAGAACCATGCAAGTATGTATATGTTATATGCAGTATCTTCCATGTTCAAGAATATGATAACCATGTGTAGTATGAAATCCCCTATTTATGATATTATAAATTGTGAATGTTATTCTTACGATCAAGTCAGTCATGTGTGTCAGTTTCTTTCTATTGAGTCTTGGGTGTAGTTGTACCCAAAAACATATAGCCGTATGCCTAGAGCCATGTTATTTTTTCACGATGCTCTCATTTAAGCCATGATATATAGAAATCAGTAAGTCATGTGCTCAGGAAAACCCAGTAATCTCAGTAATCTCAGTAACCTCAGCAACATCAGTCTTCACAGTTAATCTCAGTAACTTCTGTAATCTCAATCGGTCCTCAGAACTCAGTACATTCCATCAATCATTGGAATACAGTAACTCAGTTTAGCTTTACTAAACAATCCCACTAATATCAGTTTAGTTCAGCTAATCAGTTCAGTGTCTTTTAGTTGGGAGTAAGATTCAGCACCGAGAGAACCCAAGGATGGGGACTCACCTGCCACAGTCAAAGGGTAAGATTCCTAGAAGAAATCCTTGCATTCCAGAACTACGTAGCCAGCGTAGGTTGAGATGTAGCTACCCATTGGGATAATGCATCTTTTTTGAGTTTACCTAATAGTAGGGCAGACATAATGAGCTCCCGAAAATAGAATAGGGTTATTCACATGTTATCTTTACCCATGGCACGGTATTGAAACTCTTCTAATTTGGGAAAAGATTGGACCCCACCAATTCAGTTCTAGGGAATGTTTGTTTGATGATTACCTTCCACAGTCTCAGTTTCAGTATCAGTCTCAGTTTCAGTAACAGACTCAGATAGTTCTTCAGAATATCAGGATTGTCAGATACAGTCAACTCAGATACAATACAAAACTCAGCAAGTTCCACCATATTTAGGACTGTAAGATACAGTCACTCATGATATCATTATTACCAGTTCTCTGAACTCATATTCCAGTAGCCTTTTTCATGACTGTCAGATACGTTCAAGAATATCAGTTCCTTATATTCATGGCTGCCAGATACAGTTAATCAGATTAATACTTTATAATTAGACTGTGAAATATAGTCAACCAAACCAGTCCTTCATAATCATGACTGTCATACACAGTTATTCATGTATCAGTAACATAGCACTAGTACCTCAGTATTTAGTAATACAGTGTTAGTTCCTCACTTATTAGTGATTGTCAGTAAAGTCATTATGTCATTAATCAAACTCAGTATTTAGTATCATCACGAGTTCAGTTATAGTTTCTTATGTATATATGTATTCTCATGTTCATATCAGTCAGCATTGTTCATGCATATAACCCTATGCATTTAGCCTACCTCACTCGTACACTCAATATATTTAGTCATACTGATGCATTTGCGCTATGGTGCTTTCTCTTATGTTATGCCATAAGAGGTCCCAGACTTAGAAAAAATTCAGCTAAGTGATAAGACTTAGATGCATTTTCACCCTTCATAATTCAATGATCTTATTTTTGATCCTTACAACCTTAGATTGGTGATTTTTAAATTGATTCATATTAGGAAGGTCAATAGGTCATATTGGGTGACTTTCAGCATTTACTGACATCGTTAAAGTCATGTTTGGATGCCCAAAATAATGCATCAATGCAATCATGCCAAGACGCATCAATAGTCGCATCGATAGCATCAACGCGACATGTAAGAAATTGCATCGACATAATTGACGCGGAGCGTCGAGTATCGCATTGCTGGGCACAGTTTTCTAACTAAAATTCTGATCTTTTAAGGGCATTTAGGTCCTTTTCCCTTTACCCAATTCAGCTAAAACACGACATTAAACTCTCAAAAGGGAAAATTACACTTATTCTTCTCAAAATCCTCTCAAGAAGTAAACCCTAGTTCATCAAGTTCAAATCAAACTTTTAAGAATTCACCATCTATCTTCACGAAATCAACAACCAAGGTATGTTAGGTGTTCATTCTTGGGTTTCCTTCCACCCTTGGACTTTAAGAACCCTTTTCAAAACTTGAGAAATGATTCCTATGTTATGAATTGAATTATGCTCATGTTTGTGTTGTTGTATGAGTTTTAATTAAAGATTTAATTATAAGTTTCATGAACGTAAGATAGCATGTATATTGTTTGATGTAATTCCCATGTTAAAACCCTTGAAATTGTGAGTTTATGTTGTATTCATGATGCTTATATGTTGTTCATTACCATATGCATTAATTATACTCCCCAGTGTGTTTGATAGAATGTTCATGTGAATTGAACAGTGTATTTATGATATTTTATCATGTGTTCTCATCTAAGTACTAGTTCATGACCTCCAAGTGTTTGACAAAATATCTCAGTGATTGAATTATGAATAATTAACTATTTCTACGTTTTCAAGATTGGTTATGTTTTATTATTGATGCTATCGAGTCCTAGGGGTATTTATTACCCAAAATATAGCGATTTACTTAGTTGAAGTAGTTAACCAACAGTCCCATTAAAAGGTCAAGAATAATAGTACAAAGTTAGTAACAAAACTCATTAAACTCAATTCAATCAGTCAACACAATCAGTGTTATTTTAGTCAAGCCTAGTATAGTCTAGTGCTCAGTTTAGTGTTGATTTAGTTGGGAGTAAGATTTAGAACCGAGCAAACCCATGGATGGGCGCATTCCTTCCATCAGAGGTTTTGAACTTTAGTAGCCGTCTTTGTGTTATAGAACTACGTAGATAGCATAGGGTAAGTCGTCCTCCTATCAGAATAGGGTTGACACCATCATATATATATATATTTCATGAGTCTTCCTGATAGATTAGGATTGACCCAGCAATGTTAGTATCCCATGGCAAGGTGCAAACATCCTTCCAACTAGGGTCATGGGTTGGACCCTAAATAAGTTTATATCGGGGTATGTCGGTTAGATAAATACTCTTACAGTTACAGTTTCAATTTTAGTATTCAATAAATAACTCAGACAGTTCTACAAAAATATGGCTATCAGTTATCAGTTACATAGCTATCAAAATTCAATACTTAGTTTCAGTATAATCTTAGATACATGATGTATATTTGCATGCACAGTATTTCATGTTCAGTATGTTCAAAATTTTTAGTTTGGCATATACACTTATCCAGTTACCTCATGATGTTTATTCAGTCAGCTATCATCTCATACATATGAACCCATGTATATTAGCCTTACCTCACTTAGAATATTAGTACATTCCATGTACTGACACATACTCTTTTTTTTGTGCTATGATGTCTCTTATCATAGATTTGGACGCTTAGGGTCCTGACCATACTTAGTAGCTCAGGATATCAGTAGCAGATTAAGTCGTGAGTCCTTATCCATCGAGGATATTCTTTTTTTTTAGCATTTCAGTAGATTAAGTATGTTTAGTAGTCAGGGTTAGCACCATATTTAGAAAGTTAGAGGCTTTTGGACTAGATTAATTTAGATAGATGTTCAGTATTTTCAGTATTATTTTTTAGTATATAAATCTTATGGTAATTTCAGCCTAATTTCAGCATATATTTTTAGTATTTTTATTCAGTGCTCACAGTAGGTGCCAGTCATGTTTTGGCTTGTGATCCTTTGCGTTCTCCAGCACTGTGTGACATCTAGGACGTATACTCGGGGAATTATAAACTTGGTTTCAGAGCCTATGATTCTAAAGAGTCCTAGGGAATTTGAAAGTTGTGTCAAGTAGAGTCTTGTGCATGAGTGTGTAGCGCGTCACACTTATGAACAAGAGGCTATGAGGTATTTTTAGGAAAAGTTCCCTTCTTTTAGCATTCATGTCATAAGAGTTAGCATGAGCTCAAGTTAAACTCTTTGTCTAATACAATTTTCCCTTCCATTTACAGAACATGCCTCTCAAAAAGACCAACGGAAGAAGAACTCGAAACCAGTCAGTGAAAACACTCAACTTACACATCAATTTAGTGCAAGGAAGTTGTCGTCAATATATTTACCCAACTTTGGAGTCGGGGTTGAATCCACAGGGAATAATGTGAGTGGCGATTAAACTAATTTGAAACTAAAGCTATAAGTTAAATTCAAACAACTGACACAAAAAGGAAAAAAAGGGGTTTTTAATGGTTGAACAAATTATTGTTGGTAATCAAGAGTTTATGGAATAACTGGAATTATGTTCACTAGGGCTTACAGTACATGACAGATATTAAAGGTGACTCAAGGTTCTTACGGCGGTTAGGATAAAAAGTTATCTTTATCGATGATATGCTCAAATGTGTCTCGACCAATTCAAGTGTCTAATTTCCTAATCCTCTCAGACTTAGGGAATCTCTACTGACTGCCCAAATTTTACCTTAAGTTAATCAACCTTGTTACAACGATGATTATTAAAAGAAGCCTTTTCGAGTCCCTGTTGATAATTCACTTCCTACTGTTTATGATTTCTTTCTCAAGCAAACCAAAGTAGGTACACCAATTGTTTGCAACCAACAGACATAAATTATAATCTCAGAATTATCAAGAAATCCTAATACTTATTAAACCTTGAGTATTTAACACCTTATCATGACCTAACCCTAGATCCCATAATCAAGGTTAATGGAATTTAGCCACTCATGATGTAACAATTGAAACACATAAATGAATTCATGATTTGAAAGATAAACTTATAGAGATGAATAATAATTAGTGAATAGTAGATTAGATCACAAAGTGAAATCGCAAAACAATGATGATAATCTCTTCAAAGTATTTTCCTTTTCAAGCGTAGAAAATTAGAGAGAGAAAATATCAAAGTGTATCCCCAGAACTCAATGTGCGTCCCCCTTTAGAAAACCCTAAACAAGGCTTTAAATAATAAATCCTAAATAAAGGAATAAAATCAAGGTTTCATCTTTTCCTCGGAATAGATGATGCTATTTCTGACGGCTTGTCAGACACTTGATGGATTGTGTGGAATATCATCAAAGCTTCCAGTATAGTAGAATCTTATTTTTTTCCTGACGACAAAATCTTGATGGCTTATCAAATATGTAATGACATGTCAGAAATATCATCACTAGCAATCTTCATGTTCTGCTTTGAGTTGACGATAATTTTGATGCCTTACCACAGTTGTGACGACATATCAAAAATATCATCATACTTTACTTCACTTCTTCAGATTCTATTTAAGCTTGATGGCAACTTTGATAACCAATTACCAGGCTGACGATGCATCAAAAAATGTCATCAGAAATACTTTAGTTCATTTGCACCAGATTTCACTTAGTTTATTCCTCTTTCCTTTAATTTCTACCCCTATCTCTTACACCTAAATTAACACAACAAAAACAATCAAAAATAACAAAAGTTGCTTAAGACTTCAGAATTATTTAGAGTTAAAAGCCTCAAATCTGTTAGCATCTGCTCACACATCAGTCAGCACCTTCGCCTATTCAGGAATATCCCCTGAATGAGCATGTATCTCATGCAGAATTTAGAGAAGGTTTTACCACTTTATCCAATTCTGTAGAAGCCCAAAATTAGTGACAAACTGCTTTTATGGCCAACCCAGTATCCAATACTTCTGTAGCTAGAATTTAGGACTTCACCCGAATGAAGCCTCTTTTTTCAGAGTCTAAGTTTGAAGAGGACCCATAGGAATTCCTTGACATGATGCATAAGGTAATAGAAATTATGGGGGTAACCTCTACTAAGAGTTCTGAGCTAGCTTCTTATCAGTTACAGGATGTGGCTAATAAGTGGTTTAAGCAGTGAAAGGTTGATAGGGACACAAATACAAGGCCTATAGAATGGGAGAAGTTTGCTAATGCCTTTCTAGATAGATTCTTTCCATTATAATTAAGAGAGTCTAAGGTGTTAGAGTTTCTCAACCTGAAGCAGGGAAACATTATAGTGAAGGATTATTCTCTCAAGTTTACTTAGTTAGCTAGATATGCTCCTTATGTAGTAGCTAATAGCAAGTCTAAGATGAGTAAGTTCGTGTTTAGTATGTCTGATAGTGTGGTCAAGGAGTGTAGGATCATAATGCTAATTAATGAGATAGACTTGGTTAGATTGATGGTCCATGCTCAATAGATAGAGGAGTAAAAAACTAAGGAGAAAGAGAGGGAAAACAAGAGGGCTAGAACATGTAGCTTTATTTTTGCTCAACCTAAGTCAGAGGGTGGTAATCGTCCTCAGTTTTACCCAAAATCTTTTATCCAAGCTTCATTCTCAGCCAGTGGTCCTATGCCTACATTCAGAAATAGTAATAAGGATTGGGCGCCAAGCTTTAAATCTCAGGGTAGTGTTAGCAGTTCCGGAACAAATCTTTTTTGTCAAAAGTATGATAGGAACCATTAGGGTGTCTATAGAGCTGACAGTGATGTATGTTTTGGATATGGCAAGCCAGGCTATAGGATTAGAGAGTGTCCTCAGGTGGGTTTACAAAGTCAACATAATCGCCCCCAGATCAATTTGGTCGCTCATCTCAGTGGGGTACCACTTCCAATGACACCAGTAGGCGATGCCCAAATAAGCTTGATGCACTTTAATCCCAAAATAATTAGGAAAGTTCTCCTGATATGGTCACTGGTATGGTATAAGTTTATCATTTACCTGTTTATTCTTTGCTAGATCCAGGAGCTTCTTTGTACTTTGTAAATCCTTATATAACTATTGAGTTTAGAATCAGTTTTGAAATTCTAGCAGAGTCCTTCTCAGTATCTACCCTAGTGTGTAAGTCTATCATATCCCGATGGGTATATAGGAGCTGTCTGGTTATGGTGTCTCAGAAAGTTACTTCAACAAACTTAGTAGAGTTATAGAAGATGGATTTTGATGTCATTCTCGGCATGGATTGTCTCCATTCATTCTATGCCTCAGTTGATTGTAGAAATAGAGTTTTCCCTTTCTAGTTACCGAATGAACCTATCCTAGAGTGAAGGGGTAGTACTACAACGCTTAAGGTTCAGCTTATTTCATACCTTATAGTGAGAAATATGATATCCAAGGGGTTTTTCTATCACCTTGTTTAAGTCAAAGACTCTAGTTCTGAGACTCTTAACCTTGAGTCAGTTCTAGTCATAAGTGAATTTCTAAATGTGTTTCTCGAAGATATTCCTGGAGTTCCTCCCAAAAGGTAAATTGACTTTGTAATAGACATTCTTCCTAATACTCAACCCATTTCTATTCCTCTATACAGAATGGCTCTAGCTAAACTTAAAGAGTTGAAGGAAAAATTGAAGGATCTCCTAGATAAAGGATTCATCAGGCCTAGTATCTCCTCGTGGGCCTCACCAGTTCTATTCATGTGTAATAAAGACAATTATTTCAGAATATGTATTGTCTATTGTCAGTTGAACAAAGTTACCATCAAGAACAAGTACCCACTTCCTAGAATCGATGACTTGTTTTACCAACTTCAGGGTGCTAGTTAATTTTCTAAGATAGACCTCAGATCAGGCTATAAACAGCTCAGAGTCAGAGAATGTGATATTTCAAAAATAGCTTTCAGAACTCGGTATGGTCACTTCAAATTTCTAGACATGTCATTTGGTCTTACCAATGCCCCAGCAACCTTCATCGACTTGATGAATTGCGTGTTCAAGAAGTACTTGGACATGTTCATCATAGTCTTCATAGATGAAATCTTGTCTACTCCCGCAGTGAATATGATTATGCAGACCATCTCAGAATAGTATTACAGAGTCTCAAAGCCCATTAGTTCTTTGCCACATTTAGTAAATATGAATTTTGGCTAAGGTCAGTAGCTTTCTTAGGTCATACCATTTCTAGTGATGACATTAGAGTTGATTCTCGAAAGACTGAAGCAGTGAGAAACTAGCCTAGACCCAATTGTCCATTAGATGTTTAGGAGTTTCTTAGGTTTGGCTATTTATTACCGATGATTTATTACAGAATTTTCCTCTATTACATACCCATGCCTAGATTGACTCGGAAGAAAGTCAAATTCCAGTGGTCAGATTCTTATGAGAAGAGTTTTTAGGAGTCGAAGACTCAACTCACGACAACCCCAATTTTGACTTTGGCCGATGGTTCAGATGAATTTTTTGTATATTCTGGTGCTTCTAGAGTTGACTTAGGGTGTGTTTTGATGCTGAAGTGTGAGGTTGTGGCCTATGCCTCTAGACAAATTAAGCCGCATGAAAAGAATTATCCTACAAATGATCTTGAATTAGCAGCTGTTGTATTTTCCTTAAAGATCTGGAAGAACTATTTGTACGGAGTGCATGTTGATGTGTTCATAGACCATAAAATCCTACAATATGTATTTTCCCAGAAAGACCAGAACTTGCATTAGAGAAGGTGATTAGAGTTATTAAAAGATTATTACATGAGTGTTCTGTATCACCTGGGCAAGGCCAATGTAGTGGTAGATGCTCTTAGTAGGTTGTCCATGGGTAGTATTACTCACTTTGAGGATGGTAAGAAGAAGTTAGTTTGGGAAGTTCATCAGCTTACCAGACTAGGTGTCTATTTGGTTGATTCAGCCAAGGGTAGTGTTTGGGTGCAGAATAGTTTGGAATCATCTTTGGTTTTTAAAGTAAAAGAAAAGCAGGATAGGGATCCTAGTTTAGTTAAGATGAAAGAGTCAGTTAGAGACACGAAGGTAGAGGTTTTCTCCTAAAAGGGAGATGATGATTTGCATTGTCAGGGTAAAATATGTGTGCTATGCGTGGATGGTGTGACATAATAGATTCTTGCAGAAGCACATGATGTGCGTTACTCTATTCATCCAGGGTCAACTAAGATGTACCGCGACTGCAGAAAGTCTATTGGTAGAGTGGGATGAAAAGAGATATTGTAGAGTTTGTAGCTAAGTGCTCTTCTTGTCAGCAGGTTAATATTGAACATCAGAAGCGTAGTAGGTCTATACAGGAGTTTAGTATTCCCTCTTGGAAGTGGAAGAAAGTGAACATGAAATTTGTGATGGGTTTGCCTCGTACACATCATCAACATAATTCAATTTGGGTCATTATAGACCGAATGACCAAGTCCACCCATTTCTTATCAGTTCATACCTCTTATTTATCTAAGGACTATGGCATGCTCTATATCAGAGAACTGGTTAGGTTTCACGGTGTCCTGTTGTATATTATTTCAGATAGAGGTACGTAGTTCACCTCTTATTTTTAAAAAGCTTTTTAGAAGGGTCTTGGTACCCGAGTTTACCTCAGTACAACCTTTAACCATTAGGCAGATGGTCAAGTAAAAAGGACCATTCTGATCCTTAAGGATATGTTGAGAGTATGTGTAGTCGACTGTATGGGCAGTTGGAAGGACCACTTGCCGTTGATTGAGTTTACGTACAATAATAACTATCATCCAGTATTCTGATGGCTCTATTTGAGGCCATTTATAAGAGGAGATATAGATCTCCCATTGGTTGGTTTGAGGTAGGTGAGGCCGCAGTGGTGGGGCCCAACTTGTTATTTGATGGTTAAGGGAAAGTGCAGTTAATCAGAGAGAGGCTTAAGGCAGATCAGAGCTGACTAAAGTCTTATGCAGATATGAGAAGGAAAGATCTTGAATTTGAGATTAGTGATCATGTGTATTTGAAAATCTCTCCCATGAAGGGGTGAAGAGGTTTGGTAAGAAGGGGAAGCTTAGTCCCCGATATGTTGGTCCTTACAGAATCCTGAGTCATTTTGGAAAGCTATCTTATGAGCTTGAGTTACCTGTAGACTTAACATCAGTGCACCCAGTGTTTCATGTCTTCTTGCTAAAGAACTGCATCGATGACCCAACAGTTGTAGTCCCTATAGAGTGTGTAGATGTTCAAAATAGTCTCTTTTATAAGGAAGTCCCAATCAATATCCTTGATCGTCAGATTTTTAGACTAAGGAACAAAGAAGTTCCTTCGGTCAAAGTTCTTTGTCGAAATTATTCTGTTGAGGGAGATACTTGGGAAGTAGAGGCAGACATGCAAATCAAGTATCCTCACCACTTCTCTGGAAAATCAAACTAAGCCTAAGGTAACAGTCTTTCTTATATTTGCTCTATTCCATGCTCATTTACAGCTGGATAATATTCTCATGTCATTCATGCATTCATGGAACAGTTCAGTCATATGTCATGTCTCCAATATTTAGTCATGCTTTAGTTATGCATGTTAGTGTAGGTATAGTTCCTAAGTTTCTCTCAGTTCATTTAGTCTTATTCAAGAACAAATGTTCCCAAGGGAGAGATATTGTAAGACCTCGCAAAGTCCTAGACATTCCAGTCCAATATAGCATGCCA
Organism: Capsicum baccatum var. pendulum; assembly: GCA_030864225.1. Classification (NCBI taxonomy): domain Eukaryota; kingdom Viridiplantae; phylum Streptophyta; class Magnoliopsida; order Solanales; family Solanaceae; genus Capsicum; species Capsicum baccatum. Next base: position 221,752,108 of record CM061558.1, on the reverse strand, counting down.
AAAGAGGTCCCAGACTTAGAGAAAAATTCAGCTAAGTGTTAAGACTTAGATGCATTTTTATCCTTCGTAATTGGATGATCTTATTTTTGACCCTTACGGCCTTAGATTGGCAATTTTTAAATTGATTCATGATTAGGGATGTCAATTGGTCATATTGGGTGAGTTTCGGAATTTTTTTATATTGTTAAAGTCATATTTGGATTCCCAAAATAGTGCTTCAATGTGATCAGGCCATGATGCATTAGTAATCGTGTCGACAGCATCGACGCGGTGCATCAGCAATTGTGTCGACACCATCGACACAATGCATTGGGTAATATGTCGCTGGGCATAGTTTGCTCACTTAAATTCAAAGTTTCCAAGGGCATTTAGGTCCTTTTCCCCTAGCCCAATTAAGCTAAAACATGAGATTAAACTCCCAAAAGGGTAAATTACATTCATTCTTCTCAAAATCCTCTTAATAAATAAAACCTAGTTCATCAAGTTTAAATCCATGTTTCAAGAATTCACCAATAATCTTCATGAAATCAAAAACCAAGGTATGTTAGGTGTTAATCCTTGGGTTTTGTTTTACCCTTGGAGTTCAAGAACCCTTTTCCAAACTTGAATTATGATTCTTTTGTTATGAATTGAAATATGCTCATGTTTGTGTTGTATGGGTTTCAATTCAAGAGTTCATTATAAGTTTCATGAAGGTAGGATAGCATGTATGTTGTTTGATGTAATTCCCATGTTAAAACCCTTGAAATTTCAAGTTTATGTTTTATTCATGATGCTTATGTGTTTTTCATTACCATGTGCACTAATTATGCTCCCCATTTGTTTGATAGAAAGTTCATGTGAATTGAACAATGTATTCATGACATGTTATCATATGTTCTCATCCATGTACAAGTTCATGACCTCCAAGTGTTTGACAAAATGTCTTAGTGATTGAATTGTGAACAATTTAATATTGCTATATTTTCAAGATTGGTTATGTTTTATTATTGCTGCTATTGAGTCCTGGGGATTTTTATTACCCAAAATCTATATGTTTACATAGTTGCAGTAGTTATAGTACCGTCCAGTAAAAGGTCAAGAATAGTAGTACTCAGTCAGTAATAGAACTCAGTGAACTCAATTAAGTTCAGTCAGTCAATACGATCAGTGTCAGATCAGTCAAGACTAGCACAGTCTAGTGAAAGGTTCAGTGTCAATTTAGTTGGGAGTAAAATTTAGCACCGAGCAAACCTAGGGATAGGGTAATTCCTACCAGCAGAGAGTTTGACCCTTAGTAGCAGTCTCTGAATTACAGAACTACGTGGCCAGCGTAGGGTAAGTCATCCTCTAACCAAAATAGAGCTGATGCCATCATATATATATATATTTCATAAGTCTTCCTTCTAGATTAGGGTTGACACAAAATTGTTAGTATCCTATGGCAAGGTGTTAACATCTATCTAACTGGGGTCACAGGTTGGACCCCAAATCAGTTTATATCAAGGTATACCGGTTAGATGAACACTCCCATAGTTACAGTTTCTGTTTCAGTATTCAGTAAAAAACTCAGACAGTTCTACAGAACCATGGCTATCAGTCATCAGTTGCTCAGCCATCAGAATTCAGTACTCAATTTTAGTATAATCTCAGATACATGATGTATATCTACATGCACTATATTGCATGTTCAGTTTGTTCAGCATTTACAATTTTAGCATATATACTTATCTAGTTACCTTATGATGTTCATTCAGTCAGTTATCATCACATACTTATGAACCTATGTATATCAGCCTTACCTCACTTTTCATACCGGTACATTCCATGTACTAAAACACACTCTCTCTTTTGCACTATGATGTCTCATATAATAGGTTCGAATGCTCAATGTCCTGATCGTACTAGCAACTTAGGATATAAGTGGTAGATTGATAACGCTTAATCTACAGCTCTCGTAGGAGTGTAAAGCGGTCGTTGTCAAATATATAACCCAACTGGGTTGGGTATCGATCCCACAGGGAATAGCCGGTCAATAATTAAGCAAAGATTATTAGACTTTTGGTGAAAGTCTCATAAAAGGGGGGATTGTAACGTTCAAGTAATGTAAACAAAATAGGAAAGTAAAAACAGAAATAGCAAAGTAAACAGAAAGAGTGTTTAGTAAGATGTTAATCAATGAGAATTGAGAGTTAGGGTTATGTCCACCTTATGAGTTATGCGTCTCTATTGGCTATGAGTTATGCGGAATTCAGACATGCATGTGTTTATACAGAATTGTATTCTATGGTAAATCCAAGCGTCTTTCGACCTTAACAAGGACTATTTTACTTTAACTCCTTCGAGCTTAAAGTATGTCTAACGGTACAAATTCTCCAAGAGGTTAATCTAGTTACGGCACTAACTTTTTAACAGGTGGTGGAGAATTGTTTTGATGGATGGATGGATGGGAATTATAAAAATCTCCAGCAAAATAGGATATTTATAACACCCATATCCTATTGCTACTAAGCTACTACATTACTTATCCTAATCCTACTAGGATACTGCGTACTTATCCTAATCCTAATAAGTTACTGCTAGTCCTCAAAGTCTTTAGAATTGCTGTTTTTGCCCGGGACAAATTTTCCATGCGTCACTTTTGGTCCTTGGCATCCAAGCTTTCCATTCCTTCTTTCGTGAAGCTTCTTTTGGCATCAAGTTATCCATAAAATGCCGAAATCTGCATCATTTATACCTGAAAACTTGCTAATCACGTTTTTAGCTCAATTACAGGAAAAAGGACTAAAAGTGCATGAATTATATATTTTGTCCTCAAAACTTAGCTAAAATATGGGTAAAATATAGTACTTTAGGCGTGTAAATTCGCCTATCATCAACACCCCACACTTAAAGCTTTGTTTGTCCTCGAACAAACTATCATGTCCATCTAAACATCTACTTGGGATTTCACAGTAACAACACAAAATATTCCTCAAGGCAGGCACGACAATCATTAACAAAAAGTAGTTTTCTGATCATTAGTAGAAACAATTCAACCTCCAACATAGACTCGTGATGATGGTCAATTTGTGTTCAAAAAGTTTATGGCACAAAGAATAATACACGACTACCCAAAACTCATCAACTATGTGTGTCTCACAATATATTACCCATAAACACTCACAAGTATAGTATATTTATCGAACATGGGTATAGGATTATCCTTGCTCTCACTCTCACAAAGAATTCATATGTTGCAACTGATGACCATAGGCTTGCCCTTAGTGTAATGCTCCACTAAATATCAGAATGCTAAGCTTAGGATCAAATAGGTCTTTTGCTGATTGTAATGTAGGCTAAGGGACGGGTAGGACTATTTTGGCCAGAAATAGTGACTATGTTCCTAAGCGCTTTAATACATCACATTATGCCATTTATGCTTTCTTTCAAACAACCTTTCTACTTTCTTTTAATCTACCACCCTTTCTCACCTCTTTTGTTTTTCAATTTTGAACAGAATTAACTTTTTATTTTTCTTTTCATTTTTCTCTCTTCATAACACACCTCTTATGATATCAATTGTTTTTCATAACAAATTCAAGCACCAATACATTCTAAGGCACTATTCTCACCCAATTTCCTCTTATTTTGTCACATGACTTTACAATTTAAAGCACTTCGGAATTTGGATGAAATTATGATCTTGAAAAAATGGATTAGGCTTACATATGAGGCTTGTCAAAAAAAATTGGCTAAAGGCTCAAAAGGGTTTATCTAGGATGATGTCCATGGGTAGATAAAACGAAGGTAAACAATCATAGGTTGCCAAAGAAATGCCTAAATCATCTCCTAAACTCACACTCTGAATTTCGCTTTACATACATACCAGGCAAGTTCTAGCATCAGCCACAAACATAGAATATACTATCATCTCACACACACAAGGCACATGGTCGACTTTATTGGGAGTAGCAAAGAATCTTGACCCAGATGAAGGAATTGAACCACACAATATCACATAGTGAGTCACAATTAGAGCCTAAACGTCTCAATAGTCATGATTTTAGCACAAACTCTTGTCATAATCTCATGCTGCCTATTAGAATAATTTCATGCGAAGTTAAGTTAAAAAAAAAAATTTAACTAATAAAAAAATTAACTACTAAAAAGGAAAACAAAACAAACATAAATGCAAATGCAGATAAAGAAGTATAGCATGCAAATTCCAGCACCCCATACTTAGACGGGACACACTGCCCTCAGTGGAAAATAAATAAGAAGAACCTGGTTAATCGGACTCCTCTATGCCTGGGGTCATACCCCCTTCGTCGGAATCATCATTGGAGTCGTCGTCATAAGAATTATCCTCCACGTCGGAGTCTAGCATTCGTCGATCATCATCGGTCTGCACATTGTCATCAAGAGGTTTCTCAAAGTACATACCTACTCCACACATTTGCCTTGCATGCTCATTCATTGGGTAGTCATAATCCAGCTGTTGGAGCTCTACAGCAGTTGGAACATGACCTCCGCTCATCATTGTAAGTCGAGTCATGCCATAAAGATGGCGAAAGAAACTCTCATCCCGAGCATGTCTCTCAGCAGTAGTAAGGTTGACGCCATGTGTAGATTCAGCATCTTTAACCTTTGTGAGGTCAACCTTCTTCGGGTTGTGTGGAAGCTTATGATCAGCCGATTCCTCTTCGATGTCCTCCTTCCTCAATATTGCAGTCAACAGGTTGCCAACACTGAAGTAGGACCTCTTGTGTAGCCTAGCTTTCCGCATTCTAGATCGAATAATTGCCCCAACGTTGATAGGGACATTCGTCATCAATGCGTACACCAAGCACACTCTATCTCATGTTATCTTCATGTACTGCATCCCTGGAATGAGGCAAGAGTTGACTATTCGTAGCCATATCCTAGCTTCCCTATTCAAAGGAGCATATGAGAAGGTGTTGTGCCGACCGGTGTCCTTGTGTCTACTCCATCGTGCCATGGATCTTGTTCCACAAAGTGTGTGTCAAATGGCCCAGTATGGAGGTCTATTGTGCAGCTCCTTGAGTGGTGATGGATCAACTGAAGGCAAACCTAGAAAGGAGTTGAAGAAATCCGCATTTAGTTGTAGAACTTGGCCCCGAATCTTGACTTAATTCCCTGTAGTTTTCGGTGACCAGTTGACATAGAATTCTCATGTTAAATCGATATTTCACTCTCCCATATCTTGGAAGATGAAATCAAGATGTAACGCCATTATCTTGGCCAACATGCGTGGTTCTTTCTTTGCTAGGCTTTCTTTGTGTATCAGGTCCACATGAACATATTTTCTCTCTTTATTGTTCCTATACCACTCCTTTTCTTCCTCCTCGAGGACCCATTTAATTCTGAACATGCGGCGTGGTACTTGCATTGATGATGATTCTCCTTGCTCTTTTCGTCCTCTTTTCTTGCCTTTTTGTGAAGTGGTTGCTTTATCTTTGCCTTGTCTTGCTTTGGGTGCCATTGTACCTGAGATTATAACGATAGTCAAGTTAGCATCATCTCAGTGGATACAATCAATAAAAAGGCAGTAGTGGTACCACCCCACACTTAGTTTGTTGGCATCAACTAGTGAAGTGATAGTTTGTCGATTACTCAGACATCATCGATATACGTTTTAGGCGCTATATTCCAACAATATAATCAGTGCAGTCATACTTCTTGAAATCTTGGCAATACTTTCATGTTTGATATATCAAGACTTAATACATAGTGATTGAATCAAGGTATAGCATCTAGAAATAATCACAACCTCATATGTTGGTAGTCAACCATAATTCTTATCTCGATGAACAAGTCATTCCAACATGTTAGATTTCTATTGACAAGATTATGCAATTTTCATGTGAATTCCGCAAAAGTATGACAGTGCATCAAAATCAAATTCAAGTTGGAAACATGTTAAGATCATTCTTACGTATTATTTCATTCACTTAGTTGTATCACAACACATCAACCACATTCAAATCACTAATACTACTTCAAGATTTAGCGATTCATAATATGCGTAGTAGTGTAGTACTTACGGAATATAAATGAAGAACAAAGAAGTACTTACTTGGTTGATGCCTTTGGATGATGTTCTTGCAAAGTTAAAAGAGCAAAAGGAAAATTTTTGAGAGGATTTGGAGAGGTAGGCGACGCTTATGCTAGGTTTGCAATGTATTTTTGGTCTAAGACTAAGTCTCTTCTTTATAGGGAAAGCTTGGGTCGGGTTTTGACCCATTTAAAATCGGATTTGGAGACCAAAAGTGACCATAGGCGGCACCTAATGCTTTGCCTATGCTTGGCATAGGCGGCGCCTTTTGCAAAGCATTGTTGAGCATAGGCGGCGCCTATGCCATGGCATTGTTAGGCATAGGCAGCGTCTTTTGCATAGCATATGAGATTCAGAGACAAAAGGCATTGGCATAGGCGGCACCTATGCTATGGCATACTTGGGCATGGGCGGCGCCTATGCTATGGCACACTAGATTCCGAGAGCATAGGCCATAGTATATGCCTTGCCTTGTTCGTGGCCTAGTTTTACACAGGCCTAGCCTTGTTCATTGCCTATATTTTCATAAGCAATGCCCAATCCATACCCTTTTGCTTCTTCATTCCTAACTTACCACCTTTAACATGCAATACGTCCAAATCAAAATTTGAAACCGACCTCCTCTTTTTACACCTCTTTGCACCTATATTTACTCAAAAACAACAAAGACGATTAGAACGATGGGTTGCCTCCCATCAAGCGCCTTAGTTTTGGTTGTGGCACGACTCTTCTTTTTGGATTTTTATTTATCAAAAGCAAACAATTAGTAGAATGAAAGAACGAGAAAAAAAAATTGAAAAACGATGGGTTGCCTCCCATCTAGCGCTTGATTTATTATCGCGGCACGACATAGCTATCTCGATTACTTAGACTTCATCGAGATAGATGGTGGATCGTTTTCTGAATGGATTCAAACGACAATGAGTCTTACTTGTAGGCATTCAATCTTCTTTGAGATGACCCTTGTGCATACATATCCCAGGCGGGATACCAATTGTATCATCAATAGTCCAACCCATAGCTCTCTTGTATCTCTTTAGAGCAGAGATGAGAGCCTTTACGTGCTGTTCACTTAAATCATCCACCACACTTACTGGAAGTATATTTTCACTTTCCAAGAACACATACCTTAGATAATCGGGGAGCTCTTTCGATTCTAGCATTGGTGGCTCTTCAATGGAAGTCTTCGCTGTTGGTGATGGTTGATTCTTAAGATCAAGGTTCGGCTATTTAGGAGTATGAGAAATGGACCCTATTTTTGTTAGAGCACACATAGTTTCTCCATAATATTCATCATCCTCATGCTCAACATTCAGTAGTGCAGCAGACAATAGCTCTTCAGTAAGCTGCTTTTCTACAGATAATTATTTGTCATTCTTATAATTAACTTCAGCTACAGAGAACACATCCATATCTTCGGGCTGCTTCATTGCTTTGCATACATCAAAATGGATCACTTCGTTATTCAACCGAAATAAAAGATCATTAGCTCTCATGTCAGTAAGCACACTGCCTGTTGCAAGGAAAAGATGTCCCAAGATTATGGGAACTTCAGAATCAACCTCACAATCCAGAATAACGAAGTCTGTAGGAAATATGAATTAAGAAAACTTCACCAACACATCATTCAAGATACCCACAGGTCATTTTACCGACCTATCAGGCATCACGAGCCTCATATTGGTTGGTGTCAGATCGCCTAACCCCAAATTCTTGTAGACAGATAGTGACATCAAATTGATGCTAGCACCCAGATCGCACAATGCCTTGGCAAAGTTCAAAGATCCAACAGTGCAAGGAATAGTGAAGGCACCAGGGTCGGCCTTTTTCTGAACTAGCGATCTTGTAGCGATTGCGCTGCAGTACTCATAGCTTGCTGCTCGCTTCTTTGTCAAAATATCCTTCATAAATTTCGCATACCCAAGCATTTGTTCTAGTGCCTCTACCAACGGAACATTAATGGTCAGCTGCTTTAACATATTCATAAATTTGCTGAGCTTTGTATCATCCGCAATCTTCTTCAATCTTTGAGGAAAAGGTGGCGGTGGATAAGGAATTGTTTTCTCCATGGCTTTCTTCTTCTCTTGCTTCCATTTTTCAGCCTTTTCAGGCTGCAACATACTCGGTGTGACGTCATGGGTGGTTTCTACGGCAGTTTCTCCTTTTGCCTTATCATCAATGTCTGCTGCCTCGTCAACCACTTGCTTGCCTTTGGATGAAGTTTCCAGCACCTTACCACTTCGGGTAGTAATAGCCATGCATGATCCGTCATTCCTTGGATTTTGCACAGTGTCGCTAGGTAAGGTGCCAGCCTTTCTTTGATTGAGTGCTGCGGAAAGTTGGCTCAATTGCTGCTCTATTTGCTTTATTGAAGTGGAATGTGAGTCAACCAATTGCTTCATTGAGGACAAATCATTTATTATATCTATTACTCCCGCGCTGGTTGCTTCCACTCCTTTCAACAGTTTAGCCATCATGTCTTCCATATTTGCAGAACTAGATGCAGTGGCATCTCGTCTCCCTGGGGGAACATACAAACCACTCTTGTCATTCTTGTTCTTCCAACTTCCTTGGTCCTGGTTTCTAGATTTATCATAATAGTTCCGACCTTAGTTTCCTTGGGTATTACCTCGGAAACCCCCCTGATTGTTTAAGTAGTTGGCCTCTTCTTCCGAATCAGATTCGTCTCTTCCTTTTGACGCAACAGCTTTGACTTTTTCGGACTTTCCTGATAATAGATGCTTGGTAAGGAAATCGACTTGTGTTTTCATGCGCGCCATATCTTGATCACGTTCTTCTTCTCTTCTCCTTTGTTCTGAAGTCATGCCAATAGATAAAGTGGTGCTTGCTACCTCTGAATCCCTGGTATGCCAAGCTCTACTTTTCTTCATCATCCGATCTAGCATATTGCTTGCCTGACCAAAGGTGAGATCCATAAATGATCCTCCAGCCGCATTATCCACCACTGGTTTAGTTATTGAATTCAAGGCTCTGTATAGTATCTCCATTAGGTGGACATTGGTCATGTGATGGTTTGGACACCTCATAAGCTTCGTCTTGAACCTCTCCCATGTTTCATGAAGAGCTTTGGTTGGAAGCTGCCGAAAGTTGCTGATTCCATCTCTTAATTATGCTCTTTTGGATTGCGGAAAGAATCTTTCTAGGAAAGCGTCTCTCAATTGCCTCCAATTTGTAATAGAATCAGGAGTCAGCCCATTCAGCCATAGAGTTGCCTCCCCAGACAGAGACAATAGAAATAGGCATAATCGAATTGCATTCTGACCAACGCCAGGATTGTCAAACGACTTGCATGTAGAAATAAAGTTGATGAGATGTATATTTGGATCATCGCCTGCTAGTCCACTAAATAATCCCTTGAGTTGCAATAACTGAATCATGGTGCTTGTGATGTTGAACTTGGCTCCGGGTGCCAATGGTGAAGGAATAATGGCTCCTGTGGCTCTGGCTCCATCAAGATCATCATCATCATCGTCGAAAGCTGGTTGTACAGGTCGGCGTTCATGCCTAAACCTTGCTTGACAATCTTTTCTATTGGCAGGTGTTGCGATCTCAGCAGCATGCCTAGGGTTTAGTAGCTCGTCATCACCTAGGTCCTTGTCGTCAGGATTTACTGCTCGCCGGGGGTTATCAATATTCTGTTGATACACTTGAGCGGCGACTAGAGCATCTAGTATCGCCTATTCCTATTGAGCAGCCATCCTTTCAATTTCGTGTTATGCCTCCATTCTGCCAATACGTTGTGGTTCAGGATTGATAGGTAATAACGGTTGACCAGAACTTCGAGTATGGGGCATGCACTGAATAAAAACCTGCAGAGAACAAAAACAAAAACTAAAAGTAAAAGTACGAGAATCTTTGACCAAAGTGTCTAGTAATTATCACAAACTTAATTGACACTTGTATTCCCCGGCAATGGCGCTAATTTTTGATAACGCTCAAACTATAGCTCTTGTAGGAGTGTAAAGCAGTCGTTGTCAAATATATAACCCAACTGGGTTGGGTATCGATCCCACAGTGAATAGCTGATCAATAAGTAAGCAAAGATTATTAGACTTTTGGTGAAAGTCTCGTAAAAGGGGGGATTGTAACGTGCAAGTAATGTAAACAAAATAGTAATGTAAACACAGAAATAGCAAAGTAAACAGAAAGAGTGTTTAGTAAGATGTTAATTAATGAGAATTGAGAGTTAGGGTTATGTCCACCTTATGAGTTATACGTCTCTATTGGCTATGAGTTATGCGGAATTCAGACATGCATGTGCTTATACAGAATTGTATTCTATGGTAAATCCAAGCGTCTTTCGACCTTAACAAGGACTATTTTACTTTAGCTCTTTCGAGCTTAAAGCGTGTCTAACGGTACAAATTCTCCAAGAGGTTAATCCAGTTACGGCACTAACTTTTTAACAGGGGTTGGTGCTCTATTACCTTGACATTATCTCTTTTCCAGACATATAACTTTTCTTTCGAACAAGTTAATGCTATACTGGTGTATTCTATGCGTTTGCAACCACAAGAATTTGCATTAAGATGAAGAGAATAATGATATAAGCAGCATACGTGTCGCGAATTCACAAACTCATAGCAATAGATAGAATCTCATACGGCTTCCATAACCCCAATAGAGAAGTTTAGCTATTCATGAGTGCGATGGAAATCACAATAGACATTATCATTGTACCACAATAAAGATCTCACGTGTAGTATGGTGTGGTATGGCGTTAGGCGTGAATTCCTTGCAAAATAGCGATTCTCTTGTTGTAAAATTAAAAGTCGAATAGATGAAAAATAATGTCAACAATGAATTAATAAAGAAAGGGGAACGATGGAATAAGGATGAGGGTAGTGGAGAATTGTTTTGATGGATTGATGGATGGTAGATGGATGGGAATTATAAAAATCTCCAGCAAAATAGGGTATTTATAACACCCATATCCTATTCCTACTAAGCTATGGCATTACTTATCCAAATCCTACTAGGATATTGCGTACTTATCCTAATCCTAATAAGTTACTGCTAGTCCCCAAAGTCTTTAGAATTGTTGTTTTTGCCCGGGACAGATTTTCCATGCGTCACTTTTGGTCCTTGGCGTCCAAGCTTTCCATTCCTTCTTTTGTGAACCTTCCTTTGGCATCAAGTTATCCATAAAATGCTGAAATCTGCATCATTTATACCTGAAATCTTGCTAATCACGTTTGTTAGCTCAATTACAGGAAAAAGGACTAAAAGTGCATGAATTATATATTTTGTCCTCAAAACTTAGCTAAAATATGGGTAAAATATAGTACTTTAGGCGTGTAAATTCGCCTATCATCATAGATTCATTAGTGAGTCCTCATCCATCGAGGACATCCTTTTATTTCAGCATTTCAGTAGATTTAGTAAGTGTAATAGTCGGGGTTAGTTGGGGACTTATCCCATGAACTCCATATTCAGCTAGTTAGAGGCTTTTAGATAAGATTACTTCAGATAGATGTTAAGTATTTTCAGTATTATTATTATTTGTATTCAGTATTTGTTTTCAGTACATGAACCTTATGGCATTTTCAACCTAACTTCCACATATATTTTTTCAGTATTTTTATTCAGTGCTCACAGCAGGTGCCAGTCATGGGTTAGCTTGTGATCCTTTGGGTTCGTAAGCATTATATGATATCCAGGGTGTAGACTCAGGGAATTAAAATAGGTTATCCATTTCGTGAGTTAACGGTTTGTTATGGCGAATATTAGCAGAAGCTCATGGTGCGCAATATTCTATTTACCCCGGAGCCACTATGATGTACCATGACTTAAGGGAAATCTATTGGTAGAGTGGTATGAAGAAAGATATTTCAGAGTTTATGGCAAAGTGTTTGAACTATCAGTAGTTACAGTTGAGCACCAAAGGCCTAGTGGTATACTTTAGGAGTTTAGATTCCCACTTAGAAGTGAGAGGTGGTGAATATGGATTTTGTGATCCGATTGCCTCATATGCGTCATCGGTATGATTCAATTTGGGTTATTGTAGATAGAATCACCAAGTTACCCCATTTGTTCACAGTTCATACTTCGTATTCAGATGAGGATTACACTAGAATATATCTTAGGGAGTTGGTGAAGTTGCATGGGGTTTCATTGGCTATCATTTTAGATAGAGGTACTTAGTTTACCTCTCACTTTTGGAAGGCTTTCCATAAGGGTCTTGGTACCCAAGTTTATCTTAGTATGACTTTTCATCCCCAGATAGATGGTCAGGCAGAGAGGACTATTCAAACCTGGGAGAATATGTTGAGGGCATGTATTATTGACTTTAAAGGTAGTTGGGATGAACACCTACCTTTGACTGAGTTTGCCTTTAACAATAGTTATCACTCTAGTATTCAGATGGCTATTTTTGAAGCTCTCTAGGGAGGAGATATAAATCTCTTATTGATTGGTACGAAGTAGGTGAGATCGATTTGATAGGGATAAATTTGGTGTTTAAGGCTATGGAGAAGTTTAGATAATTCGAGAGAGGTTGAAGACAACCCAAAGTAGTCAAAAATCTTATGCAGATATGAGAAGAAGGGCTCTTGAGTTTAATGTTAGTGACTTGGTCTAATTGAAAATTTCTCCTATGAAAAGAGTGAAGATATTTCACAAGAAGAGGAAGCTTAGTCCTCACTATGTTGGCCTATACAGAATTTTGAGCCATTTTGTAAAGGTAGCTTATGAGCTAGAGTTGCCTGCAGATTTGGCATTAGTATACCCAGAGTTTCACGTCTCTTTATTACAGAAATGTATGGGCGACCTAGATACAGTTGTGCACTTGGTGAGTGTAGATGGGAAAGATAGTCTCTCTTATATACAAATCCCAATTGAAATCCTTGACCGCCAGACTCGTAGGTTGAGGAACAAAGAGATTCCCTTGGCAAAATTTCTATGGAGAAATCAGTCTGTTAAGTGAGCCACTCAGTAAGCACAAGAAAATATGCGAGCCAAGTACCCTCATATTTTCACCACGAATTCAGACTCAGCTTGAGGTAACGATTTTCCTTGAATTAATTCTTTTCGATCTCTGTTTCAGCTAAGTAACCATTCTCATGAAATTGCATGTATTCATAAAACCAGTTTAGTCTACGTATCATGTCTCAGACTCAGTTCTTTTATCAAGTTTAAGCTCATGAACATTTAGTGTATGGTCTCAAATTACCTTAGTACTCTTAGCCTAACAAGTCTCATTAGAGGATGAATATTCCCAAGGGTGAGATATTGTAATACCCCATAAGATTCTAAGATCAATTAGGCCTTTAGTTGCATGTTTAAAAAGGGGTCCAAGGTTTGAAATTTTAACTAAGTGTTGAGGACTTAGTCATTTAAAGACTCCAAGACCATAAATATTTTATTTTTGGCCTTCCTGATTTTGAGACATTGGTTTTTAAGTTGAAACATGTTTAATCATGATAAAGGCATGTCTTGGGAGGGTTCAACTAATGTTTGTGGGTATTGATAAATGGGATCCTTTTGCCCATTGAGCCCCAAAACCCTCTATTTGATTATAGTATGAACTCTTCCTTTATTATTAAATCTTACATGTTCAAGATGATTTTAATCCATGCTTTTCCATAGTAATCTCCTATGATTCCACGTAAATTAGGGTATGTCATGGTTCGAATTTCAAGTTCCTAAGTATATTTAAGTTTATTCCAGGTTAACTTATCCAATTCATGCATTAATCCTAGTGTGTACATTACCTTAACATGTTTAACTCATTCCCATGTACTAACTTACGAAATTCATCACTTAAATGGAATGTCTTATGAACTATAATGTTGTATCACTATTTTATTGTTGTTATCAAAGTTTGTAATCACTTAATTCTAGTAGGTTATGAACACCTGATACCTATGTGTTTACTTATGTGTTAGACCTTTCATATAATAAGTTACTTAAACCATGAATCTTATCATTTACTCAGTTGTTATGGTCATGTTGATCACTATCAGTTGTTATGTTTAGTTGAACTTAAGTCAGTACCAATGTTAGTTCAGTTGGGAGTAGGATTTACCAATGAGTAAATCCAGGGATTGGGGCTCACCTATCAGTAGAGGGTGTGATCCTTAGTAGAAATACCTGAGTTCTAATTGTGGGTTGACACGTTGATGATAGGCGAATTTACACGCCTATATCAATATATTTTGACCATATTTGTGCCATGTTTTGAGAACAAATTATATATTTCATGCACTTTTAGTCCTTTTTCCTATAAGTGAGCTAACAAACATGATTAGCAAAGTTTCAGGTATAAATGATGCAGAAATCAGCATTTTATGGCTTAATTGACGCCAAAGAAAGCTCACGAAGGAAGGAACGTAAGATTGGACGCCTAAAGGACCAAAAACGCTGCATGGAAAATCTGTCCTGGGCCAAAACAACATTTCTGAAGACTTTGGGGACTAGCAGTAACTTATTAGGATTAGGATAATGATACATTAACCTAGTACAATTGGGTTAAGTATTTCATTAGCTTATTAGGATTAGAATAATGATACATTAACCTAGTACAATTGGGTTAAGTATTTCATTAGCTTAGTAGGAATAGGATATGGGTATTATAAATACCCTATCATGCTAGAGATTTTTATTCATTCCTCCCTTAGTGGAGAGATTCATTCCTCCCTGAGTGGAGAGAGACAATCCTCCCTTAGTGGAGAGATACATTCTACTTCTCAATTACAACTCTTCTAATCTTCCCATTAATTCTATTTTTCTTCTTCTATTCATCTATTCAATTCTTAATTTCCGCAACAAGAGAAACGTTACTTTGCAAAGGAATTCACGCCTCACGCCTACCACTTGTGCTACACGAAAATCATCAATCTTGTGGTATAATAACAACAATGCAAATTGTGATTTCCTTCGCATTCATGGGTAACTAAACTTCTCTGTTGGGGTTATGGAAGCCGTATGAGATACTATCTATTGCTGTGAGTTTATGAGTTCGTGACACGTATGCTGCTTATATCATTATTCTCTTCATCTTAATGCAAATTCTTGTGGCTGCAGACGCATAGAATAACGCCAGTATAACATTTAACTTGTTCGAAAGAAAGGTTATCTGTCTGGAAAAGAGATAATGTCAAGGTAGTAGGACACCCTTTCTTATTATAAGCTAGTGCCGTAACTGGACTAACCTCTTGGAGAATTCGTACCGTTAGACACTCTTTAAGCTCGAAAGAGTTAAAGTGAAATAATCCTAGAATAGGTCGAAAGACGCCTGGATTTACCATCGAATACAATTCTCTATAAGCACATGCATGTCACAATTCTACACACTCATAGCCAATAGAGACGTATAACTCAGAAGGTGGAAATAACCCCAACGCTTCAATTCTCATTGTTTACAACTCACGTAACATTCTTTCTTTTTATTTTCAGCTTTTATTTTGATACTTTATTTAAATTACTTGCACGACAAGAACCCCCCCCTCTTACGAGACTTGCACCAAAAGTTTAGTAATTTTGCTTACTTGTTGGCCAAGCTATTCCCTGTGGGATCGACACCCGACCTAGGTTGGGTTCTATATTTGCTAACGACCGCTTTACACTCCTACAAGAGCTGTAGATTGAGCGTTATAAAAAATTGGCGCCGTTGCCAGGGAATACGAGTGTCAATCAAGTTTGTGATAATTACTAGACCCTTTGGTCAAAGATTCTCGTACTTTTACTTTCAGTTTTTGTTTTTGTTTATTGCAGGTTTTTATTCAGTGCATGCCCCATACTAGAAGTTCTGGTCAACCGTTATTACCTATCAATCCTGAACCACAACGCATTGGAAGAATGGAAGCACAAACAGAAATCGAAAGGATGGATGCTCAACAGGAACAAGCAAGATTGGGTGCCCTTGCCGCTTCCCAAGTACACCAACAAAACATTGATAATCCTGGGCGAGAAACTAATCCTGACGATGAAGATTTAGGTGATGACGAGTTGATAAACCCAAGGCATGTTGCTGAAACTACAACACCTGCCAACAGAAGAGGTCGACAAGCTCGGTATAGATATGATCGCCAACCTATGCAGCCAGCTTTCGACGATGATGATGATGATCTTGATGGTGCCGGAGCCACTGGAGCTATAATTCCACCACCATTAGTGCCCGGAGCCAAGTTCAACATCACAAGCACCATGATTCAGTTATTGCAACTCAAGGGATTATTTGGTGGACTAGCAGGCAATGATCCGAATATGCATCTCATCAACTTTATTTCTACATGCAAGTCGTTTGACAATCCTGGTGTTGGTTAGAATACAATTCGATTACGTCTATTTCCATTGTCTCTGTTTGGGGAGGCAACACTATGGTTGAATGGGCTGACTCCTGATTCTATTACAAATTGGAGGCAATTGAGAGACGCTTTCCTAGAAAGATTCTTTCCACCATCCAAGAGGGCGCAATTGAGAGATGAAATCAGCAACTTTCGTCAGCTTCCCACTGAAGCTCTTCATGAAACATGGGAGAGGATCAAAACAAAGCTAGCGAGGTGCCCAAACCATCACATGACCAATGTTCACCTAATGGAGATCTTGTATAGAGCCTTGAATTCAATAACTAAACCAGTGGTGGATAACGCAGCTGGAGGATCTTTTATGGACCTCACCTTTGGTCAAGCAAGCAATATGCTAGATCATATGACGAAACAAAGTAGAGCTTGGCATACTAGGAATTCTGAGGTAGCAAGCCCCACTTTATCTATTGGCATAACTGCAGACCAAAGAAGAAGAGAAGAAGAACGTGATCAAGATATGGCGCATTTGAAAACACAAATGGATCTTCTTACAAAGCATTTATTATCAGGGAAGACCGAAAAAGTGAAAGCTATTGTGTCAAAAGGAAGAGACGAATCTGATTCAGAAGATGAGGCCAACTACTTGAACAATCAGGGAGGTTTCCACGGGAATGCCCAAGGAAACCAAGGTCGGAACTATTATGATAAATCTGGAAACAAGGACCAAGGTAGTTGGAAGAACAAGAATGAAAAGAATGGTTTGTACGTTCCCCCTGGTAGACGTGACACCACCACATCTAATTCTGGAAGTATGGAAGACATGATGGTTAAATTATTGAAAAGAGTGGAAGCAACGAGCGCAGGAGTAACAGAGGTAATCAATGATTTGTCCTCCATGAAACAATTAGTTGATTCACATTCCACTTCTATCAAGCAAGTAGAGCAGCAATTGAGCCAACTTTCAGCAGCACTCAATCAAAGAAAGGCCAGCACTTTACCTAGCGATACTGTGCCAAACCCAAGGAATGACGGGTCATGCATGGCCATCAGTACCAGAAGTGGTAAGGTGCTGGAAACTTCAGCAAAAGGCAAGCAAGTGGTTGACGAAGTTGCGGACATGGATGACAACACAAAAGGAGAAGATGCCGCAGCACCCACTCCTGACGTCAAGGACGCCACATCCAGGACTGTGCAACCTGAAAAAGTGGAAAAACGGAAGCAAGAGGAGAAGCAAACCGTGGAAAGAACACTTCCATACCCACCACCACCTTTTCCCCAAAGATTAAAGAAGGTGGCGGATGATACAAAGTTCAGCAAATTCATGAATATGTTAAAGCAGCTGACCATTAATGTTCCATTGGTGGAGGCACTTGAACAAATGCCTGGATATGAAAAATTTATAAAGGATCTTTTGACTAAGAAGCGGGAAGCAAGTTATGAGTTGAAAAAAGATGTGCATCATTGTAGTGCAATTGCTACCCGATCGATAGTTCAGAAGAAGGCCGACCCCGGAGCTTTCACTATTCCTTGCACTATTGTATCATTGGATTTTGCCAAAGCATTGTGCGATCTAGGTGCTAGCATAAATTTGATGCCACTATCCATCTACAAGAAGTTGGGGCTAGGCGATCCGACACCAACTAATATAAGGCTCGTGATGGCTGATAGGTCGGTAAAAAGACCTGTGGGTATCTTGAATGATGTGTTGGTGAAGGTTTCTTCATTCATCTTTCCTGCAGACTTCGTTATTCTTGATTGTAAGGAGGATTCTGAAGTTCTCATAATCCTGGGACGTCCTTTCCTTGCAACCGGAAGTGTGCTTATTGACATGAAAGATAATGAGCTTTTGTTTCGAATTTATGACAAAGTAGTACGGTTTGATATATGCAAAGCCATGAAGCAGCCCAGCGATATGAATGAGTTATCTGTAGCTGATGTTCATCAAGAGGATATGAAAGCATTATCTATAGAGAAACAGCCTACTGTTGAGCCATTTTCTGCTGCGCCACTGAATGTTGAGCATGAGGATAATGAAGATTATGAAGAACTTATGGGTGATCTAACAGAAATAGAGTCTTATACTCCTAAGCAACCGGATTGTGATCTCAAGAATCAACCAACAACGAAGTCTCCCATTGACGAGCCACCAATTCTAGAATCGCAAGACCTCCCCGATTATCTAAGGTATGTGTTCTTGGAAAGTAGAAATATACTTCCAGAGAGTGCAGATGATTTAAGTGAACAGCACGTGGAGGCTCTCATCTCTGCTCTGATGAGGTACAAGAGAGCTATGGGTAGGAAGATTGATGATATAATTGGTGACTCTCTGGAGAAACGTATGAGCTATCTCGAAAAAGATCGCATGCCCACAGGTAAGCCTCATTGTCATCTAAATCCTTTCAGAAAACGATCCACCATTTACCTCGATGAAGTCTGAGTACTCGAGGTAACTATGTCATGTCACGACAATAAATAAGGCGCTAGATGGGAGGCAACCCATCGTTTATCATTTTTCATTTATTGTTTATCGTTTTGTCTTTCTTTCGTTCTAGTACTTGTTTTGTTTTTGATAAATGAAAATCCAAAAATAAGAGTCGTGCCACAACCAAAACTAAGGCGCTTGGTGGGAGGCAACCCATCGTACTAATCGTTTTCATTGGTCTTGGGCAAATATAGGTGCGAGAAGTATTCAACGAGGAGATTGGTCTCAAATGACGATTTCGACGTATTGGATGGAAAAGGTGGTAAGTTAGGTATAAGGATGCATAAGGTTATGGATTGAGAATTGCTCATGCCAAAATAGGCATCGAGGAAGGCTAGGCCTAGGTAAAACTAGGCCACGAACAATGCAAAACCTATCCTATAGCCTAAGGTCTCGGAATCTAGTGTGCTATACACTATGCGCCACCCATTCTTAAGTGTGCTTTTGACTATGCGCCGCCTATGCTATGGCATTAGGCCTCAGGATCTCATATGCCATAGACTATGCGGCACATATGTCTCAAAATGCCATAGACTATGCGGCGCATATGTCATGACTATGCCGAGCATTATGCGCCGCATATGTGGTATTTTTGTCTTCAAAACCATTTGGAAATGGGTCAAAACCCTACCCATTCTCTTCCTATATAAAGGGGACTTAGTCTTGAAACATAACCACATTAGAAATTGACCCAAAGGCGCCGCACATCCATCCAAATCATCTCAAAATTTCTCTTTTTGCTCTTCCAATTCACAAGAACATCTCCAAAGGCTTCAATCACGTAAGTACTCTTTTGTTCTTCATCCATTTTTCGTAAGTACTATGTTGCTATGTCTATTATGAATTGCTATATCTTGAAGAAGCATTGGTGATATTCATGTGTTTGAATTGCTGATACACAACCAAGTGAGTGAACATATACGTTAGGATGCTCTTAACTTGTGTTCAACTTGAATTTGATTTTGATGTATTGTCATACTCTTGCGGAATTGCTATAGTCATTAACATTGCATAAACTTGTCACTTGAATACTTACATGTTGGAATGAATTGTTCATCGGAATAAGACTTATAGTTGCCTACCGACATAGGCGGTTGTGATTATTGATAGATACTATACCTTGATGTAATCCCTATGTAGTAGTCTTGATATAATCTTACATGCAAGTATTTCCAAGAGTACAAGAAGTATGAATCACTGATTTTATTGTTGGAATAGAGCACCTAAAACATATGTCGACGAAGTCTGAGTAATCGATCACTTTCACTTCACTAGTTGGTGCCAACAACCTAAGTGTGGGGTGGTACCTCCACTGATTGTTCATAGATTGTATCCATTGAGATGATGCTAACATGACTCTATTGAGATCTCAGGTACAATGGCACCAAAATTCAAGGCAAAGATAAGGCTACCGCTTCACAAAAAGAGCAAGGAGAACCCTCCTCGATGCAAACACTTTGACTCACTCTTGGAATTAAGTGGGATACTTATGAGGAACTTCTAAGGATGACGACTCTAATGATGATTCCAATGCAAAGGGGTATGACCCCAGACATAGAGAATGAGTCCGACTAACCAGGTTCTTCTTATTTATTTTCCACTGAGGGCAGTGTCCCATTTAAGTATGGGGTGGCGGTATTGCATGCTATAATTCTCTATTTGCATCTATGTTTGTTTACTTTGTTTTCGTTTGTGTTTCGTTTTTAAGTTTTTTTAGTAGTAAAATTTTTTTAGCTTCGCATGAAATTATTCTAATAGGCAGCATGAGATTATAACAAGAGTATGTGCTACAATTATGACTGTTGAAGCGTTTAGGCTCTAGTGGTGACTCATTATGTGATATTGTGTGGTTCAATTCCTTCACTTGTTGGGTCGAGAGTCTATATTATTTCCAATCAAGTCGACCATGTGCCTTGTGTGTGTGAGATAATAGTATATTCTATGTTTGTGGCTGATGCTAGAACTTGCCTGGTATGTATGCAAAGCGAAAATAAGGAGTGTAAGTTTAGGAGATGATTTAGGCATTTCTTTGGCAACCTACATATGTTTACCTTCATTTTACCTACCCTTGGACATCATCCTAGTTAAACCCTTTTGAGCCTTTAGCCTATTTCTTTGACAACCTCGTGTGTAAGCCTAATCCATTTTTTTCAAGACCGTAATTTGATACAAATTCCTAAGTACTTTAAAGTGAAAAATTCATGTGACAACATAAGAGGAAATTAGGTGAGTATGATGCTTTAAATTGTAATAGTGCTTGAATGTGTTATGAGAAAGAAAGTGCTAGCATAAGAGGTATGTTGTGAAAAGAAAAAGGAAAAGAAAACAGAATAGTGAGTTGTGCTTAAAAGTGAAAAACAAAAGAGGAGAACAAGGGTGGAAGAATAAAAGAAAGAAAGGTTGAAAGAAAAAAAGTGTCAATAATACAATGTGATGTATTAAAGTTCTTAGGAACTTAGTCACTATTTCTGGCCAAAATAGCTGATCCTACCCGTCCCTTAGCCTACATTACAACCATCAAAAGACCTACTTAATCCTAATCTTAACATTTTGACATTGAGCAGAGTAGTACACTAAGGGCAAGCCTATGGTCATCAGTTGCTGCATACGAATTCTTTGTGAGAGTGAGAGCAAGGATATTTTGATACCCATGTTTGAAAAATATGCTATACTTGTGAGTGACTATGGGTAATATATTATGAGACACACATGGTTGATGAGTTTTGGATAGTTGTGTATGATTCTTTGTGCCTTGACTTTTGAATATGAGTTAGCCACCATCACGAGTCTATGCTAGAGGTAAATGGTTTCTACTAATGATCGGAAAACTACTCTTTGTTGATAATTGTTGTGCTTGTCTTGACGAATGTTTTGTGTTGTTGCTGTGAAACCCTAAGTTGATGTTTAGAGGGACATGATATTTTGTTCGAGGACGAACAAAGCTTCAAGTGTGGGGTGTTGATGATAGGCGAATTTACACGCCTATATCAATATATTTTGCCCATATTTGTGCCATGTTTTGAGAACAAATTATATATTTCATGCACTTTTAGTCCTTTTTCCTGTAAGTGAGCTAACAAACATGATTAGCAAAGTTTCAGGTATAAATGATGCAGAAATCAGCATTTTATGGCTTACTTGACGCCAAAGAAAGCTCACGAAGGAAGGAACGTAAGATTGGACGCCTAAAGGACCAAAAGCGCTGCATGGAAAATCTGTCCCGGGCCAAAACAACATTTCTGAAGACTTTGGGGACTAGCAGTAACTTATTAGGATTAGGATAATGATACATTAACCTAGTACAATTGGGTTAAGTATTTCATTAGCTTATTAGGATTAGGATAATGATACATTAACCTAGTACAATTGGGTTAAGTATTTCATTAGCTTAGTAGGAATAGGATATGGGTATTATAAATACCCTATCATGCTAGAGATTTTTATTCATTCCTCCCTTAGTGGAGAGATTCATTCCTCCCTGAGTGGAGAGAGACAATCCTCCCTTAGTGGAGAGATACATTCTACTTCTCAATTACAACTCTTCTAATCTTCCCATTAATTCTATTTTTCTTCTTCTATTCATCTATTCAATTCTTAATTTCCGCAACAAGAGAAACGTTACTTTGCTAAGGAATTCACGCCTCACGCCTACCACTTGTGCTACACGAAAATCATCAATCTTGTGGTATAATAACAACAATGCAAATTGTGATTTCCTTCGCATTCATGGGTAACTAAACTTCTCTGTTGGCGTTATGGAAGCCGTATGAGATACTATCTATTGCTGTGAGTTTATGAGTTCGTGACACGTATGCTGCTTATATCATTATTCTCTTCATCTTAATGCAAATTCTTGTGGCTGCAGACGCATAGAATAACGCCAGTATAACATTTAACTTGTTCGAAAGAAAGGTTATCTGTCTGGAAAAGAGATAATGTCAAGGTAGTAGGACACCCTTTTTTATTAAAAGCTAGTGCCGTAACTGGACTAACGTCTTGGAAAATTCGTACCATTAGACACTCTTTAAGCTCGAAAGATTTAAAGTGAAATAATCCTCGAATAGGTCGAAAGACGCCTGGATTTATCATCGAATACAATTCTCTATAAGCACATGCATGTCACAATTCTACACACTCATAGCCAATAGAGACGTATAACTCAGAAGGTGGACATAACCCCAACGCTTCAATTCTCATTGTTTACAACTCACGTAACATTATTTCTTTTTATTTTCAGCTTTTATTTTGATACTTTATTTAAATTACTTGCACGACAAGAATCCCCCCTCTTACGAGACTTGAACCAAAAGTTTAGTAATTTTGCTTACTTGTTGGCCAAGCTATTCCCTGTGGGATCGACACCCAACCCAAGTTGGGTTCTATATTTGCTAACGACCGCTTTACACTCCTACGAGAGCTGTAGATTGAGCGTTATCACACGTATCTCATAGGATCACCTGCTAGTATAGGGTGATTCCTTAGTCCTTTAAGATACTAGTTTAGTGGATCCACACAACCATGTGTTAGTTATCGTGGCAAGGTACTAACTCTCTTCCAACTGTGGTTATAGGTTAGACTCCAATTAGCTCAGATTGGGGCATGTCGATTATTTAATAGCTCCCACAATCTTAGTCAGTATTCAATGTATCTCAGTTCAGGTCTCCTTGACCAAGAAATCAAATTCTTAATTGTTCAGATATTCAGATCATTTCAGTGCATGATTTACTTGGTCTTGCTCTTAGTTTCATATGTTCATGCATTCAAGTTCAGTTTCCATATGCATTTTAGTTAGTTCTTACCTCACATAACAGTACATTCAAAGTACTGACTGCATACTTTTAGCTTGCGCTATGTTGTCTTATAACATAGGTTCTGACTCACAGTTTCCCAATCATCTCTAGACAGCTTAATAGCTTCTCTGTAACAGTATTGGAGAGTCCTCATCCATCGAGGACGTGTCATGTTATTCCAGTTATTAAAGTATTTCCTTATGTTCAGTTCAGTTGGAGTTAGTTGGGGGTTTGCCCAATCAACTTCGTATGCTTAGAGGCTTTCAGACAGATAGTCTAGTTTTATAAAACATACCCAAACGACATTATATCAAACAAAATAACCTCATAAACTTGCATATTTTACTCATTTTAAGCGTCGAAAGTTCTATATTTCTATAGCACATCAACATTTTCAATTTAGAACGTTTTCATGTCCTCAACCAACAAAACACAACAAAAACAAAACTAAACATGACGCTTACCTATTAAAATCTAAGCTATTTAAGGCAACCAATCAACACTTTAAGCTCAAATCCCAACACCGCTCCTATCTCATTTTTCAAAACAATAGTGTATAAATATGAAACACAAAAATGTGACACAATGGGATAAAGGTATGGCATTACATTAGCAACCGACAACCATGCATATATACAAGTTGCACTACCCAAACACGTAAGAAGCTAGCAATATGAATCATGTTCCCTCACAATAAAGATGTACCACTCACTTATATAAAATAATGCATATCAATGTAGGAATAGTCAAGAGACACTCATACTAAGAAGAAATGTTCCAATCAATGTGCATCATATACCATAGGCTTGGCCTTATTTTCATTACCTTAGCATTTAGATAGTTAAGTTAGGATCACTATAGGACTTTTCTCATCTTGTCATTTAGGGTTAGGGGATAGTATGGTACATATGGACATAGCAATTGACTAAGTATCTTTGGCACTATACTAACCTTGGGGTCTCACTTTTAACCAATTTTCTTTTTATTCCGCCCTTATTTCTCCCTTCTTATTCTTTATTGCACATTTAGGTTGGGTATGGTATTTTATTCTTTCTTTTTAACTTTATTTTCTTTTTCACAATTCTTCTTTTATTTTCCTACCACAACCATATCTACTAATTTTTCTCTTATTTTCCCCTTCAAGTACAGCAAATCACCCAGTTCAAACTCAAGATCACTTCTCCTCACATCGGCATATGACTTTTTATGACTCTAAGCTGTCTTTAACCTCTCTATAATCAACTTAACTTTCTCCATGACTTCAAAAACTGCATCAGTCCGAATCACGACAACTTCACCCACTTCAAACCAACCTATGGGTGATCTACATCTTCTACCATACAAGGCCTCAAATTGTGCCATCCTGATGCTAATATGGTAACTATTGTAATAGGCAAACTCTATCAATGGCAAATGCTCATCCCAACTACCTTTGAAATCAAGAGCACCCCTCAA
This sequence comes from Capsicum baccatum var. pendulum, assembly GCA_030864225.1. NCBI lineage: Eukaryota > Viridiplantae > Streptophyta > Magnoliopsida > Solanales > Solanaceae > Capsicum > Capsicum baccatum. The sequence continues at coordinate 221,727,076 of CM061558.1, read as the reverse complement.
CATATCTTCCAGGGTCTAAATGGTCCTCTCAATCTGACCATCAGTCTGCGGATGTAAATCAGAACTCAAAAGGACTTGGGTACCAAAACCCTATTGGAACACCCTCCAAAACTGAAAAGTAAATTGAGTGCCCCTATCTAAAATAATGGACGAGGGAAGTCCATGTAGCCTGACTAACGGCCGGATATACAATCTAGCATAATCCTCAGCTAAATAAGATGTATGCATGGGCAAGAAATGTGCGGACTTAGTCAGCCTGTCTACAACAACAAAAATAGAATCATGATGACGACGCAAAAGAGGCAACCCGATTACGAAGTCCATATTCACCGCCTCCCACTTCCAAGTGGGTATACCAAACTCTTGCATCACACCACTAGATCTTTGGTATTATACCTTAACCTGCTGGCTCGTTGCACACTTTTCTACGAACTTGACTATATCCTTCTTCATACTATTCCACCTATAGATTTCTCACAAGTTGCGATACATCTTGGTAGTTCCAGGTGAATTGAATACTGCGCACTATGCGCTTCAGCCATAATCCTCTGCCTTATATCATCAAACACGTAACACATAATCTACCTTGCAATCTTAACACACCATCTCCCCCTCAGGAGAAAACCTCTACGATTTGGTCCTTAACTACCTCTTTCAGTCTGACCAAACTAGGATCTCTATCTTGCTTCTCCTTAACTTCCAAAACTAAAGAGGATTCAGAACTACTTTGCACCAAATCACTTCCCTCAGCTGAATCAAGCAACCTAACACCCAATCTATCCAAATAATGCACATAACAAGCTAACTCTTTCTTACCTTCCTCTACATGAGCAACACTACCCATAGAAAATCTGCTAAGGGCATCCTCCACTATATTGGCCTTGCCCGAGTGATACAACACACTCACATTATTGTTTTTCAATAACTCTAACCACCACTTTTTCCTAAGATTCAGCTCCCTCTAAGTAAACACATACTGCAGGCTCTTATTATCAGTAAACACATCAACATGAACACTATAATGATAGTGTCTCCACATTTTCAAAGCAAAGACCATAGCAGCTAACTCAAGATCATGGATTGGGTAATTCTTCTTATGCTGCTTTAACTGTCTAGAGGCATAAGCTATAAAATTACCTCTTTGCATCAACACACAACTCAACTAAATTCTAGAGGCATCACAATATACCACAAAATCATTTGTACCATCAGGCAAAGTCAACACAAGGGCTGATGTAAGTAGAGTCTTTAACTCCGAAAAACCCTTCTCACAGGAATCTGACCACTGGAACTTAACTTTATTTTCAGTCAACCGGATCATGGGAGATGCAATAAAAGAGAAACCTTCAAAAAAATAATGGTAGTAGACGCTAGACCAAGAAACTTCTAATGTCAGACGGGAAGATAGGTCTAGGCCAATTTATCACAATTTATATTTTTTGGGGATCAACTCTAATACCTTCGGCTGAAATAACATAACCCAGAAAGGCTACAGATCTTAGTCAAAATTCACACTTGCTGAATTTGGCGAACAACTGGTGATCTCTAAGAGTTTTTAAGACAATTTAAAGGTAATTTGCATGGTCACTGACATTACAGGAGTACACAAGGATGTCATCTATTACCACTATGACAAATATATCGAGACATTGCTTGAACACTCGATTTATGAGGTCCATAAAAGATGTTGGGGCATTAGTTAGCCTGAAAGACATGACTAGAAACTCAAAGTGACTATAGCAGGTTCGGAAGGCTATCTTTGGAATATCACATTCCCTAACTTTAAGTTGATGATATCCAAATCTAAGGTCTATCTTGGAGAAATAACTTGCACCTTGCAACTGATCTAACAAGTCATCAATTCTTGGAAGAGTCTATATAATTTTGACTGTGACCTTGTTAAGCTGACGATAGTCAATGCATATGCGCAAAGTGTCATCTTTCTTTTGCACGAATAAGACAGGTGCACCCCAAGGACAAATACTGGACCTAATAAAACCTTTCTCTAAAAGAAATTTGAATTGCACTTTCAACTTCTTAAGCTCTGCAGGTGCCATATGATATGGAAAAATAAAAATGGGTCGAGTTTCGGGAAGAAGGATAATCCCAAAATATCTCTCTCTATCGGGAGGTACCCCTGGGAGATCTTCTGGAAAAATATCTGGAAACTTATTAACAATATCGTCTGACTAAATAGTTAGAGCCCCGGACTTAGTATCTTTGAGTCTAACTAGGCAATAGATGCAACCCTTGGATATTAGCTTTCTGTCTTTGAAATAGGAGTTAAAATGACTCTTGGGAGAAACCGAACTCCCAGACCACTAAAAAGTTGGTTCATCAGGAAACTCAAACTTGATCACATGGGTATGATAGTCTATAGATGCATAGAAAGAATGAAGCTAATCCATACCCAGAATAAGGTCAAAATCCACCATCTCTAAATCTATCAAATCGGTAAATATGACTCTAAGAAGAACAATAACAGGACAATCTCTATACACTTGTTTAGCAACAACTGACGCCACTACAGGGGTGGAGATTAAGAAAGGCTCAAGAATCTTTTTGGGACTCATTTTGAAATTCACAGCTACAAGTGGGATCACATAAAAGAGACTTGACCTGGGGTCCAACAACCCATAAACATCAAAACAGAAGACGCAGAGCATACTAGTAACAACATCAGGCGAGTCCTCTTGCTCTTGATGGGATGGTAAGGCATAGAATCTATTCTAGTACTGATCGCTAGCAGTGCTAGATAAGCGCCCTGAGTAGGGGTGGGATAAGGTACAGGAGCTTGTGCACTAGTAGCCTGTGCCTGAGGTCGGGCATCTCTATTCCCCTATCTAGCATGGGGACAATATCTAAATTTATGTCCCTACTTGCCACAACCAAAAATAGCCCCTCAAATCTAAAAACACTCACCAGGATGATCTCTACCACATTGAGAACAAGGAGGATAACATGGCCTATTACCAACACTGTTCTGCAACCTAGACATAAAAGACCTGCCCCCTTACTCATGTCTATCTCTAGGCATGGGACCACTAGCTGATGAAGGAGCTGGCATAAATGGATGTCTCTAAAATTTAAGGCGGTTCCCTCCATGGAACCTAGGCTGGCTAAACTCATACTGCTCAGATCTAGCCCTTTTGATACCTCTCTCTCTCTCTCTCTAATCTTATCCATCTCTATCTGTTGGGCATGGATCATTAACCTAGCTAGATCCATATCACTATACAACATTGTAGTTCTACACTCCTTCTGTTCCAATCCAAAAAATCTAGTCACAAAATTGCTCATACTAGCCCGAGTGTCTGAAATCAAATCAGGAGTATATCTGGCCAACTGGTCAAACTTTAAGCAGTACTCCTTTACAGTCATAGAGCCCTGCCTCAAGTTCATAAACTCCTCAATATTTGCCTCCCTCATGTCAAGTGTAAAGAACATGTCCAAAAATGTATCTTAGAACACTTACCAAGTCATAGGAGAAGCATCCTTACCTCTACCCTTCCTTCGTGATACAACCCAGTCATAACCTATGTCCTTTAAACTGTAAGACACCAAATCAACACTTTCTTCCTAAAAAACATACACCACTAACATGATCTTTCTCACCTCCTCAAGGTACAACTGTGGGTCCTTACCTGCCTTGGACCCATAAAACTTTGGCTGATTCATCCGAATAAAATCATGAATCCTAGCCGCAGCTACATCCCCTCCTTGCTGATAAGCAACTGAGGCCTGGTTATTGGCCCGAACATTGGCGGTGATTGCTTGGACTAACGCCTGAAAGTCCACCCAAAACTTAGCATAAAAGACGGTCTCATTCAAAGGATTAATAGGTGGGGGTTGATCATCATCATTTCTATTGGTATTCGCTTTTCAGAGTGTCATTTTCTAAAATAGAAGAGCACAAATTTTTAGATGAGTAGGACAACTATAGGCACGATAGATTCTGAAAGAAGAAACATTTTTTTCCTAAAACATCTCACAGCCTCTTTCTCATAGATGCCGCGCGCTACACACCAATAATTAAGACTCTACTTAATGTGGCTTGTCAGATTCCCTTGGACTCCTTAAAACCTTAGGCTTTGATACCAAGTTTTTAATGACCCACTATCCCCTCCCAGGACATCACACATTGCTTAAGGCTACAAGTAGCCCCAAGCTAACCCTTTGAGCCTTTTTCTACTAATAACATCTATTTCAAGATGAAGTAATTCAAAAACTAGCATAGTCATATCACATAAAAGGAAATACAGAGAAAATACTTAGTCTAAACAGCAAAGTAATACTAAAAAACCTCAATCCAACCACAATCTGATAACTAGTTTGACAAAGCCTCTACTAATCCATAAAATAGAGAGCCATTGGGATAGGTATCCAACTGACTCGAAATGAACATAAAGTAATAACATAGTCTGTCAAAATGCTAAAATATCTGATGATAGGTTCTCAAACAATCAGGACTCACCACTACAGGGATGTAGACAGAGGTACTCGGAAGTCACTGACGAGGCTGGGACTGAGCACCTGAACCTACATTATAAGACAATGTAGCACATAGACGTCTATGTGGATCAACACTTGAGAATGTAATAAGTATGTGGGGGTGCATGCATTTATATAGAACAACACCAATACTCTTTAATCAAATCATGCCTTTAATAAGTAATGAATCACATGGCTTAAATAAGTATTAAATGCGAAGCTCATGAATCATGTAAAATGGAACATGTAATGCAATCTCGTGAGTCATTATACTTTCAGCTTTGAAATTTGTACTCTTCTCTTATTCTCATTACTCAAGGCTAAAGGAAACTTTAGGCAATACTTTCAACTCATGAATATGTCTCACGGAGAATAAAACTTCTTCAATGCTCAAGAACTTGTAACTCTTTTGAACTCAAATACTTGGAATTCAAAATCATATAACCTTGGAACATACTTAAAGGCTTTTCATTCACGTTAGGAAAATATCTCATTTCAAGCTTTCGGGAAAAATACTCATATCAAGGGAAAGTATTTTAGCTTTAAAGTAAAATATCTTATCTCAATGATTTAGTTTATGGAGTTTATCTTAACCGACATAAACCATGCGAGCTACATGGAGTCCAACGTTTTATCCTTCTAAGAAAGAGACCTCACGTTGGGGAGAGGCGTCATAATCTTGCCAGGGAGTATAACCTAGGTCAAGTGATCACTAAAAAACTCGACCTCAAGCCCTATATAAACTCGGCCTTAGGCCCAATGATAATCACAAACTCGGCCTCAGTCCGAACCTACGGTGGCACATAGTTTTGGGGTAAGAAATCGTAGTAACTTACCCCCTCAGTGCTAAATACTACTCCCTTTAGTTTATCTCGCTCATCTCATGAAAATCCAATTTAGAATAATTTCATGGTTCAATAAGAACCCAATAATCAAATCTGTAATCTCATGTAGTAGAGCGGATTTCAAACTCAATGACCATTAGGTCAAAACATTTCTCAATAATCTCAGAATACTCAAATCATGGGTGCTTATAGCATAAGAGTTCACAAAATTGCAAATCTCAAGTAGGGGTCAATAACCCATAATTAATTATCAATAAAACTCATCAAAATCATAATAGATAGCATATAGATTTATAACTCATGTAGAAATCTAGAAATTTCAGTAATTTGTTTGAAAATTTCAACATACTCATAAACTTTAATATCTCAAACATTTCAACTATTAAATTCTCTAGGATTAAAATCATGGGGTATAGACTCACCTGCAATCTCTCAAGAAAACATTTGAAAATCATGCCATTAGACTCTCAATTCATGAGAAACATCAAAATATTGCAATCAATAATAATGGGTGAAAAAACCTAATTCAAATTCAAGTAAAAACTCATAGATTGCAGAAAATCATAGTTTAAATAAGCCTTTGGGCACAACGATGAAAGGATTACCCTTGTTCAAAATCCCACATACCTTAGATTATGAAATTGGATGGACGAGCTTGACCTAAACTCTTCTTCTTACTCTTGAGAGAGAGTTCTTGCAACCTTTGAACTTGGAAAACTCAAATCTCAACTCAATTTGTAAAATCCATGGAGAGTTCTTGGATTTCTTAGAGAAGGGCTTTAGATTTTATCTTGAGAGAGAAACCCTAGCCTTTTGATTTTTTGGGAGATAATGAGGCTATCAAGTTCATTTTGAATATATTTGAGGGTTAAAAGGGAAAAGACCTAAAGAGACCTTTTAAAAAGGACTTAAAAATACTGAACGGGGTCTGCGACGTTCAGAGCGATGGTCTGTCACAAGTCTGATGGTCCGTCTGGTCGTACGTCTTACGATGACCTAAAAAGGGACATACTGCCTTGATGTGATGGTTGGATCAATGGTCCGTCGTAGGTCCAATGGTCTATTAGATCGTCCGTCACTTGATGGATAAGATGAGACCATACTACCTTACTGGCGACGGTCTCAACAATGGTCCATCACAACCTTGATGGTCTGTCATCCTGGACGTCACACTTAGGCCAAGAAAGGGAGTTTCTGGCTTAGTTGTGATGGTCCGAGTGATGGTCCATCATAGATTCTGCGGTCCGTCAGATCGTCCGTCGCACCTGGGTGATTCAAACAACTCTCAGTAAAATGGCCATAACTTCGCACCCTGATGCCAGATTTGTACGAAATTGGTGTCGTTCGAAAGCTAATTCAATTCTCTAATGACAAAAAGTCAAATTTAAGAAAATTCTATATGGTTTAAATACCAATCACTTTGGAAGTCTCTTCTCAATATTTTAGGGCCAGAATCATGCCTCACTTGACATGCCCTAAGGTTCATTCTACGAGAGAATTTTGCGGGGTCTTATAATATCTCCCCCTTGGAAACATTCATCCTCGAATGTCACTGGTTGGACTAGGAACACAGGAAAAATAGAGTACACATAGCTGAATCTCTCTAAAATCTTGAATACCTCGGAAATTGCAAGAACTCATGCAAGAATAGATACATAGCCGAACTTTAGATTAGAAGGGATGAATTAAGGAAGAATAATATCTTCAGTTTAATCTGAACTTATGGAAAAGAGGTGCCGGGTGCTTGACTAGTATGTCTACTTCTGCCTCCCAAGTAGCGCCCTCAATTGAATGGTTCTACCATAAAACTATGACCAAGGGAACCTCTTTGTTCCTCAGCCTACATATTTGAAAATCTACGATCTCAAAGGGAATCTCATCGAATGAAAGACTATTCTGAATATCGGAATTCTCTGCAGGATCTACTACAAAAGAATCACCACTATGCTTCTTAAGCATGGATACATGAAAACAAGGATGAACAGATGACAAATCTGCAGGCAACTCAACTTCATAGGTCGCCTTACCAACACAGCTCAAAACTCTATACGGGCCAACATAACAGGGACTAAGCTTCCCCTTTTTACCAAACCTTTTCACCCCTTTCATGGGTGAAATCTTCAAGAACACCAAATCAACCACATCAAACTCAAGATCTCTTCTCCTCACATCGGCATATGACTTTTGATGACTCTGGGATATATTTAACCTCTCTCTAATCAACTAACTTTCTCCATGTATTCAAACATTGCATCAGGCCCAATCACGACAGCTTCACCCACCTCAAACCAACCTATAGGTGATCTACATCTTCTACCATATGAGGCCTCAAATGGTTCCATCTCAATGCCAGCATGGTAACTATTTTTATAGGCAAACTCTATCCATAGCAAATGCTCATCCTGACTACCTTTGAAATCAAGAGCGCATGCCCTCAACATATCTTCCAGGTTATGAATGGTCCTCTCAGTCTCATAATCTATGTATAGATTAAAAGCAGAACTCAAAAGGACTTGGGTACCAAGACTCTGCTAGAATGCCCTGTAAAATTGAGAAGTAAATTGAGTGCCCTTATCAGAAATGATGAATGAGTGAACTCCATGCGGCCTTAATAACTCCCGGATATACAATATAGAATAATTCTCAACTGAAAAAAATGTATGCACGGGCTAGAAATACGCGGACTTAGTCAGCCTGCCTACAATAACCCAAATAGAATCATGATGATGATGCAAAAGAGGCAACTCGATTACGAAGTCCATATTCACCGCTTCCAACTTTCAATTGGGTATACCAAACTTTTACGTCACACCACCAGGTCTTTGGTGCTCTACCTTAACTTGTTGGCGCGTTACACACTTTGCTACGAATTTGACTACATCCTTCTTCAAACCATTCCACCAATAGATTTCTTGCAAGTCACAGTACATCTTGGTTGTGCTGGGATAAATGGAATACAGTGTGCCATGATCTTCAGCGATAATCCTCTGCCTCAGATCATCAACACATGGAACACATAATCTACCTTGCAATCTCAACACACCATATTCCCCTTAGGAGAAAACCTCTACCTCTTGGTCCTTAACTGCCTTCTTCAGTCTGACCAAACTAGGATCTATATCTTACTTCTCCTTCACTTTTGAAACTAAAGAGGATTCAGAACTACTTTGCACCAAAGTACTTTCCCTAGCTGAATCAAGCCAAATAATGCACATCACGAGCAAACTCCTTCTTACCTTCCTCTACATAAGCAACACTACCCATAGATAATCTGCTAAGGGCATCCGCCACAACATTGGCCTTGCCCGAGTGATACAACACACTCATATCATAGTCTTTTAACAACTCTAGCCTCCTTCTTTTCCTAAGATTCAACTCCTTCTGAGTAAACACATATTGCATTCTCTTATGATTTTTAAAAACATCAATATGAACTCCATAAAGATAGTGTCTCCAGATTTTCAAAGCAAAGACTAGAACAGATAACTTACGATCATGGGTTGGGTAATTCTTCTCATGCCCTTTAACTGTCTAGAGGCATAGGCTATAACCTTACCTCTTTTCATCAACACATAACCCAGGCCAATTCTAGAGGCATCATAATACACCATAAAACCATCTGTACCATCAGGCAAACTCAATACAAGGGTTGAAGTAAGCGAGTTTTCAACTCCTGAAAACTATTCTCACAGGAATCTAACCACTAGAACTTAACTTTCTTTTGAGTCAACCAGGTCATGGGAGATGAAATAGAAGAGAAACCTTCAACAAAATAATGGTAGTAGCCCGCTAGAACCAAGAAACTTCTAATGTCAGATGAAGAGATAGGTCTAGGATAATTTATCATAGTTTCTATTTTTTGGGGATCAACTCTAATACCTTTGGCTGAAACAACATGACGCAGAAAGGCTATAGACCTTATAAAAAATTCACACTTACTAAATTTGGCGAACAACTGGTGATCTCTATGAGTTTTCAAGACAATTTTAAGGTGATTCGCATGCACAATTTCATTATGAGAGTACACAAGGATGTCATCTCTGAACACTATGACAAACATATCGAGATATTGCTTGAACACTCGATTCATGAGGTCCATAAAAGCTGTTGGGGCATTAGTTAGACCAAAAGATATGACTAGAAACTCAAAGTAACCATAGAGGGTTTGAAAGGCTATCATTGGAATATCAGATTCCCTTATTGCAAGTTGATGATAGCCAAATCTAAGGTCTATCTTGGAGAAATAACTTGCACCTTGCAACTGATCAAACAAGTCATCAATTCTTGGAAGAGGATATTTATTTTTGACTGTGACCTTCTAAAGATGACGATAGTCAATGCACATATGCAAAGAACCGTCTTTCTTTTGCACGAATAAGACAGGTGCACCCCAAAGAGAAATATTGGGCCTAATGAAACATTTGTCTAAAAGATCTTTGAGTTTATCTTTCAACTCCTTAAGCTATGCAGGTGCCATATGGTATGGTGGAATAGAATGGACCGAGTGTCAGGAAAAAGGTCAATCCCAAATTCTATCTATCTATCGGGAGGTACCCCTGGGAGATCTTCCAGAAAAACATCTAGAAACTCATTAAAAATATCGACTGACTGAATAGTTGGAGTCTCAGACTTAGTATATTTTACTCTAACTAGGTGATAGATGCAACCCTTGGATATTAGCTTTCTGTCTTTGAGATAGGAGATAAAATGACTCTTAGGAGATACTGAACTCCCGGACCACTCAAAAGCTGGTTCATCAAAAAACTAAAACTTGACCACACGGGTATGATAGTCTATAGACACATAGCAAGAATGAGGACAATCCATACCCAAAATAAGGTCAAAATCCACCATGTCTAACTCTATCAAATCAGGAAGTATGAATCTATGAAGAACAGTAACAGGACATTCTCCATACACTTTTTAGCAACAACTGACGCCTCTATGGGGGTGGAGACTAGGAAAGGCTTAAGAATCTTTTTGGGACTAATTTTGAAATTCACAGCTACAAGTGGGGTCACATAAGAGAGACTTGACCGGGGGTCCAACAACACATAAACATCAAAATAAAAGATACAAAGCATACTAGTAACAACTTTGGGAAGGTTCTCTTTCTCTTGATGGGATGGAAAGACATAGAATCTATTCTAGCGTTGACCGCCAGTAGTGATAAATAATGTGCCCTAAGTAGGGATGGGATGGGGTACAAGAGCTTCTGCACTAGTATCCTGTGACTGAGGTCGGGTATCTCTGTTCCCCTGTCTCGCATGAGGACAATCTCTAAGTCTATGGCCCTACTTGCCATAACCAAAATAGCCCCTTAAATCTATGAAACACTCACCGGGATGATCCCTACTACACTTAGTACAAGGAGGATAATCGGGCCTGTTACCAATACTATATTGCAACCTAGACATGAAAGACCTACCCCCTTATACCTTCCTGTCTTTAGGCGTATGAGCACTAGCTGATGAAGGCATTGGCATAGATGAATGTCTCTTAAACTGAGGGCAGTACCCTCCATGGAATCTAGGCTAAATAAACTCATCCTTCTCATATCTAGCCCTCTTATTACCTCTCATTCTCTCTCTTTAATCTTATTCTCCTCTATCTACTGGGTATACATCATCAACCTTGGCAGATCCATATCACTACACAACATTGTAGTTCTACACTCCTTCTATTCCAACCCAGAAACACTAGTCACAAACTTGCTCATACTAGCCCGAGTGTCTGAAATCAAATCAGGAGTACATTTGGCCAACTGGTCGAACTGTAAGCAGTACTCCTTAACAGTCATAGATCCCTGCCTCAAGTTCATAAACTCCTCAATATTTTCCTCCCTTATCTCAAGTGGAAAAAATATGTCCAGAATACATCTTGGAACGCTTGCCAAGTTATAGGAGTAGCATCCTCACCTCTACCCTTCCTTCATGATACAACCCAGTCATAAGCTATGTCCTTCAACCTATAAGATGCCAAATCCCCTCCTTGTTGATTATCATGTACGGCCTGGTTATTGGCCTGAACATTAGTGGTTGACTACTTGGGTAATGCCTGAAAGGCCGCCTAAAACTCGGTATCAGACACAGTCTCATTCAAAGGATTACCAGGTGGGGGTTGCTCATTATTATTTCTATAGGTATTCTCTCTTCAGAGAGGTTTTTTCTAAAATAAAAGAGCATAAATTATTATATGAGAGGGAACACTGTAGGCACGATAGATTTTGAAAGAAGAAAAAACTTTTTCCTAAAATATCTCGCAGCCTCTTGCTCATAGATATGGTGTGCTATACACTGATGATCTAGACTCTACTTAACATAGCTTGTCAGGATCCCTAGGACTCCTTAAAACCTTAGGCTTTGATACCAAGTTTGTAATGACCCGAAATTGCCTCTCGAGATGTCACACAGTGGTTAAGGATACAAGTAGTCCCAAGCTAACCCTTTGAGCTTGCTTGTACTAATAACAATCATTTCAAGATGAAATAATTCAAACACTAGCATAGTCATGTCATATGAAAGGAAATACGAAGAAAATTCTCGGTCCAAATGACCAAGAAATATCAGAAAACCTCAACACAACCACAATGTAATAACTAGTCTGACAAAGCCTCTACTAATCCATGAACTAGAGATCCATTAGGATAGGTCCCCAACTGACTTGAAATGAACTGAAAGTAATAACATAGTCTCTTAAAATGATGAAATGTTTGACGATAGGTCCTCTAACGATGAGGACTCACCATTGTAGGGATATAGATAGAGGTACTCGGAAGTAACTGATAAGGTAGGGACTAAGCACCTGAACCTATATTATAAGAGAATGTATCACATAGACGTATATATGGATTAGCACTTGAGAATGTACTAAGTATGTGGGGTTGCATGCATTTATATAAAACAACATCAATACTCTTTAATTAAATCATGTATGTAAAAAGTAATGACTCATATAGCTTGAGTAAGTATAAAATGCGAAGCTCATGAATCATGTAAAACGGAACATGTAATGCAATCTCGTAAGTCATTATACTTTCTTCTTTGAAATTTGTACTCCTCTTATTCTCATTACTTAAGGCTAAAGGAAACTTTAAGCAATACTTTCAACTCTTGCATATGTCTCATAGAGAGTAAAACTTCTTCAATGCTCAAGAACTCATAACTCTTTTGAACTCAAATACATGGAATTTGAAATCATAAAACTTTGTAACATACTTGACGGCATTTTATTCATGTGAGGAAAATATCTCATTTCAAGCTTTAGGGAAAAGTACTCGTATCAAGGGAAAATATTTTAGTTTTAAAGGAAAATATCTTATCTCAAAGCTTTAGTTTAGGGAGTTTCTCTTAACTGACATAAACCATGCGAGCTACATGGAGTCCAATATTTTGTCCTCCTAAGAAAGAGACCTCACGTTGGGGAGAGGCGTCATATTCTTGCCAGGGTGTATAACCTAGGTCCAGTGATCACTAAACAAACTCAGCCTCGGGTCCAATATCAACTCTGCCTTAGGCCTAATGATAATTATAAACTCATTCTTAGGCCCAACGTACGGTGGTACATAGTTTTGGGGTAAGAAACCATAGTAACTTACTTGTTTGGTGGTATATACTACTCCCTTTAGTTTATCTAGCTCATCTCATGAAAATCTACTTTAGAATAATCTCATGGTTCAATAAGAACCCAATAATCAAATCTTTAATCTCATGTAGTAGAGTGGATTTCAAAACTCAATGACCATTAGTTCAAAACATTTCTCAATAATCTCAGAATACTCAAATCATGGGAGCTTATAGCATAAGAGTTCATAAAATTTCAAATCTCAAGTAGGGCTCAACAACCCATAATTCATTCTCAAGTTGAAACTCATCAAAAGCATAATAGATAGCATATAGATTCATAACTCATGTAGAAATCTGGAAATTTCAGCAATTTGTCTCAAAATCTCAATATACTCATACTCTCTCATATCTCAAACATTTCAACTATTAACTTTTCAAGGATTAAAATTATGGGGTATAGACCCAGCTGTAATTTCTCAAGAAAACATGTGAAAATCATGCCATTAGACTATTAATTCATAGGAAACATCAAAAAATTACAATCAATAATAACGGGTGAAAAACCCTAATTCAAATTCATGTAAAATCTCATAGATTGCAGAAAATCACAGTTTAAATAGGCCTTTGGGTACACAAGGATGAAAGGATTACCCTTGTTCAAAACCTCAGATACCTTTGATTATGAAATTAGATGGACGAGCTTGCTCTAAACTCCTCTTCTTACTCTTGAGAGAGAGTTCTTAAAACCTTTGAAATTTGGAAACTCAAATCTCAACTCAATTTGTAGAATCCATGGTGAGTTCTTAGATTTCTTGGAGAGGGGTTTTAGATTTTCTCTTGAGGGAGAAACCCTAGCCTTTGGATGTTTTGGGAGATAATGAGGCTATCAAGTTTGTTTTGAATATATCTGAGGTTTAAAAGGGAAAAGACCCAAAATCCCCTTTTAAAAAGGACTTTAAAATACTGAACGGGGTCTATGAAGGTCGGAGTGATAGTTCGTCGGGTCGTCCGTCGCACGATGACCAGAAAAGGGACATACTTCTTCGATGCGATGGTCGAATAGATGGTCTGTCATAATTTTGAAGGTCCGTCGGATCGTCCATCGATCGATGGCCAAGATGAGACCACACTGCCTTAGTGGCGACGATCTTATCGACAGTCCATCGCAGCCTTGATGGTCCATCATCCTGGCCATCACACTTGGGATAGGAAAGAGAATTTTTTCCTGGGTTATGATGGTTTGAGTGATGTTCCATCATAGACTCGATGGTCCGTCAGATCGTTCATCGCACCTAGGAGGTTCCAACAACTCTCAGTGAAATGGCCATAACTTCTCACCCCGATGCCGAATTTGGATGAAATTGGTGTCGTTAGAAAACTAATTCAATTCTATATATGACAAAAAGTCAAATTTAAGAAAATTATATATGGTTTAAATACCAATCACTTGGGACGTCTCTTCTATATCTTTTAAGGTTAGAATCACGCCTCACTTGACACGCCCTAAGGTTCATTCTAAGAGAGAATTTGTGGGGTATTACAATTACTCATGATATAAGAGTAATTTATTGTTCTTTTATTTAGAGAAGTGCTTAGGTAGAGTTACTGATTAGGTTTAATCAGTTGAGAGGTCCTTGGTAGAGTTACTAATATGAGTTTGTAATAGAGTTGCTATAAGCGAAAGAAGGCTAGAGGTAGGATAAAATCTAGACTATAATTAGGAGGTTGATTACAATGGATTTCTTTGGTGCTTGAGAGGGAAAGCCACAGTTTTTTCCCTTCCTCAGTTTCCATCTAAAAGTCTTGTGTTTTTACTCTTCCTGCACTCTTTTTTATTTTCCTATGCTTTATTATTAGTTTTCCTATGATTGTTTTTTAGAGACCTGGTTCCTCAGTATGTCTGAAACACCTAAAGGTTTCAAAAATTGGTATTAGAGCAGGGACACTCTAAAAGGTTCACATATAGAGTGTCTTAGTTAGTATGGATGCTCTACCTAACCTGAAAGAAGGGAAATCAACCACTACACCACCTAGAATTAATGGATAGTACTATGGGTGGTAGAAAACAAGGATGTTTAATTTCATTATGGATGAGGACAGTAAGCTAATGGACATTATTCTTGATGGTCCTCATGTACGTGTAAGAGAAGTACAATAATGAGATGTTACAAAATTTGTTATCAAAAGCAGGAGGGAATTCAGTGAAGAAGATAGAAGGAAGATTGAGAAAACTTATAAGGACAAGAAATTGTAAGTCTGTGGAATAGGTCTTGACAAGTAAATAGGATCTCGGCTTAAGAAAATGGAAATGATATCTGAAACTTCTTGAGAACTACACATGAAGGTAATAATAATGTGAGGGATTCAAAAGTAGACATGCCGACTACTCAGTATGAAACCTTCTCCATAAAAGAAGAAGAAATTATCTAGAAAATACATACAAGATTCACTTCTATCACAAATAAGCTTTATTGCTTAGGAGAAGTGATTATAGTGTATAAACAAGTGATAAAAATTCTTTGTGTTCTTCCTAAGTCTTGGGAAAGAAAAATGGATGTCATAACTGAAGTAAGGAACCGGAAGACCCTCATAATGATTTAAATCATTGGAAACCTAAGGACTCATTAGCTTAAAATGATGCAAGGACTGGAGAAGAAGGAAGCAGGAAGAGAAAAATCCCTAGTATTAAAAGCTTCCAAATAGGATCCAGATGAAGATTATACTGAGGTTGCCTATCTGGCAAAGAGAATTATTAGTGCCATGAAGAAGTGTGGCCAGTTCTAAAGTAGAAGAAGAAACAACAAAAGAGAAGGCAATGTTAAGGTTTCTCACAAACATGGAAGTCCTATTCATTTAATTAAGGATTTTCCCATACATAGAGAGGATTACGAGGATTACCTTAAGAATCTATTGACAAAGGAAAGAACATGGCCAGGTCCTTAATAATTCAAAAAGGAAGGAAACAATTGAATATGCTGTAAAGCAAGCTCTGGCAGCATGGGGAGACTCTTCTAGTGAATCAGGTGAAGATAAAAGGATTAGAGACTTTTCTATGCTAGTTGTAAGAAATTCCAGTTATATATGAATCCCTATTTGCATTCATCAAAAACATATAGGATGAAAAATAGGTGACTCTTTCTTATATTAAGAAGAATCTAGATAATTATAATGCTAGAAAGATAAAATGGCTTGCCACTATCTTGATTGACTTTGTATGTGAACTAACTTCTAAGAAGAATGCCTTGAAAGGAAAAGTAGAGAAGCAAGAGAATGAGATGATTGATTTAACTCTCTAAATTTTTGAAACTGAAGAGTTGTTCACAAAGATGAAATCTAAAAATCTAAATCGGGTATGTAATCTAAAGAAGGGAAGTGACTTAGATGACCAAAAAAAGAGATAAGCCTATTGGTTTCAAATTGATCTTGAATAAATTTTAAAGGATTCTCAAGAACATATTATGGCAACATTACATAGGAATGAAGAGTTAGAGAGGGACCTGTTCTACCTAAGACAAAAGTTGAACAAATCTCTTAAATGGACAGCCTCTTTACAAATACTCTCTAATTTGACCAGTCAAGATGTCAATGATGGGAGAGGTTTAGGATATCAATTAGAAATCTAAGATATCGAGTAAAAAAAGGCTTATTATTATGTTAGAAGCAAAGGGCACGAACTCCTGTGCACTCACTATGGAAGAGATGGACATTTGAAAGAAAAATGTCAATCCTGGGTTAAGGCTAAATTGAACAGTATTGAATACATTAAGTAGGAGATTGGACATCTTAGATGGTCTAAGAAGAATTTGATTACACCATTATCCTCCCACTGGAAGCTCAAACTAAAGTAGGTTCATAAATCCAACTTGTGATCTTGACTCCGGCATGGCAAGGGGATTGAATTCAGGAATAATGCATTGATTGAATGGTTTCAAGGCTCAATGATGGAAGGTATAACTACATTATCTCTCTCAAGACACTTCATATGATAGTTTCTTATTATGAAAAGTTAATCTCAAGGACCTAGTCCTTGTCTTATAAAAGCTGATATTCAGGGGAGGGAGGGGGGAGGGGGGTTATGCAAAATACGTGTTGAAAAGGAAGCCCAAGAATGAACTTCAAGATTTAATGAATGAAATTTCTTTGGACAATGAATTGAAAAGGAATTCTGTGGATTGATATAAGAGGTTCATGTAGTTCCTGATTAGTCAAAATAATTTTTGATCCTTGGTGGTGATGAAAATGATGGGAAAAAGGAAGAACAATGCAGATAAGAGTTGATTTTCATGGACATAATCCTTAGGAAATTTATCTTAGAAGGAGAAGCTTCAGCATCTTGGATAAATTCAAGTCTGGGATCTAATCCATAGACTTGCTTTGGAACAAGTTTTGAGATAAAAGAAGTATGCAGAGATTAAAGCATGATACTAACTTAACTTAATACGTGAATCTATGCATGTTCACATAATTAGTTATGATAAAGAGACAACTATCCTTGATAAAGTAAGTGCATATTAGTCTAACTCAGTATCATACCATTGCAGGTATACACCCATGGAAACAACTTTTAAAGTGGACAAATGTGACTTGCACAAATTTGAAGATTCACTCAGAAAGGAGAGGGACCTGGTCTCACCTCTCTGGTAGTATAACTTCAGTACGCTTTAATAATAAAAAATGTTGTCTAGAAAAACGTGTGTTTTTTCTTCTCTAAACAAAAGTTGTTAATTCCTTTTCAAAATAAAGAGTTGCTCTTATTAGGATCAGATAATTTATTTCAAAAGGAACATCCTTTGATGATAATGGTCACTTCTTAAAATTGCTAAATCAAGCTATTTCTTATTCTTAGTCTCAACTCATCACTCTTTGCCTTCTCTAAACCAAAGTGGTCCTTCTCACTCTCTTTATCTTATAAAACCAAATGACGGACATTACTACTTCCTTAAACCCAGTTAAGAACCCTGAAGTATATAAAACTCTAAAAAATAAAATTGAATATGCCCTCATCAAATATTTTGATCCTTCAACAACCAAAGCCATAGAAAACTTCACCTTAAATCCTCAAAGTTAGTATGGTAAACATCCCAAGAAGAGAAAAGTTGTAATTATAATGGAAGAGGCACGTTATGAGACCAAACAAAAAGATGAAGGATATGGCTAGTTAAAAAAGAAATAAAATGCTGAAGACTCATAGGGTTATGTCTGACAGAAATTTTGATCCCATGATAGGTGATAAGATTGGAATGATGAAAGTTAGTAGAGTATGTCAAGCACCAAGGATGATATATCTATTTGAGGAAACAACACCAATGATTTTTGAAAATGAGGTGCAAGGGAAGATATCAATCTAGATGAAGAATCATGGGGCAGGATCTTGGATGTACCTGTAATAGGTATGAGGACAATTGCGAAGCAATAACCCTAAATTAAGCTTATTATCAAGGCTTCAAATATAGGAGGAACATTAACAACTACAGTGAAAAGGACGTTCTTAAAAATGAGCATCAGCTGGTATTTGAGTTTATCAACAAGGTCCTGCTATCAAGGTTAGAAAATAGAATAATTGTTTCTACTATTGACTTGTTCTTGATCGAAACTGAGCAAGTTTGAGTTAATAAGATTATCAAAACACATGAAGAATATAATCTGTGAGAAGGAAGGGAAACATTGAATGTTATATGGGTACCTGAAATTATAGGATTAGAAGTTATCTTCTGAGGGACTAGGTACCACTTATAAACTTACAGATGAAAATTCAAAACTGCAGGAGTGGCAGAACTAATTAGTGAAGTTCATGGATTGAATGCTGAAGTGAAGGACTTTACCAAACAGTGGTTAAATTCTAACATTACTGTAAATTCAAGATTAGAAAAGTTGCTTAAGTCCCTTTTCCTAAAACCTCCCTCTACCTATGTTCTATTATCCTTATTCTCTCATTAACCTTATGTCGGTTTCATATCCTGGTTCTCATAATGTCTTTTAAAGACAGTTATTTTTATGGTAATTATTTTAGCCTACTGTATTTGTACTTATCCTGATTAATCATGAATGAATCTTTATTTGTTTCCTTTGCTTTAAAGCTATTCTACATGTTAGTGTTGATCTAGTGGCCATGAGTTAACTAATCTTTTCTATATTTACTCTTGGTTTACTATTCTCACTTTTCAATGATGCCAAAAGGGAAAATACAATACTGAGTTCATGCAGTAGCAACCAGGAACTAGGTAATTTGATTTGTAGATTTAAGCTGATAGGGGGAAATATGTAATGTTCTAAATAGCTAAATGAATAGAGTCATGTTGGCATGGGGAACTGTGAAAATGCATTAAATTGAAGGTGCAAGATGATAGGTGGAAGAAATCAGAGGTTTTTTCAATAAATGACAACAAGGGACCAGGTTCTTGTGTTGCATGATGATACGCGAAGCATGATGATAGGGGGAACATTCATGTTCAGGTGGTAATCACCTTGATTAAATATGATGAATTTTACTGATGCTGAAATTTGAATTATTGGTTTGTCATAATCAAAAGGGGGAAAATTTCTATATGTAGTTATGATGATGAGATGCTTATAGTAAGGGACTATGTCCTTGGATGTGCAAGATATAGTACAACTGGCACGTGTTGTTTGCATAATTTTTTCCTCTTGTGTAACAAACTTACAGGTGCTATTTTGTACTAATTAGGATAGTTAGTCCAATGATCTTAAAAGGCTAATCATCACTCGACTATATATGGAAGAGATGCCTCTTCATAAAATGGTTTTTCTAAATACAAAGAGTGAATAGAGGCAACATAAATCCAGTTCCAACACTACTCAAGTTCTTAGCTTTAGTAGAGCATAAATTGAAAATTGTTATTGAGTGCTAATTTGTAAAATAATTACTCATGCTATAAGAGTAATTTCTTGTTCTTTTGTTAAGAGAGGTGCTTAGGTAGAGTATCCTAAGCTAATTGCTAATTAGAGTTAATCAATAGAGAGGTCCTTGGTAGAGTTACCAAGTTATGCTTGTAGTAGAGTTGCTATAAGAGAAAGAAGATAGAGGTAGGCTTAAATCTAGATTGTAATCAGGAGGTTGATTATAGTAGATTTCTTTGGTTCTTGTGAGGGAAAGATGTGATTTTTCCCTTTTTGTGTTTCCATGTAAAAATCTTGTGTTTTTACTCATCTTGCACTACTTCTTGTTTTCCTATGGTTTACTATTTTCTGCCTATGATTGAATTTGAGGGACCTGGTCCTTCACTGTATGGTGCAACCCCCTAGTGTTTTAATAATATTGGATTGAGGAAAGAATTGGTTTAACAATTGCCTACACGACTCATTTTATGTAGTGATAAATCCTCTTGGTAATTCCCCTAGCCATTAAGATGCTTCTCCTGTAAGTGAGAAGGGGAAAAACCTCAGTCAATGTGGTTTCTGATTTACCCCTACAATGGTATATGAACTGCAGATCCCAATGAGATTAGCAAGGTGCATATTTTCATCATCTGTAGGCAAACCTGCAAATACACCCTTTAGAGTTAAGAGCTGGATAATTGCACTCATTATGACAAACTTGATGCTTGGTGGTAAAATAGGTGGGACAATGACTCCAGTATCTTCTGGTTCAATGTATCCAAGGTCTTTTTCATCATCTATATATGGATTCATATATTGATATGTTGGGATCACTTGAACACATGAACCTCTAGCACTGTTCTAATTCGTACTTAGTGCTGCACGACGGTCTTCTTCTTGTCTTTGCTAAGATAGTTCTGCCTCCCTAGAAACCCACTGAGCTTCTTCTTTATCCGTCTTCTCATTTTTAGCTTGATATAAAATCTCACCAGTCGGTCGATCAATAATATCCTATACTCCTTCGGGAGAAGGGAAAGATAAAACATCATGAACTCCTTCAGGAATATCATCTCTTTTCTATTCCACCATCTGACTAGGTGTTTGTAGGATCCTCTCGGGATTTGGATTCACTATGCATAAGGGATTTCCACTACTCCATGTGTTAGGCATACACCGGATTATGCCCATCTAAGAACAAAAACAAAAGAAAACCCTGAAAACTACAACAACTTAAATTAACAAATTACCACCATTATCCCACCAATGATGCCAAAATTTGGTGATGTCCAAGCTACACCTCCAATCTGAAGATGATACGATCGTGACCTAAACCGACCTGGGGCCTTATCGTAATGGGCATCCCAAGTCTGACCAGGATCGGAGACCACCCCCTTTACCCAATACAACGTCTAACCGCCTGTCCTGAGGTTGCTAAATTCTAAACATTTAACAAAATAGCAACCATAAACCAACCAACAACCCAATAACAGCAAAGTTTCTATCCATAACATAATATAAGCGGATAGAATAGTGAGAAATTTAGTCCAGCGGTATCAACCCCAATACCAATGCCTATACTAAGGTCTAAACCATTACCGATCCCACCCATACCAACCCATAGTAATTCCACAAATGGCTCTAACAAAAAGAAGTCTAATATACAGTTGGGACATGCCCCTAACCATAGCCAAAACTAATATCCATAAAATAACCAATGTATAAACATCCATGAAACCAAAGTACTAGTCATAAGGTAAGACAAGGTAATACCCCATACTATTCTTAGTTTAGTTTAACTCCTTGTTGCTTGCATAAGAGGCTTAAAACCTAAAAATTTCACTAAGTAATGGGGACTTACGCATTTTTAAGGCCTCTTAACTTCAAGGATTTTTAAATTGGTCTACGCAACCCCGAGACATTGGTTTTTGAGCTAATTCATATTCAGGGGTGTAAGGTACATGTCTCAGAGAAGTTTTAAATTTTTTGGATAAGGATTAGGTCATGTTTGGATCACGATTCCAAAATCTCATCACCATAGGGCCGCGTCGCGGTGGTATTAATAATGGAACCCTCATCGCATTGCGGTGACCATATAAACCATTTTCCAGTTATTAATTTAATTCATTTAGGGGAAATTATGTCTTTTCCTCTCAACCCAATTCATCAATTCACAATTTATAACAGTAGTTAGGGCATTATTTGCCCACATTCTCAAATTTTCTCTCAAAAGCAAACCCTCTCCTCTCCCAAGATTATCAAATTCCATTACTTTCTCTCCAAGAAAACAAATAATTCAAGTTACAAAATCCAAGAACCTTCAAAAAAATATTAAGATTGGTGTTTCTCTTTCAAGCTTAGGGGATTAAGGTTTGTGTGATGTTCATCCATGGGCCCTTTTCACCCATGGAGTCCAACAACCCTTATTGATTTCAAAGTATGAGTTTTTACATGATTATGTTAACTACCTCAGTGAATATCTTATTATTTCAATTTCATGTTAAGATTGTAATTGTTTTCAAGTGGAATGGATTATAGTATGTTTTGAATGTAGTAGTTCCCATATCACGTTCATGCAATTTAGGATAAACCCTCAATTTATGGTTTTTGTCATGTAATCATGCTATCTCATCATGTTTAAAAGTATCCCCATGTTAAAGTCTTAATCTCCATGTGTTTGATGGAATGCAAAAGTGATGGATTTTGAATAATGAGTCCCTATTATGGTTTTTAAAGATTTTATACGTTCTTATTCTTATTTCCACTTAGTGCTGATGGGTTATGAACGCACGATACCTAGTTGTTTATAAAATTTCAGTATCTACAGATTGATTTCAGATAAAACCATGAGCACTGTCATTCAGTTAGTTGTTATGATCAGTTGTTTTCTTAGTTAAGCTTAGTTCAGTCTAGTAAACAGTGTCATTAAGTTGGGAATAGGATTCAACATCGAGCGAATACAGGGGTGGGGGCATTCCTGCCAATTTAGGGTTAGACCCTTAGTAGCAATCCTTGAGTTAAAAATCTATCTAGCCAGCGTAGGTTTGAAATGTCTTCCTTACAGTTTAGGTTTGACACATATCAGATGAGTTTTCTGCCAGTATAGGGTAACTCTTTAGTATTTTGGGACACCAGTTTAGTCAATCCATACAGCTAGTGGTAGTACCCATGACACGGTACTGACACCTTTCAAACTAGGGTTATAGGTTGGACTCCAATTAGCTCAGATTGGGGCATGGTTAGATTATACATCCCACAGTCTCAGTTCAGTATTCAGCACATAATTCAGTTTAGGTTGATTGACCATAGCAAATAGACTTCCAATTATTCAGTCAGATTTCAGTAATTCAGTTTACAGATTATTTTAGAAACATTATATGCTTGGTATTGCATTCTCAGTATTTCAGTTTTCTTGCATCTAAACTCAGTTATCTCATGCTATTCAGTTAGCCATTAATTCATGCACAGTTAACCCTTGCATTTCAGCCTAACCTCATCTTATATACCAGTACATTCAAAGTACTAACTGCATACTCTTCTTTGCGCTATGATGTCTTATATCATAGGTTCATACTCTTAGTTTCCCAACCGTACTTAGACAGTCCAGCACTTCAACAACACCAATAATGGTGAGTCCTTATATATCGAGGACCTATTATATTTATTTAGTTATTTCTGTATTTCTTTTTAGTTAGACAGTTGGAGTTAGTTAGGGCCTATCCCATCAACTCCTCAGTCAGTTTAGAGGCTTTCAGACATTTAGAAAGTCAGATAGGCAGCTAGTTAGTTTATTAGTCTTATCAGTTGTGTTTCAGCATTTTATCAGATAGTACAAACTTGTGAATTTATCATATTTTTTGTATTATGACCTTATGGCATTATCAGTTGTTTTCTGCACATGTTCTTTATTATTATGATATTCAGTGCTCACAGTAGGTACCAGCTCATCGGTTATCTTGTGGGGACTTGTGATTGTAAGAACCATTGTCGCAACTAGTGGTAGCCTCGGGTCGTGACAGACTAGTATCCCTTAGTCGTCTCCTTTCCCGAAACTAGAAATCCAAAAAATTTTCTAAGGGTCCCAAACCCAGGGTGTTTCAGTCTCCCCCACTAGGATCATTCATCCCTAAATGACAGAAAAGGTAGGTTAACTACAAACAGAGTCATTTCCATTCTTAAACATCAGCCCAATCCTTAAAACTCAAAACACAAAGATACTCGAAAATCAATCTTTACTTTAACAAACTCAGAAAATAAAGATGTGTTCAAGAACACATAACTTCCGTACGAATATCTCGAGAAAAAAACAATGTGGATACTTGGACTTCATGTCTAGTTCTGCTTCCCATGTAGCCTCTTCCACTTTGTGGTTCCTCAACATAGAGACATGAAATACCAAATTAACGGAGCTCAAATTAGAGGGCAGCTCCAATTCATACACGACATTACCAACCCTCCGCAAAACCGCATGAGGACTAATATATCGGGGACTGAGCTTTCCCTTATTATCAAACCACATCACTCCTTTCATGGGTAATACCCTCAGGAACATCTTATCCCTAACCTTAAATTCTAAGTGTCTACGCTTTAAATTTGCATAGGACTTTTGATGACTTTGGGAAGCCTTAAGCCCATCCCAAATCACCTTCACCTTTTTGATAGCCTAATAAACCAAATCTGGACAAAACATATCCATCTCACCGAGATCAAACCACCCAATAGGAGATCTACACCTCCTACTATACAATTCCTCAAAAGGGGCCATTTTAATACTATAATTATAGCTATTGTTGTAAGAAGACCCCACCAAATATAGATGCTCATTCTAATTTCCACCATAACTAATCACACATGCACGAAACATATCCTCCATTATCTGAATGGTCCTTTCTGCTTGCCCATCTATCTGCGGATGAAAAACAGTACTCAAATTAACCTTAGTCCC
This sequence comes from Capsicum baccatum var. pendulum, assembly GCA_030864225.1. Classification (NCBI taxonomy): domain Eukaryota; kingdom Viridiplantae; phylum Streptophyta; class Magnoliopsida; order Solanales; family Solanaceae; genus Capsicum; species Capsicum baccatum. The sequence continues at coordinate 221,702,396 of CM061558.1, read as the reverse complement.
CAATCCCTAGTGAAAAGATCACCAAAAGTGCGATGAAAATTGTGCACCATGGTCAGATATAATCACAACAAGCACAACATATAGATTCACAATCCCATGAAGATACAACCTCTCATAATCCTCAGCTGAAAAGTTAGTCCTCACTGGAAAGAAGTGAGCCGACTTTCTCATCCTATCCACGATGATCCAAATCAAATCAAATTAATTCCAAGACTGAGGAAGACTGGTAACGAAATCCATATTGGTTATCTCCCATTTCTATTCAAGAAAATCAATTTCCTGATACAAACCACCATGCCTCATGTGCTCAACTTTCCCCTGTTGGCACACCACACATTTGGCCACAAAATTAGCCACATGCATCTACATACCACTCCACTAATACATTTCCTTCAGATCATGATACACTTTAGTCGAACAAGGATTTACAACATAGTGCGATCCATGCGCCTCAACAAAAATCCTTTATCACAAACCATTGACGTCAGGAATAAATAACCTCTCTTGGTACCTAAAAGTACCATCACCACTAACCTCAAATACCATCACCACTAACCTCAAATACCATCACCCTTTGCTCACCAACATAACCCTTGATTTTTATGAAGATGGGATCTAACATTTGCTTCTCCTTGATCTCTGCGCCAAGAGACGACTGAACCACTTGTTGTACCAACACGCCACCATCCTCAAAGTCTAGAAGAAGGACCCCAAGATTAGTCAAATAGTGAATATGCTTCACCATTTCTCTCTTCTCCTTGTCCATATGAGTTAAACTCCCCATGGATAATCTGGTTAGAGCATTAACAACAACATTAGCCTTACCTAGATGATAGTGAAGACTCATATCATAATCCCTGAGAAGCTCTAACCATCTTCTCTTCCTGAGATTTATCTCATTCTAATTGAAAATGTATTGTAGACTTTTATGATAAAAAAGATGTCCTCGTGTACTCCATACAAATAATGCCACCAGATTTCAAAGCAAAAACCATTGTTAAAAGCTCCAAATCATGAGTAGGATAATTCATCTCATGTACCTTCAACTGCCAGGAAGCATAAGAAATACCCTTTATATGCTACATCAAAATGGAACCAATTCCCACTTGAGATGCATCATAATAAACCACAAACCCCTCATTACCTTCATGCAATGTCAAAACCGAAGCCGAAGTTAGCTTATCCTTCAGCATCTCAAAACTACCCTCACAAGCATCTAGCTATGAAAACTTTACCTTTTTCTCAGTTAACTTACTCAATGGGGAAACTATTGTCGAGAAACCTTCCACAAACTACCTATAATATCCAGCCAAACCCAAGAAGCTCCGAATATTGGTTGGAGTTGTGGGTCTAGGCTACCTCTTCACCCCCGCAACCTTTGTTGGATCCACCATGATCCCTTCACTAAAAATAACATGCCAAAGAAAAGTTACAATATTCAACCGTAAGTCACACTTAGAGAATTTGGCATAAAACTGCTGCTCCTTCAAGGTATGCAACACCACACAGAGGTGATTAGCATGACCTACCTCAATATTTGAATACAATAGAATGTCATCAATAAACAAATGACAAAATGATCCAAAAACTCCCTGAAAACCTTATACATCAAATCCATAAATGCCACTGGGGCATTAGTTAAATTGAATAACATAACCAAGAACTCAAAGTGCCCATACCGAGTACAAAAATCAAAATTAGGGATATCCACCTCTCTAATCTTAAGCTAATGATACCTAGACCAAAGATCTAACTTAGAAAAAAATTTGGCACCTTGCAACTGATGAAACAAGTCATCTATCCTTGGAAAAGGATACTTGTTCTTAACTGTTACCTTATTCAATTGCCGATAGTCAATGCAAAACTAAAGGGAACCATCCTTCTTGCGCATAAATAAAATTGGTGCACCCCATGGGGAAATACTAGGACGGATGAAACCATTATTCAAAAGATCCTTCAGTTTCTTCTTGAGTTCCCTCAACTCAGTGGAGCCATTCTATAAGGAGGGATAAATATTAGATGAGTTTTCAAAACCAAATAAATAGAAATCTCGATCTCCCTATTTAGAGGAACACCAGGAAGATCATCCGGCAAGACTTCAACAAATTCATTTACCACCAAATTCGAATAGAAAGAAGGACCTTCCAAGTTAGAATTTTTACCCAGACCAAATGATAGAGACACCCTTTAGATATTAATTTCGAGCTCTAAGATAGGAAATAAACCTCCCCCTTGGAGCTAGGGAACTACCCTTCCACTCTATTACCGGTTCACCAGGGACCTAAAGACAACCTGACGGGTCGGATAGTCCAAGGACACGTAATATGAGTGTAACTAATCCATCCCCAGAATAAAATAAAAACCCACAATTTCAAGATTAAAAAAGTCTACCAAGTTCTACGTACTACCAACCGATACCACATACCCCCTATAAACCCTTTTAGCAACCACAGAGTCACCTACTTGAGTAGAAATAGAAAAAGGACCTGTAATAATCATGAGATAAAAGCCAAAACAATCTGCCATATATGGGGTCATACATGAAAGAGTGGATCTCGGATCAAGAAAGCCATAAATGTCATAAGAAAAGAGTTGCAACATACCAGTCATGACATTAGGTGATTCCTCAGATTTCAATTGAGTGGCAAGTGCATATAACCTATTCTGACCCGCGATGGCACTGGGAGCAGAAATTGATACAAAAGTAATACCCTTTGTTACATGAGTAGAACATGAAGCAATCGAAGCCTTGCTAGCTCTCAAAGTACCCATACAAACTGGGAAATTTCAAAGTATATGGCCTAGCTGACCATATTTGAAACATGTGCCTCCCTTCATTACAGAAGCCCTTATGCAACCTGCTATAAATTCTGTAAGTCGGTCATGATGTGGATGACTGAGATTCACTCACCTAAGATTAGGCACTGCGTGTCCAAACATTATTGCCACCCTGTTAAAGCCTGTCACCCAACAATTTTGGGTAAGGAGCACTAGCTATAGAGAAGGAACTAAAAATCCCCCACTTCTTCTTTGGCCACTTACAACCATCCCAACCACCTTGTTGTGGAGCAACTCTTTATTCAGATGACCTAAAATTCTTTCCCTGCCATTCCCCAAACTTAGCCTGCTTTCTTTTTTCTTTCTCCACTTATTGAATATGAACAACCAACCTAGAAATATCCATATCCTTGATCAGCAATGCAGTCTTGCTTTTAAGAATCAAATCCTGAAAGAATCCTGAAGCAAACTTTCTCATCTTAGTCCTCATGTCTGACACCAATTCTGGAGCATACCAAGATAGCTGGTGAAATTTCAAGGCATACTTCTTGGCAGACTTTCTTCTCTATTTTAGGTTAATAAATTTCTCTGCCTTCGCTTCCCTCAACTCTTGAGGAAAGAAGCAGTCTAGAAAGTCTTTAGAGAAAGTCTCCCAAAACAATGACTCCTCAACATCATCACCCCTTACCTGATCCCATTCTTTGTAGAATTGGTACGCCATATCCTTAGCTGGGAAGCTACAAAATTCACCCCTTCCATATTCATGACCCGCATCACTCTAATGATTTTCTCTATTTCATTCAAGAAACCCTAAGAATCCTTCTCTACCTTCACTCCAATAAAAGTAGAAGGATTTATTTTCATTAACTGCCCAACCCTTGTAGCCTCAGCAGATGATACCGCAGATGTACCCCGTTCATCCTTAGAAATAACCAACTGAGAAATAGCATGAATCAATTGATGAAATTCTGCCTTAGTTACCTCACCTTCAGGAGGACTAGTAGCAACCAGTGAAACTCTAGAAATATAAGGGACTGGACCCCTTGATCGAGTATGGATCCCCTGAGTATTACATGTCCCATAAACATTATCCCCAGTTGGGACAAAGGAGCTACCTTGCATCTCAGATCATTGAGGCATGATATGAAAAGCAAAAAAAGAGGAATTGAAAAGGACCTTAGAACTTGTAGCTTGAAATAGAATACCAAGAAAGAGAAACATTCCTAAATGCCTTATAGCCTCTCTCTTATAAGTGTGGAGCGCTAAACACACCTAAAAAACACTCTACTAGACACTACTTTGTGGACTCTCCAATTAATGATGAACCTAAATCTCTGATACCAACTTGACATGACCTAACACGGGGCCTTATCTTAATGGGCCTCTAAATTCTGACTAAGAACAGAGACCACCCGCGTTACCCAACCTAACCTTTAACTGCTTTCCTACCTATAATGCTATAAGAATACACCTTAGACGCTACACGGTGCTTATAACCCTGAAGGACCACAAGCTAACCATGACTGGTACCTGCTGTAAGCACTAAATAAAAATACTATAATAATATGAGAGATGTACTAAAATTCCATAAGGTTTAAAATACTATAATAAAAACTAAATAAAATATTCTAGTCTAAAAAGCCTCTAACTTTCTGAATATGTAGTTGATGGGACAAGTCCCCAACTAACTCCGACTACTAAAATAGTGAAATACTGGATATACTGAAGTAATCTAACATCCTCGAATTATGAGGACTCACTACTATAACTATTGTTGATAACTAGAACTGACTATGTGCAGTCAGGAACTTGAGCATCCGAACCTATGATATGAGACATTATAATACAAGAAATGAGTATGTGATAAGTACGTGGGAATGTATTGGTATGCTAAATGAGGTAAGGTTGAATGCATGGGATTATATGCATGAACAATAACTAACTAAATGATATGCAAGGGCTGGATTAGCATACATGGAGGATCTATTACTATTGAACATACGATGTATACTGTAACTGAGTATTCTAGAACCGAATCTAATAACTGATAACTGAATATACTGATAATATGATATTACTGATAATCTAAATTACTGATGACTGAGTGACTGTATCTGACAGTCCTGATTCTATAGATTTGAAGTGAGTTCAATTCTAAAGATTGAGACTGAAACTAAAATTGTGGGAGTTCTTACTTAACCGACATGGACCTAAGTAAACTGAGTGGGGTCCAACTTGTAACCCCAGTTAGAAGGGTGCCAGTACCGTGCCAAAGGTAAAGACACTGCGTTGGTCAATCCTATCAGACGAGTGACCCTGAATAAGATGTCAAGCCTAATATGACGGGTGACCCCTAGGAGGTAGCCAAGCCTTAAACTGATAGGTGATTTCTCACACCCTACGCTCGCTACGTATTTCTATAGCTTAAGACTGCTACTAACGACTCTACATACTTTATGAGAGAATTTTTCACCTCTACACTCGCTCGGTGCTAGTTCCTACTCCCAACTGAATGACGCTGGCTGATTAGACTGGACTAGACTGGGTTAGCTGAGTTAGCTGAGTTTGGTAACTGACTGAGTTCTGCTATTCGAGATACTATGGAGTTTATTCTATAATTACTAAGGATCTAGGTAAATATCTAGATTTTTGGGTATTGAGTACCCCCAGGACTAGATAGCATTAAAAGTAAATCATGGAACAAGTTTTGAAAACATGACTGTGGCTACATGTTCAAAAATCACTCATTAAGATGATTAAACAAGCACTTGGGTTGGATTTACTAGTACATGAATTGGGATTACATGATATCATGGTATAATGACTATATAGGATTCACTTAGGCATTTACACAAACACTTGGGGAGCATGCTTAGGTCGCCTAATGGTAAACACCCACGGTGATCATAGCTACATCAATCAACTTCTACATCATAGAGTTTATCATGAAGATCATGCAATGCAACACATACAATGATTAATTCCATGAAAACTTGTAATTAAATCATGGACGAAAACCCAAAAATAACATGAAACATGAATTCAATTCAATTCTAACATAGAAAGCATGGAATCCAAAGTCTCATATTTTGAAAAGAGGATTCTTGGGCTCTATGAAAGGTAAGGATCCATGAATTAACATCTAACAAACTTGGGAATCTAAATTCTTGAAGGTCTTGAAGACTCTCGGAGGGATTCTTGATATTACTCTTAAAACTTGGAGGCTAGGGTTTTCTATCATTCAGAGAGAATATCTTAAATTGGGGAAAAATGAGTTAATAATGACCTAAATACGTTTTTAGGGATTAAATCCCACATCTGGGTGGATTAAATACATGGGAAAAGACTAATTTAACCTTGTATGAAAGTTTAATTTTTTGTTGAAATTTCTGATTTGGGGCCCTGGCGCAATGCGACGCTACTGAGTTGTGTCACCAGAAACTGACAGCTGGGAACTGGGTTGATAGCGTGATGCGGCATAATCGCAGACCCTTACTGGATTTGGAAAATTTGGAATTGGTCTCTTTCCGCATTGCGGTGAGATTATGGAGTCTGACTGGAAATTGAAAATTGTCATTTGGACCTATGGCGCAATATGCTACTGACTGAAATGACGGTGTTTTTTTTCTGGAACTTAAAATAGCCATAAAATCTTACCCGGTTATTAGATCTGGGAAAATTATATATCGTTGGAAAGCTAACTAAATTTCCTACAAGATGGTGGGTCTAAATTTGGGAAATTACACCTAGAACAAAATTTTTACTTAGGGATTCTCATGTACTGAAGACTAAACTGAGATGGGAAATTGTGAGGTATTACACTGCCCTAAGATTGCTGAATTTTGAATATTAAACAAGATAGCCTAACTATCCAATTCCAAAATCTGGGATAGGTCTATAACTGATACTGACCCAACTAAGTCCAACCATCCAAAGCCATCCGATAACAAAGTCAAACCTTAAACAAAAAACCATATAATAACCAAGTTCCTGTACAAAACATATTATAAGAGGATAGAATAGTGAGAAATTTAGTCCATTGGTATTAGCCCCAAGATCAATGCCAATACTAAGGCTGGAACCAATACCGATCCTATCCTTACAAAACCATAGTAGTTCCATAAATGCCTCTAACCAAAAGAAGACTAATATCCTATTGGGACATGCCCCCAACCATAGAGAAAACTAATATACATAAAATAACCAAAGTATGTATAAGCGTCCATGAAAGAAATGGAGCCTTCTAGAATATAAAAGATTATCACTTTAATCTAATTAATGATACCGAAGACGAACACAAAGTAAGGGGACTAGAATGGCCGGTTCCTGCTTCACATGGTGATACAATCTCTTGAGAATGGGTTAGCGGGTGAGCGCTGGCATGAAACTCAAAATAAGGATAAAATAATGCCATCTAGTAAACTAACCATATTTATACAAACCATACATATATATATATATACACATACCAGGAAAGGAACCGGGTTTAGCATGAATTTAAAACGATTAACTTAGGTATGTGTAGCTCCACTTTTCTAAAACCACCCACGGTTATATGGGTCCAGTGTAACCCCCTAAACGGGCCTCGATTCCTGTAACCGCATGTATAAGAGATACCATAAATGTAGGGGATTCCCAAGTACCTTTCTCTCTCCATGATACATATGTATAGTGTACTTAGAGGATTGCCATGTACCTCATATTATCATATATGGTTTCCATGACTACCCCTTATGTCGGCAAATATGAATTTCCAATGTCCATCCATTGGACTTGCATCTTCACGATTAGTTATCACACCCCGCCATTATTGACCAATTAAAACCTTCTCCATCCAACCAAACTATTTAACCATTATTACTAACCAAGGTTATAAGTAGTGGTCTCTTCATAATGACTATAGCTTGCAAGTAATGTCCTTAGCCAATATTTGTATGTAGAGGGTTTACCATGTACCCATAGTCTACATTATCAAGTCAACTTAGGGGAATCCCGTGTACCCCTCAAGCGTTTCATTATTATGTTTGCTTGGGGGAATTCCTTGTGCCCTTCATGTTGTTCATTAACCATGTTTACTTGGGGGATTCCCTTGTACCCCAGAAGGAAGTTTAGTTAACCTTAACCATGACCACCTACTGGTTTAAACATTCCAAACCATTTAAACCATTTAGGGTCCCATTACCAAACCATACCATGCAATAGTTCATTTAAAATTCTAATAATATAGTAAAAACATTCTCATAGGTATTTTAGTAAACATGTTGGGGGCATAGTGTTTCCAAAGACCAAATCCAATTACCATTTAATCATTCCCATGCAAACAATTGTCCAAACCACCATTAAAGTGTGTAAAAATATAATTAAAACATGAGAAAACCATAACCAAGAATTTATAACTAAAACCCCAAAACATATTTGAAAACCCCAAAACCATTCAATAATCATACCATGAAAACATTATATAAAACATACTTTTAGTTTGAACTAACAATGATGGAGGAGTATTTTGCCTTAGATTAGAAAATGATGGAGAGAGATCACCTAAACAAGCCCCAAATTTCTCCTCTAGATAAAAACCTAGCCTTTCTTTACCCAAAAGCCTTAGAGAGAATTATAAAGTATTTTTAAGATTTTAATGATAGAATGAAAGGGTATATAACCTCCCAAGCAGTTTAAAAGTTGTGGGGAATTAATAGGTTAAGTAGGGAAATGTCCAGATTGCCCTCAAACTATATAAAAGTACCATCATAAGGTACGATTGTTCCATACCGATCGTACCCTCCAATACGGGTGGTACCCACCACTCGTACCCTAGGACTCCCCCTTTGTCCCAACACTGTCCAATATATGACTTACCCAAACCAAGTGATACCCAAGTCGTATCCTGTCCAAAAACTAGAAATCTGAAAATTTTTCTAAGGGTCCCAAACCCAGGGTATTTTAGGTCGCTACCAAATATAGTAGCCCAACAATGGTTAGGGTCGAATCCCAAGGGAATATGTGTAATTGTAGCTCTTGGATATTGTAATCAATGGGCAAAACTGGAAAAGTAACTTGGGGGGGGGGGTTGAGTATCACTATCAAACTAGTAGCAAATATCAACTTCGGTTGTAATCATTCATTAGTGAACAATAGGATTGTGTTCACCCTGGCTTCTCAACTCTATAGTCTTATCGTGATTTGTTGAACCAACCTAATACCTTGCATGCAGAATTGTTAAGTTATCTACCTTTTACAGTCTTATAGATGAGCAGAAGGATTTTACCCTTTACCTTTTAAGTTTTAGGATGTCGCCTTACTTACCCTTATCTTGGTCCTAATTAACTATTATCTTTTGAGTCTCTAATTATTAGATGAAATATAACCATCTTACTTAGACAAAACCTAGTAGCGTGGATCGACAATTAAGCTCCAAATTACCATTGTCATTATCTTTTCCTAGTCACTTCTCCTCTTTTAGAGTAAGTTGCAATAATCTAGGTGGGATCTTAACATGTTCACCAATTAAGAAAATTATTAAAGTGAAGATAATACAATATATGCATGGGTATAGATTCCAAAAAACATAACACTTCCACAACCTTAGCTAAGGGGTTTTAGCCGCTCATGCTTGTGAAGTAATCAACTACATTCATGATTGAAATCATAAGATGAAATCGTAGTAATCACAAGTAAGAACCCAAAATCATAACTAAAATAATCAATCTAAATCAATATAAGAGAATTCCAAGACTAAAATCAAATCTCAGAATCAAAATATGTTTGTAAGTATCAAGAGTGCATAACTTCTACTTAAAAAAACACATAAGGGGTATTTAAAGTATATGTGGAAACCCTAAAACCAAATCCCAAATGAAATAGGATAAAAAAGGGTCAGTGGGTACATGTGGTCACTACATATGGCCTGGCCTTTGATAAATATGGTATATTCGGCCTTCAGGCTGGGTGCCTGTAGTGATCGCATGTGCCCAAACAAAAATTTCCTATAGGTTAGCTATATACAGTCCACATGTTGACTTAACATGTGCCGAATGTTGTATTTTCATCTCTTCTTCAATTCCCACACATGTTGTGATCACAAACAATCCAGAAAGTGTCCCAAACATTCATAGTTGCTCCGATAAGTATAGAAAAACACCTTTTTCATCTTTTTAACAAACTTAGCATCCAAAAAGAGAGTTTTTGCAAAATATATCCTAAACTCATTATATCTAACAAAATAACCTCAGAAACATGCATATTTTCCTTATTTTAAGCATCGAAGTGCTATATTTCTTAGCATATCAAACGTTAAAATTTTTTTAGAGTTTTGGTATGATGACTTTTGATGAAGTACAAACAATATATCCTATTAAGTGATGATACAACAACTTTAAAAACATAATAACCCAACAGAGGTTAGGGTAGAAACCCAAAGGAACATGTGGCGTTGTATATCGTAGCAGTGGTAGTCAACGGGCATAACAAGAAAAGTAAATAGGATTTTTATTGTGTAGTAATCTCGAGCAAGTAACTATATTAACTTTAGCTGTAATCAGTATAGGTGAACAATAGGATTGCATTCCCCCTAGCTTCTTAACTCCATAGGATTATCGTGCATTGTTGAACCAACCCAATACCTTGCATGCAGAATTGATAAGTTATGTACTTTCTATAGTCTTTTGGACAAGTAGAAGGATTTAACCCTTTACCTTTTGAGTATGAGAATGTCACCTTACTAACCCTTATATTCATTCTAGTTAATTATTACCTTTTGAGTCTCTAGTAATTAGATGACAATTAACAGTCATTCGCTATATTCCATTGTAGCATAGATTGACAATTAACTTTAAATTACTATTGTCTTTATCTTTTCCAAGTCATTCCTCCTATTTTGGAGTAAGAAATAATATCTAGGCGGGATCCTAATGTGTGCACCCATTATGAAATCTATTAAAATGAAGATGAAGAAATGCATTCCATGGGTATTGGTTCAAATCAACAATCGTCCTTCTCCTACTTTGTCAATGTGCCATGGTTTCCACAACCCTAGGTAACACCCTGGGAGTACACCCTGGAGGCTATATGGTGCTTACGGCCATGAGCAACCACAAGCTAACCCATGAGCTGGTACCTGCTTTGAGGACTAAATAAAATTAATAACAAAAGATACATATATGCAGAAGTAACTAAATACGCCCTAAGGTTTTGAATACTAAAACATTACTAAATTTAAAAATTTGAAAATAGCTGCCTAAAAAAAATGTCTGAAAACAACTGTCTAAAACTGATTAAAATACTGACAAAACTGAATGATATCTAAAATTGGTTGAAAGCATCTAAAATTGATTGAATAAGAGTTGCTGGGATAGGCCCCAACTAACTCCAACTGTCTAACTAAAATAAAATACTAAAGTAAACATAATTGGTCCTTGGAATATGAGTACTCACCACTGCTACTGCTGCTAATGCGTTGGAATATCTAAGTGCAGTCGGGAACCTGACATCCGAACCTATGATATGAGACATCATAATAAAATAAATGAGTATACGGTCATTACTTTGAATATACTGGTATCCTAAATGAGGTTAGGCTAACATGCAAGGGATCATGTGCATGAATAATAACTAATTGAATAAATATCATGAGGTAACTGATGCATAGTATGTGTGAAAGCTGTAAAATTTGAGAATTTATGATTAAGCATATAACATGATACTAAAATAGATTTGTAAACAGAAATACTGAAATCTGACTGCTGATTTAACTGATAAAGTGAATGCAATAGTCAAGAGAACTTGAACTGACTTTCTGAATAAGATTGGACTGAGACTGTGGGAGCTATCATCTAACCTACATGCCCCAATATGAGCTAATTGGGGTACAACCTATGACACTAGTTGGAAGGGTTTCAGTACCCTTCCATGGGTACTAACACATAACTTCGTGGATCAACTAAAGTGAGGTCCCCATAAGACTAAATAGTCACCCTCTATTTATCGGTTCTCTAGAGAGATATATGTCAATCCTCAACTGACAGGTTAATATCTCAACCTATGCTGGCTACGCAGTTCTGAAACACAGGTACTGCTACTAATGGTCACAACCTCAACTGGCTGGTGATCCCCTATCCCTGGGTTCATTTAGTTCTAAATCCTACTCCTAACTGAACTGAGTTAGATTACTGAAATGATCTAAGTTTGACTAGTATGATAACTGATTGAACTGATAATACTCAAATATAACTAAAAGCATTTTGAAAATACTGAGACTAAGTAAACATCTAAGTTTTTGGGTATTCACAACCCCTAGGACTTGATAAGTATAACAGTAGAAACATACTAAAGCTTTGAAAACATAATAAGTAGTCAATGTTTAAAACCCAATCATCTAGCCATTTCATCAAACATATATAGGTCATGAATTAAAGCATGATATAATAACATAAATTCAATACTAATATCATGGGTTAAGGATTTAATATACGAATATCATCCTTCAAATATGTCAAGGGTTAGTTCAAATGAAAACATATTTAAACAAGATATAAAAATTAAAATTCATGAAAGTTCATGGATATAATTCTTGAAAACATGTAAAAATCATAATTTTAAACTTGAAAATGGATTCTTGGACTCCATGGGTGAAGAAGAACCATGGATGAACATCTAACATACCTTAAAGCTTTAATCTTGCAAGAGAATTAACTTTCTTGATAGTAATCTTGCAAGAGAATTAACTTTCTTGATAGTTCTTGGGTGGTGAAGCTTGAATTCTTGAATTTTATTAAAGGAATAATGATTGAACTCAATGAATTTGGGTGATGGTTTGGGTTTATTTTAGAGAGAAATTGAGGAAATTTGGCGTATAATACCCTAAATGAAGACTTAATCTCATGTTTTCATAAATTGGGGTGGTGGGAAAAGACAAGATTGCCGCTCTAGGATTTAAACTTCTAACTAGAACGCCAAATTGAGAATCACCACAATGCGGTGAACCCCTCATCGCTATACCCAATGCGACGCGATGTAATCACATTAAGAAACTGGAATCAAAATCTAAACATGACACAAACCTCGTCCAAAAATCTAAAACTCCCTTAAGACATGCTCCTTACACCCCTGAACATGAATTAACTTAAAAGCTTACATCTCAGTCTAGGGAAGGTCACTTTAAAAATCATCGAAGCTATAAGGTTAAAAATTAAACTAAGTCTCCAACACAAACTGAATTTTCAGGTTCTAAGCCACTTGTGCATGCACTATAGGATGAACGGAGTTATGACTAATACGGGGTATTACAATATCTCTCCTTTGGGAATATTCATCCTAGAATAAGGCTAATTAAGATGAGAATACTAAGAGAACTAAAATCATATACTGAATATGCATAATTGAAAACATGGTTACATGACTGAGTCTGAAACATGATACATGACTGAACTGATTCATGAATGCATGCAATAACAGAAAGATTATTTTATAAATAGAATAAGAATGGAAAAGAGATAATCCAAAGAAAAATGTTACCTTAAACTGAGTCTGAGTTCGCAGAGAAAAGGTAAGGGTACTTGGTTCGTATATCCAATTCTTTTTCCCAAGTGGCTCCCTCTACGGATTGATTCCGCCAAAGAACTTTAACTAAGGAAACTTTTTTTTCCTTAGTCTATAAGTCTGCCGATCAAGGATTTCAACTAGGAGTTCTTCGTATGAAAGGCTATTCAAAACATCTAAGCTTTCTAAAGGAACAACAATGACTGGGTCACCAATACACTTCTTTTATAAATAAACATTGAATACTAGGTGCATTGATTCCGAATCTATGGGCAACTCAAGCTCATACACTACCTTATTTTGTAAGGGCCAACATACCAGGGACTGAGCTTCCCTTTGCTGCCAAACCTCTTCACTCCCTTTATGGGAGCGATTCTCAAATAAGCCAAGTCTCCAACTGCGAACTTAAGATCTCTTCTACGCATATCTGCATAGGATTTCTGATGTCTTTGGGCTATCTTTAGCCTCTCTCTGATAAGATAAACTTTCTCCAATGCATCAAATACTGAATTTAGTCATATCAATAAGGTCTCACCTACCTGAAACTAACCAATAGGAGATATACAACTCCTTCCATAAAGAGCCTCAAAAGGAGCCATCTGAATAGTGGAATAGTAACTATTATTATAGGCAAAATCAATCAATGGCAAATGATTATCCCAACTTTCTTCAAAGTTGGTAATACAAGCTGTCAATATGTCCTCTAGGGTCTGACTGGTTCTCTCTGCCCGACCATATATCTGAGGGTTAAAGTCTATAAAGAGATGGACTTTGGGAACCAAGACCCTTCTAAAAAGCTTTCAAAAAGTGAGAAGTAAACTGAGCACCTATATCTAAACTAATTGACAATGGGACTCCATGCAACCTAACCAACTCTCTAATATAGAGCTTCGCATAATCCTTGATTGAATATGAAGTATGGACTGGTAAGAAATGCATTGATTTGTTCATTCTGTCCATAATAACCCAAATTGAATCATGTTGGTGACGTGAACGAGGGAACCCTATCATAAAATCTATGTTCACCTGTTCCCACTTCTAGATGGGGATGCTGAATCCTATATATTGTCATTAGGCCTTTGGTGCTCAACCTCAACCTTCTGAAAATTAGCATACTTGGCTACAAACTTTGCAATATCCCTTTTGAAACCACTGCACCAATAGATTTCCCGTAAATCATAGTACCTCTTAATGGCTCCTGGCCGAATAGAGTAAGGCATACCATGCATTTTTGCAAGAATTTGTTGTCTCAAACCATTAACATACGACACACACAGTGCATCCAAGAAATGCAATACACCATCTCCCCCTTGGGAGAAAACCTCTACTTTCTGATCTCTAACTGACTTCTTCAAATTAACTAAACTGGGGACCCTATCTTGCATTTCTTTCACCTCAGGAACCAAAAAAGATTCCAAAATATTCTGAACCCCTATAGTACCCTCATCCAAGTCAACCAAACGAATGCCTAACCTAGCCAACTAATGAACCTCCTGAACCAGCTTATTCTCATCATTCCAAACATGAGCCACACAACCCATAGACAATCTACTAAGGGGATCTTCCACTATATTGTCCTTGCTCGGATGATACAATAAGCTCATATCATAGTCCTTCAACACTTCTAACCACCTTCTCTTATAGAGATTTAACTCTCTCTATAAAAATATATATTGAAAACTTTTATTACCTGTGAACACATCAACATGTACCCTATATAGAAAATGCCTCAAAATTTGTAAGGCAAACACAACAACTGCTAACTTAAGATCATTGGGCAGGATAATTCTTTTTGTGAGGCTTAAGTAGCATAGAGAAATAGGCTATGACCTTACCTCTCTACATCAAAACATAGCCCAGGCCGACTCTGGAATCATCACAATAAATAACAAACCCATCTGAGCCATCTGGCAGGGTCAAAACTGTGGTTGAGGTAAGTCAAGTCTTCAACTTTTGAAAACTCTTTCCCTAGGAATTTAACCACTGAAACTTGAATTTTTTCTGAGTTAATCTGGACACGAGGGATGAAACAGATGAAAACCCTTCAATAAACTATCTATAATAGACATCCAAACCCAAAAAACTCCTGATATCTGATGGAGAAATAGGTCTTGGCCAGTTTATCACTACTTCGATCTTTTAAGGGTCAACTCTAATGCCATCATCGAAAATAATATGGCCAAGAAAAGCTAATAATCTTAGCCATAACTCAAACTTATTGAATTTGGTGAATAATTGATGGGCTTTATGAGTCTGGAATACTATTCTGAGGTGGTCTACATGATCATTATCATTACGAGAATAGACTAGAATATCATCAATGATGACTATGATGAATATGTCTAAGTACTGCTTGAACACTCTTTTCATCAAGTCCATAAAAGCTGGTGGAGCACTTGTTAGTCGAAAAGACATGACTAGAAATTCGAAGTAACCATATTAGGCTCTGAAAACTATTTTTGGAATGTCACATTCTCTGGCTCTTAGCTGATGATAGCCGAATCTGAAGTCCATCTTAAAGAAATAACTGGTATCCTGAATTTGGTCAAACAAGTCATCAATTCTGAGGTGTGGGTACTTATTTTTGATGGTGACTTTGTTTAACAAATGGTAATTGATACATATTATGAAAGAACCGTCTTTTTTTCACACGAAATGGACTGGAGCGCCCCATGGAGAAATATTGGGGCTGATGAATCCCTTATCTAAGTGATATTTCAAATGTTCTTTCAATTCCCTAAGCTCAACTGGATCCATTCTGTAGGGCGGAATAGAAATAGGCTGGGTGTTTTGAAGAAGTTCTATTACGAAGTTAGTTTCCCTTTTGAGAGGAATTTTGAGAAGATCTTCGGGAAACACATCTACAAATTTCCTCACTATTGAAACTTACTTGAGATTGGGAGACTCCTAACTAGAATACTTGACTGGAATAAGATGGTAAACACACCTCCTAGATATCATTTTTCTCACTTTAAGGTACAAAACAAGATGACCCTTAAGTGCTGAAGTACTACCCCTTTATTCAAGGACTGGTTTATTCGAAAACTAAAAATGAACAACTCTATTACTAAAATCAACTAAAAAATAGCATAAGTGGATCCAATCCATGTCAATGACATCAAAATCAGTCATCTCTAACTCTACAAGATCTACTGAAGTGACTTTCTAGGATATTGTGACTGGATAGTTCCTGTATACCCGCCTAGCTACAATAGAGATACTTACTAGAGTGGACACTGAGAAGGGTATTGCTAAAGTCTCAGGACTGATTCCAAAATAAACAGCTACATAGGGGGTTACAAAAGAAAGAGAACCTCTGGGATCTAACAAATCATAAATATGTAAATGAAAGACCTATAATGTACTAGTAACCACACCAGGAGAACTTTCCTAATCCTATCAGGACTAAAGTGCATCCAATATATTTGTGTACTGACCACTGGTTGCACTAGAAGCAGCACCTTCTTGAGTCGGGCAACTGGTTGGAACTAAGGAACGACTGGACTAACTCTGCTGACCACTATTTATGGAATCCTTGACTCTGTGGCCTAGCTTGCCATACCTAAATCATACATTAGTTCCAGCTCTACACACCCCTGATGGTTTCTACCATATTTCTGGCAAAGAGGATTTGTATGACCACTTCTTGCAATGCCTAAGGACTTATAGCCTAACGCCCTATCCTAATTATCATTTCAAAACTTTGACACTTGAGAACTAGCTAAAGATAGAGATGGGGCAAAAGATTTCTAATAGATTTGAGGATGGTTACCACACTCTGACCTTGACTAAGAAAAACTAAAGCTAATAGTTCTATATCTCTTGGTTTCCCTCCCTTTTTCCTTAAGTTTCTACTCCTCAATTTGTTGAGCATTGACCATTAAGTCACTCCCATAATGTCAGTTACCTTATGAGCCATGCTAAGGAACTCCTACGGCTCCTTATTAGATTAGGATCCCAAAAAATAAGGAGGGTTTAGTCGGGTGAAGTCCCGAATACTAGCTGCGACAGTATTAACCACTAGCACAACTAAGACAGCCGCCTACTGATTATTCAGAGCTGCTACTGAGTGAGCTAAAGTAGTGAATATAAAACTAAATTTGGCATGAGAGACATAATCATTCAAGAGATCTTCCTGAATAGGTTGAGGTGTGGGTGGATTCCCTTTTCTTCTTCTGTCAGTATTTCTAATAGGCATGTTTTGTAAACCGGAAGAATATTAAATTACAAATGGATTTTAATTTAAGCTCATACTCATTTACATGACCTGAATACTGAAAAAAGGGAAACTTTTCCTAAAATGACTTATAGCCTCTTGTCAATAAGTGTGGCGTGCTTCACACCCATACGTAAGACTCTACTCAACATGACTTTTAGACATCCTAGGACACTTTAATACCTTAGGCCCTGATACTAAGTTTGTAACGCCCCGAGAGTACACCCTGGATGCCACATAGTGCTTATGGCCACGAGTGACAACAAGTTAAACCATGAGCTGGTACTTGCTATGAGAACTGAATAAAACTGATAACAAAAGATACATATATGTGAAAGTAAATAAATACGCCATAAGGTTTTGAATACTAAAACATCACTGAATTATAAATTTGAAATTAGATGCCAGAAAACAAAATCAGATCTTGGTATTAAAATATGTTTATCAATATCAAAAGTGCGTAACTCTTGCTGAAAAGTACATATAGGGTAGATTTAGTACATGAGAAAACCCTAAAACGAAAGCTCAAAAAAAGGAGAAAACTAGGTCAGTGGCCACCTACTATCTGTACCACGGTCTGGCACCAGGCGCAGGTAGTACCTGTGGTCCTGACACTTGGCATAGGTGCATACCAAAAGTAAAAATACTGCAGCGTAGCTCTCGAGATTTTGACCTCTAGCACCTGCTTTTTCCACCTATGGTACATAGGTCTATATGCGGTCCGTAGGTTGCCTTGGTAGGTGCCCGGAGTTATCTTTTCAGCTTTTTTTCACTTCTCAAACAAGCTGGAAAATATCCCAAATATCCATAATTGCTCCAAAAAGTGGCCAAATACACCTCTTTTTACCCTTTTCATGAACTTAGCATAAAAAATATCATTTCCTGCAAAGCATACCCAAAATGGATAATATCTTACAAAATAGCCTTAAAAACTTGCTTATTTTCCTCATTTTAAGCATCGATAGTGCTTTATTTCTATAGCACATCAACACCCTTAACATAGAATATTTCCATTTTCTCAGGCAACAAAACACGAAAAAAACAAAAATGACACTTAACTAGGAGAAACTAAGCTATTTAATGCAGTCAGTCAACACTCAAAGCTCAAAACACAACCCTGCCTCCAATCTTACTTTTCAAAACCAACTGTGTATTAACATGAAGCACAATAATGTGACACAATGGGATCAAGGTATAACAATTACATTAGAAATAGACAACAACTCAAATATTCAAATTAGACTAATCGAGCAAGAAAAAAAAGCAAGAAATATGACTCAAATTCCCTCCTAACAAAGATGTCCCACTCACTCATATGAAATCATTGTAATGACTCGAAATCTCATCCCGAGAAATCACACAGTGTGTATGACCCCGAAGGACCACAAGCTAACCCTTTACTAATATTTCTACCTGTATACTGCATAATATCTGAAATAAATGCAAAAACTAGCCATAAGGTTCAACACATCTATGAATACTCATAATACACATCAACAAAATCCGTCTGAACAACCTCTAAACTATCTGAACTGTGGAGTTGATGGGACAATTCCCCAACTAACTCCATCAACTAAAAATAAATAATGTCTGAAGAAATAATGGTAAACTAAAATTTGTCCTCGAAAGAAGTTGACTCACTGCTACTTCTGCTGACTGGGACTGAACTCCTGCAGATACTCTGGATCCTGTGCCTCTAAACCTATTATGTCAAATAAAACACAATAGCTCAAATGCGTCATTACAGGAATGTACTAAGTATGTAGACGGGGTAGGCTAATGCAAGGGTCATGCATGCACAATATCTAAACT
Source organism: Capsicum baccatum var. pendulum (assembly GCA_030864225.1). NCBI lineage: Eukaryota > Viridiplantae > Streptophyta > Magnoliopsida > Solanales > Solanaceae > Capsicum > Capsicum baccatum. Next base: position 221,683,057 of record CM061558.1, on the reverse strand, counting down.
AAATAATCCTGAAGATGCCGCATGTGAACACATACATGAATGTACAGACTATGAACACAATCATCGCAACTATAGATACTAAAACTTAGATACCACTTTACTATACACTGAACTCATTACTAACACTGAGATATTAAATCACTGACTCATATGATACTGATAACTGAGGATCTGGATGTACGTACATCAAGGACTAAATTCTAAGCTTACTACTTTTGACTGATAGAATTAGAGATTAACTTTTCTAACAGATTATTCTGGAAGTGATTATCAATGATAAGAAGTATGATCATATCCGAATATGACAACAAGAATACTCAATAGAATAAAGAATCTGAGATGGAGATCAAGCCTATTTGATGAGAGATCTCTAGATATGATAATAAGAATACTCAACATGGTCTAAGATAGAGATCAAGCCTCTTTGACGGGAGATCTTTAGATATGATCACAAGAATACTCAACTGAATCTGAGACTGAGATCAAGCCTCTTTGACGGGAGATCTCTAGTAATGATAATAAATATCTATATATAAGACCAGGTCTATCTGATGGGATGGTCCATGAACTAATGAAACTATTTGAGTTCCATACTAGGATAGATGACTTTACCACACAGTTCTGATTTCTGAAGAGTGATACGGAAACTACAACTGTGGGAAGTAGTTACTTAACCGACATGCCCCAACCTACCCCAGGTGGAGTCTAATCTGTGACCCTAGCGGAAGGGTGTCAATATCATGCCATGGCTAAAGAACTCTCTGGTCAAGCCTCTCTGATGGGATGACCCTCGTAGGAAGTCACCATAAGTCAATATAATAGTCAAACCTCTTTGACGGTGACAATGTCTACTGATGGGAGAATCCTATATCTTGTCTCGAAAGAAGTTGACTCACTGCTACTACTGCTGACTTGGAATGACCTGCTGTGGATACTCTGGATCCTGTGCCTCTGGACCTATGGTGTCAAATAAAACACAATAGCTCGAATTCGTCAGTACAGGAATGTCCTAAGTATGTAGATGGGGTAGGCTAATGCAAGGGCTCATGCATGCACAATATCTAAACTAAATAATCATGAAGATGCCACATGTGAACACATACATGAATGTACAAACCATGAACATAATCATTGCAACTGTAGATACTAAAACATAGATACCACTTTACTGCAGACTGAACTCACTACTAACACTGAGATACTGAATCACTGACTTATCTGATACAGATAACTGAGGATCTAGATGTACTTACATCAAGGACTAAATTCTAAGCTTACTACTTTTGACTAATAGAATTAGAGATTAACTTTTCTAACAGATTATTCTGGAATTGATTATCAATGATAAGAAGTATGATCATGTCAAAATCTGACAACAAGAATACTCAATAGAATAAAGAATCTGAGAGGGGGATCAAACCTATCTGATAGGAGATCTCTAGATATGATAATAAGAATACTCAACATGGTCTAAGACTGAGATCAAGCCTCTCTGATGGGATATCTCTAGATATGATCACGAGAATGCTCAACTAAATCTGAGACTGAGATCAAGCCTATCTGACGGGAGATCTCTAGTAATGATAATAAGCATCTACATATGAGATCGGGCATATCTGACGGGATGGTACATGAACCAATGGAACTATCTGAGTCCCATACTAGGATAGACGACTGTACCACACAGTCCTAGTTTCTGAAGAGTGATACTAAAACTGCAATAGTGGGAAGTAGTTACTTAATCAATATTTCCTAACCTACCACAGGTGGGGTTCAAGCTATGACTCCAGGTGGAAGGGTGTCCATACCATGCCACAGGTAAAGACCTCTCTAATGGGATAACCCTCGCAGAAAGTCGATCGGAGGAAATATAATAGTCAAACCTCACTGATGGTGATAGCCTCTACTGATGGGAAACTCTTACATCCTACGCTAGCTATACAATTCTGGAGTTCAGGGATTACTTCTAATGACTCGGCCTCTCTAACGGGAGAGACGCCATCCCTTCCCTCGCTTGGTGCTAGCTTCTACTTACAACTGAAAGAATCTGAATTGAATTCTCAACTAAACACAACTGAACTGAGTCTGTTATTGATCATGTTTCTCAAAAGATCTGACTGAGTTACGCTGATATTACTTAATTCTGTATTTGATGGAAAAGGTAGCGAATCATGGTATCTTACTGATGATACAAATCTTGAATAGATTACTCGAATAACTTCTAAGATTATACTTGAATACTAGTAGATCTGAGTTAATTATAGGACTAAGGCTAGATTACTAGTGATACAGAGATTACAAAGATAACTAACCTTACTAAATATTCTTAAGTTCTGACTTATCTGAGGATACAGAGTTCTATTGATCACTAAGTTTGGAGAATCATGGCTTGACTGGAGTTATTGAGAAACTAACACGGGCTCTAGACAACAATGCTATTGTCGGATATAAATACCCCCAGGACTCAATAGCATAAAAGTAAAGCATAATTATTCATTAATCATCACAATTATTCATGTATCATCACAATCATTCATGTGTTATCATAATCATTAAAGCATCTTCCCAATCATTAACACAACTCTTCAAGTAATTTGGAATCACAAACGTCTATCCATCATCATAGTCGCTAAGGGGTCACTTTAGGCATCTCAGAATCATAATCATATAATAATGTAGGGTAAACATGCTACTAGATCGTACTCTATTGATGATAGGCGTATTTACACGCCTAAAGTGCTTTAATTTACCCATATTTTAGCTATGTTTTGAGGACAAAATATATAACTAATGCACTTTTAGTCCTTTTTCCTGTAAGTGAGCTAACAAACGTGATTAGCAAGTTTTCAGGTATAAATGATGCAGATTTAAGCATTTTATGGATAACTTGACGCCAAAGGAAGCTTCACGAAAGAAGGGAAGGAGAGCTTGGATGCCTAGGACCAAAAGTGACGCATGGGAAACCTGTCCCGGGCAAAAACAACATTTTCCAAGACTTTAGGGATCAGCAGTAACCTATAAGGATTAGGATAATGATGCATCAATTTATTAGGATTAGGATAAGTACGCAGTAGCCTTATAGGAATAGGATATGGGTATTATAAATACCCTATTTTGCTGCAGTTTTTAGACACACAGCATTATTCTCATCATTCACATTCTAATTCATTCCTCTACAACTCTAAACAATTTGCTTTCAATTAATTCTTATATACTTTCTCTTCATCTATTCAATTCTTAAATTCCACAATGAGAGAAAAGCTATTTTAAAAGGAATTCACGCCTAAATCCATACCACACCATACTGCACGTGAGATCTTTATTGTGGTATAATGATAATGTCTGTTGTGATTTCCATCGCACTTATGAGTAGCTTAACTTCTCTGTTGGGGTTATGGAAGCCGTATGAGATACTATCTATTGCTATGAGTTTGTGAATTCGCGACACGTATGCTGCTTATATCATTATTCTCTTCATCTTAATGCAAATTCTTGTGGTTGCAAACGCATAGAATACGCCAGTATAGCATTAACTTGTTCGAAAGAAAAGGTATATGTCTGGAAAAGAGATAATGTCAAGGTAATAGGGCACCAACCCCTATTAAAAAGTTAGCGCCGTAACTGGATTAACCTCTTGGAGAATTTGTACCATTAGATACGCTTTAAGCTCAAAAGAGTTAAAGCGAAATAGTCCTTGTTATGTCGAAAGAAGCTTGGATTTACCATAGAATACAATTCTCTATAAGCACATGCATGTCTGAATTCCGCATAACTTATAGCCAATAGAGACGTATAACTCATAAGGTGAACATAACCCCAACTCTCAATTCTCATTGGTTAAATATCTCACTAAACACTCTTTCTGTTTACTTTGCTATTTCTAATTTTACTTTACTATTTTGTTTGCACATTAAAATCCCCCCTTTTACGAGACTTGCACCAAAAGTCTAATAATATTTGCTTACTTATTGACCGGCTATTACCTGTGGGATCGATACGCAACCCAGTTAGGTTCTATATTTGACAGCGACCGCTTACACTCTTACGAGAGATATAGTTTGAGCGTTATCAAATTTTGGCGTCGTTGCCGGGGAATACGGTTGTCTACTAAGTTTGTGATAATTACTAGACCCTTTGGCCAAAGATTCTCGTACTTTACTTTTAGTTGTTGTTTTTGTTTTCTGCAGGGTTTTATCCAGTGCATGCCCCATACTCAAAGTTCTGGTCAACCATTATTACCTTTTAATCCTTAACCACATCGTATTGGTAGAATGGAGGCTCATTATGAAATTGAAAGAAGGGCTGCTCAACAGGAACAGGCTAGACTAGCTGCTTTGGCCGCCGCTCAAGTGCATCAATAGAATATTGATAATCCTAGGCAAGCAACAAATCCTGACGATGATATCTTGGTGATGATGAGTTACTAAACCCGAGGCGTGATGCTGAAGTAGCGACACCAGCCAACAGAAGATATCGTCAAGCAAGATTTCGGCCTGAACGCTGAGACGTGCAAATACCGTTTGATGATGATGATGATGATCTCGATGGAGCTGGTGCCACATAAGCCATTATTCCTCCACCATTGGCGCCCGGAGCCATGTTCAACATCACGAACACCATGATTCAGTTATTGCAACTCAAGGGATTATTTGGTGGACTAGCAGGCGATGATCCGAATATGCATCTAATCAACTTTATTTCTACATGCAAGCCATTCGACAATCCTGGCGTTGGACAGAATGCAACTCGATTGCGCTTATTTCCATTGTCTCTATCTGGGGAGGCAACTCTATGGTTGAACGGGCTGACTCCTGATTCTATCACTAATTGGAGAAAAATGAAAGATGCTTTCCTAGAAAGATTCTTTCCGCCATCCAAGAGAGCATAATTGAGAGATGAAATCAGCAATTTTCGATAGCTTCCAACTGAAGCCCTCCACGAAACATGGGAGAGATTCAAGAAGAAGCTTATGAGGTGCCCAAACCATCACATGACCAATGTTCACTTGATGGAGATACTATATAGATCCTTGAATTCAATAACTAAACCTGTGGTGGATAATGCGGCTGGAGGATCATTTATGGACCTCACCTTTGTTCAAGCAAGTGATATACTAGACCGGATGATGAAGAAAAGTAGGGCGTGGCATACCAGAGATTCTGAGGTAGCAAGCCCCACTTTTTCTATAGGCATGACTGCAGAACAAAGGAGAAGAGAAGAAAAACGTGATCAAGATATGGCGCACATGAAAACACAAGTGGATCTTCATACAAAGCATCTATTATCAGGGAAGACCAAAAAAATCAAAGCAGTTGTGTCAAAAGGAAGAGAGGAATCCGATTCTGAGGAAGAAGCCAACTACGTGAATAATCAGGGGGGTTTCCGAGGCAATGACCAAGGAAACCAAGGTCGGAACTATTATGATAATTCTGGAAACAAGGACTGGAATCAAGGTTGTTGGAAGAATAAGACTGACAGGAGTGGCGTGTATAATATGTCAATGAAAGATATGATGGCTAAGCTATTGAAAGGAGTGGAAGAAACTAGCACGGGAGTAACTGAGGTAATAAATGACTTGGCCTCAATGAAGTAATTGGTTGACTCACATTCCACTTCAATAAGACAACTGGAACAACAATTGAGTCAAATTTCAGTCACATTAAATCGAAGAAAAGCTGGCACCCTACCGAGCGACACAGTGCAAAACCCAAGAAACGAAGAAACATGCATGGCTGTTACTACCAGAAGTGGTAAAGTACTGAAAAATTCATCCCAAAGCAAGCAAGTGGCCAAACATATCGTAGGAGTTGAAACCGTCGAAACTGATGAAGACGTTCATGACGTCAGTCCTCGACGTCCACAACCTGAAAAGATCTCCGAACCTAAGCATGATGAAAAGTAAGTCATGGAGAAAACAATTCCCCTTCCACCACCTCTTTTTCCTCAAAGATTAAAGAAGAGAGCGGATGATACAAAGTTTAATAAATTCATGACGATGTTAAAATAGTTGACCATTAATGTTCCATTGGTTGAGGCGCTAGAACAAATGCCTGAGTACGCTAAATTCATGAAGGACCTTTTAACAAATAAGCGGGCAATAAGCTATGAGCCGACAGATAATAATCATCATTGTAGTGCAATTGCCACAAGGTCCTTAGTACAGATGAAGGTAGACCCTGGTGCTTTCACTATTCCTTGCACGGTTGGATCTATGAATTTTGCTAAGGCATTGTGCGATTTGGGAGCAAGCATCAATTTGATGCCACTATCCATCAACAGAAAGTTGGGGTTGGGCGACCCTACACCAACCAATATACGGCTCGTGATGGCAGATAGGTCGATAAAATGACCTGTTGGTATCTTAAATGATGTGTTGGTGAAGGTTTCCACCTTTATCTTTCCTACAGACTTTGTTATTTTGGATTGCGAGGTGGATTCTGAAGTTCCCATAATCTTAGGACACCTTTTCCTCGCAACTGGATGTGTGCTTATTGACATGAGAGCTAATGAGCTTTTATTTCGGTTGAATGATGAAGTGGTCCGTTTTGATGTATGCAAAGCAATGAAGCAGCCTGAAGATATGGATGTGTTCTCTGTAGCTGCAGTTAATTATAAGGATGACAAAGAATTATCTGTAGAAAAGCAGCTTACTGATGAGTCACTATTTGATGAGCTGCCGAATTTTGAGCGTGAGGAGGCTCAAGAACATAAAGAAACTATGTGTTCTCTAACATAAATAGGGTCATATTCTCATACTCCTAAGCAGCCTGACCATAATCTTAAGGATCAACCGTCACCAACAGCAAAGACTTCCATTGAAGAGCCCCCAGTGCTAGAATCAAAAGAGCTCCCCAATTATCTAAGGTATACTTTAGTGGGAAGTGGAGATACACTTCCTGTGAGTGTGGCGGATAATTTAAGTGAACAGCATGTAGAGGCTCTCATCTCTGCTCTGAAGAGATACAAGAGAGCTATGGGTTGGACTATTGATGATATAATTGGTATCCCGCCTGGGATATGTATGCACAAGGGTCATCTCGAAGAAGATTGCATGCCCACAAGTAAGCTTCATTGTCGTCTGAATCCATTCAGAAAATGATCCACCATCTATCTCGATGAAGTCTAAGTAATTGAGATAGCTATGTCGTGCCGCGACAATAAATCAAGCGCTTGATGGGAAGCAACCCATCGTTTTTAATTGTTTTTGTTGTTTTTGTTTTCCTAGGATTTTTTCGAGCCACGACCAAAACTAAGGCGCTTGATGGGAGGCAACCCATCGTTCTAATCGTTTTTGTTGTTTTTGAGTAAATGTAGGTGCAAGAGGTGTAAAGGAGGAGATTGGTTTCAAATTTTGATTTGGAAGTATTGCATGTTGAAGGTGGTAAGTTAGGAATGAAAAAGCAAAATGCTATGGGAGAGGCATTGCTTATGAAAATATAGGCTAAGAACAAGGCAAGGCCTATGTAAATCTAGGCCACGAACAAGGAAAGGCCTATGCTATGGACTAAGTTCTCGGATTCTAGAGTGCCATAGAATAGGCGCCGCCTATGCCTAAGAATGCCATAGCATAGGCGCCGCCTAAGTCAAAGCCTTTTGTCTCTGAATCTCATATTCCATGGAATAGGCGCCGCCTATGCCTAACAATGCCATGGCATAGGCGCTGTCTATGCTTAACTAGGCTTTACAAAAGGCGCCGCCTATGCCAAGCATAGGCAAAGCTTTAGGCGCCGCCTATGGTCACTTTTGGTCTCCAAATCCGATTCTAAATGGGTCAAAACCTGACCCAAGCTTGCCCTATAAATAAGAAACTTAGTCTTAGACGAAAAAAACATTGCAAATCCAACCTAAGAACCGCCTACCTCTCCAAATCCTCTCAAAAATTTTCCTTTTGCTCTTTTAACTTTACAAGAACATCTTCCAAGGCCATCAACCAAGTAAGTACTTCTTTGTTCTTCTTTTATGTTCTGTAAGTATTACACTACTACGCCTATTATGAATTGTTAAATCTTGAAGTAGTATTGGTGAGTTGAATCTGATTAATTTGTTGTGATACAACTAAGTGAGGGAAAGAATACGTAAGAATGATCTTGACTTGTTTCCAACTTGTATTTAATTTTGATGCACTGTCATACTTTTGCGGAATTGACATGGTCAAGAACATTGCATAATCTTGTCAATAGAATTCTTACATGTTGGAATAACTTGTGTATAAAGGTGAAAACCATGGTTGACTACAAACATACGAAATTGTGATTATTCCTAAAACTCGATTCAATCTATATGGACTAGTCTTTCTCAAAAGATATATCAAACATGAAAGTATTGCCAAGATTTCATGAAGTATGACTGCACTGATTATATTGTTGGAATATAGCGCCTAAAACTTATATCGATGAAGTCTGAATAATCGATAACTTTCACTTCACTAGTTTGTACCAACAAAATAAGTGTGGGGTGGTGCCACTACTGCTTGTTTATCGATTGTATCCACCGAGATGAAGCTAACATGACTATTTATTTACTCTCAGGTACAATGGCACCAAAATCAAGACAAGGAAAAGAAAAAGCAACCACTTCACAAAAAGGCAAGAAAAGAGGACGAAAAGAGCAAGGAGAATCCTTCTCGCTGAAAATACCTCGCCGTATGTTCGGAATAAAATGGGTCCTAGAGAAGGAAGGAAAGGAATGGTATAGGAACAATAAAGCAAAAATATATGTTCATGTGGAGTTGATAAACAAGGAGAGCCTAGCAAAGAAAGAACCTCGTATGTTGGCCAAGATAATGGCGTTACATCTTGATTTCATCTTCCGAGATATGGTAGAGTGCAATCTCGATTTAACACGAGAATTCTACGCCAACTGGTCACCGAAAACAACAGGGAATGAAGTAAAGATTCGGGGCCAAGTTCTGCAACTAAAGGCAGAGTTCTTCAACTCCTTTCTAGGTTTGCCATCTGTTAACCCATCACCATTCAAGGAGCTGTATAACAGACCTCCGTACAGGGCTATTAGACACACATTATGTGGACCACGATCCATGGCAAGATGGATTAGACACAAGGACACCGGTCGGCACAACACCTTCCCATATGCTCCTTTGAATAGGGAAGCTAGGATAAGGCTGCGAATAGTCAACTCTTGCTTGATTCCAGGGACCCAGTACACAAAGATAACATGAGATAGAGTGTTCTTGGTGTATGTATTGATGACCAATGTCCCTATAAACATTGGATCAATTATTCGATCTACAATGCGTAAAGCTAGGCTACACAAGAGGTCCCACTTCAGCTTTGGCAATCTGTTGACTGCAATATTGAGGAAGGAGGACATCGAAGAGCAACTTGCTGATCATAAACTCCTACACAACCTGAAAAAGGTTGACCTCATAAAGGTTAAAGATGCTGAAACCACTCATGGAGTCAACCTTACCACTGCGGAAAGGCATGCTCGGGATGAGAGTTTCTTTCGCCATCTTTATGGCATGACTCGGTTTACCATGATGAGCGAAGGTCATGTTCCAACTGCAGCAGAGCTCCAACAGCTGGATTATGACTACCCAATGAATCAGCATGCAAGACAAATGTGTGGAGTAGGTGTGTACTTTGAGGAACCTCTTGATGACGATGTGCCAACCAATGACGATCGTCGAATGCCAGACTCCGACATGGACGAGAACTCTGATGACGATGACTTTGATGATGATTCCAACGAAGGGGGTATAACCCGAGACATAGAGGAGGAGTCCGACTAACCAGGTTCTTCTTATTTATTTTCCACGTAGGGCAGTGTGTCCCGACTAAGTGTGGGGTGCTGGTATTTGCATGCCAACCTTCTTTATCTGCATTTGCTCATTTATGTGTGTTTTGCTTATTTATGTTTGTTTGTTTTAATTTTTTAGGAATTTTTTTTGCTAACTTTGCATGAAATTGTTCTGATAGGCAGCATGGTATTACGACAAGAGTCTGTGATAAAATCATTACTATTGAGACGTTTAGGCTCTAATAGTGACTCATTATGTGATAATTATGTGGTTTAATTCCTTCATCTGTTGGTTCAAGAGTCTATACTGCTTCCAATAAAGTCGACCATGTGCCTTGTGTGTGTGAGATGATAGTATATTCTATGTCTGTGGCTGATGCTAGAACTTGCCTGGTATGTATGTAAAGAGAAATAAACAGTGTGAGTTAGGAGATGATTTAGGCATTTCTTTGGCAACCTATGATTGTTTACCTTTATTTTATCTACCCATGGACATCATCCTAGATAACCCCCTTTGAGCCTTTAGCCTATGTTCTTTGACAACCTCATATGTAAGCCCAATCCATTTTTTTCAAGACCATAATTTGATCCAAAGTCCTAAGTGCTTTAAATTGTAAAGTAATGTGACAAAATAAGAGGAAATTGGGTGAGAATAGTGCCTTAGAATGTATTGGTGCTTGAATTTGTTATGAAAAATAATTGTTATCATAAGAGGTGTGTTATGAAAAGAAAAAGGAAAAGAAAAATAAAAAGTTAATTCTGTTCAAAATTGAAAACAAAAGAGGTGAGAAAGGGTGGTAGATTAAAAGAAAGTAGAAAGGTTGTTTGAAAGAAAGCATAAATGGCATAATGTGATGTATTAAAGCGCTTAGGAACATAGTCACTATTTCTGGCCAAAATAGTCCTACCTGTCCCATAGCCTACATTACAACCTGTAAAAGACCTATTTGATCTTAAGCTTAGCATTCTGATATTTAGTGGAGCATTACACTAAGGGCAAGCCTATGGTCATCAATTGCAGCATATGAATTCTTTGTGAGAGCGAGAGCAAGGATACTCGTATACCCATGTTTCGATAAATATATACAATACTTTTGAGTGATTATGGGTTATATTTTGTGAGGCACATATGGTTGATGAGTTTTGGGTGGTTGTGTATGATTCTTTGTGCCTTAACTTTTGAATACGAATTAACCATCATCACGAGTCTATATTAGAGGTTGAATTGTTTCTAGAAGTGATCAGAAAACTACTCTTTGTAATAAGTGTCTTGCCTGTCTTGATGAATATTTTGTGTTGTTACTGTGAAACCCTAAGTGGATGGTTAGAAGGACATGATATTTTGTTCGAGGACAAACAAAGCTTTAAGTGTGGGGTGTTGATGATAGGTGTATTTACACGCCTAAAGTGCTTTAATTTACCCATATTTTAGCTAAGTTTTGAGGACAAAATATATAACTCATGCACTTTTAGTCCTTTTTATCGTAAGTGAGCTAACAAACTTGATTATTAAGTTTTCAGGTATAAATGATGTAGATTTCAGCATTTTATGGATAACTTGACGCCAAAGGAAGCTTCACGAAGGAAGGGAAGGAGAGCTTGGACGCCTAGGACCAAAAGTGATGCATGGGAAACCTGTCCCTGGCAAAAACAGCATTTTCCAAGACTTTGAGGATCAGCAATAACCTATAAGGATTAGGATAATGATGCAGTAATTTATTAGGATTAGGATAAGTACGTAGTAGCCTTATAGGAATAGGATATGGGTATTATAAATACCCTATTTTGCTGCAGTTTTTAGACACACAACATTATTCTCATCATTCACATTCTAATTCATTCCTCTACAACTCTAAACAATTTGCTTTCAATTAATTCTTATTTACTTTCTCTTCATCTATTCAATTCTTAAATTCCACAATGAGAGAAAAGCTATTCTAAAAGGAATTCATGCCTAAAGCCATACCACACCATACTACACGTGAGATCTTTATTGTGGTATAATGATAATGTCTATTGTGATTTCCATCGCTCTCATGAGTAGCTAAACTTCTCTGTTGGGGTTATGGAAGCCGCATGAGATACTATCTATTGCTATGAGTTTGTGAATTCGCGACACTTATGCTGCTTATATCATTATTCTCTTCATCTTAATGCAAATTCTTGTGGTTGCAAATGCATAGAATACGCCAGTATAGCATTAACTTGTTCGAAAGAAAAGTTATATGTCTAGAAAAGAGATAATGTCAAGGTAATAGGGCACCAACCCCTATTAAAAATTTAGTGCCGTAACTGGATTAACCTCTTGGAGAATTTGTACCATTAGTTACCCTTTAAGCTCGAAAGAGTTAAAGCAAAATAGTCCTTGTTAGGTCAAAAGACGCTTAGATTTACCATAGAATACAATTCTCTATAAGCACATGCATGTCTGAATTCCGCATAACTCATAGACAATAGAGACGTATAACTCATAAGGTGGACATAACCCCACCTCTCAATTCTCATTGGTTAAACATCTCACTAAACACTCTTTCTGTTTACTTTGCTATTTCTGTTTTTACTTTACTATTTTGTTTGCACATTAAAATCCCCCCTTTTACGAGACTTGCACCAAAAGTCTAATAATCTTTGCTTACTTATTGACCGGCTATTCCCTGTGGGATCGATACCCAACCCAGTTGGGTTCTATATTTACAGCGACCGCTTACACTCTTACGAGAGCTGTAGTTTGAGCGTTATCATCTATTCAACAAGGTTTTACCTCAAGTATTTTATACCTATATCAGTTTTGATATGTGCTTGGCTATCACATAGCTTGGGGAAACTTCTTACTATCATGTCACAACTTAATTGGGGCTTTCATGCTATCTTGGCACATTTCACTCACTAAGGCATTTTATGAAACACTAAGCAGGCACGGGTTCACACTTATTTGGGAATTTCCTGCTATATGGAATAATTTATTCATTTGGGCATTTTTATCAAACCTATGAGGGACATGCTTCGCTTATTCAACTATTTCTACTCCCAAAAGTTTTGAACACATCATATAGAAAACAACTTCGATAGGTTCTATCACTTTAGTTCCTCATACTAGGGTCAAAGCTCATAAATTTTGTTGACAAAAATAATACAAAACTCCACAACATCTTGAACATCCATTTCAACTCATACAAATCATTAACAACTCACAAACATAAAAATCTTTTTATTTTTAAAAAGAGTTCTTAAGTTTCTTGGATGAAAGGGACCTAAGAATCATTATCTACATACCTTAACCTTTGAAGTCGGATGAATTCTAATGCTTGAGATTCTATCTGCACATATAATAAATGATTCTCGAAGCCCACACTATGAGGAACTTAGTTATTCAAGAAATCTTTAAGATTTATGGATGATTTTTGGAAGCTTAGGGTTGTTGAATAGAAACCCTAGATATTCTCTCTTTAGAGAATTGGAAGAGAAATAGAGAAATTAGGGCTTGAATGAGGGTTCCTCATATTTATAGAGGCTAAAAAATGTGAAAAATGACCAAAATACCCTTGCAAAAATACCCTAAAATTGCTGGAAAACTATTCTTGATGACATCCGTGATAGGCCATCAAGTTAGTGATAGGTCGTCAGGAATGTCATAAAAAAAAGGTGAAATATTAAGTTTCTGGTTAAGGCTGACGGCATTGGTGATAGCCCATCACGGGCGTGATGGCTTATCAAAAAATGTCATCACTGGGGTCAGAAATCTGTCCAGGTCTGACGACATTGGTGATAGGCCATCACAGGCGTGATAGCTTATCACGAATGTCGTCACCAGTTTCACAACTAGATATGCTGGAGTAAAATGGGCATAACTCTTTGCTCTGCTATGGGGTTTTAACGAAATTGGTATCGTTGGAAAGATAATTCAGAGAGATTTAATTTGATATATAGTAGGTCCTCTAATTCGATATATGCAAGGTGGTATGATCAATTGAATTTGACGCAAATATTGACGCTCGCTAAAACTTGAACGATAGGAAAGCTTTCAACTCGTCCATAAGTAAGGGGATCTCTATGATCTCAATTCATGATCAAATAAATTCCCACATGATCAAAGTATTTCATACTTGGGAGGATATTTATGAAATATTTTGACTCAAATTTTTACTTTACCAAATATGCTCTAAGGCTTAGACTGAAAAAGGATTTTGCGGGGCATTACAATCATGCATGTCAATGCAGGGAAAGTCAAGAGACACTCAGACTCAGAAGAGAATTTCCAATCAGTACATGTCAAATACCATAGGCTTGTTTTTATTTTCTTTACCTTAGCATTTAGATAGTCAAGTTAGGATCACTATAGGACTTTTCTTGGCTTGTACTATAGGCTTGGGGGTTGACATGGTACGTATGGACTTATCAGGTGACTAAGCCTCCTTGGTACTACACTAACCTTGAGGTCTCACTTACTGATGAATTTCTTTTTTATTCCACCATTATTTACACCATTTTATTCTTATTGCACATTCTAGTTGGGTGTGGTTTTTTATTCTTTCTTTTCCTCCTTTTCATATTTTTTTCTTTTTCTTTATTTTTTCTATCACTCCAAACCCTATTAACTTTTTTTCTTATTTTACCCTTATTCATTCCCATTTTAAATTATGCAACCCTATGATAGCCACCCCAACTTAGAAATTTTACCTGAGTTGAGGTTCACAATGTCCAAGGAAGATTAAGGCCAAAACAATGTCATTGTAATACAAGCGGGAAGGGAAATGATGAAATAAGAAAAAATAGGCTACCAGTCCCAAAATAGGGATCAAAGGATATAATTCACACATGAAAGGTCATTTAGGCTAAAAATGGACTAAACTTAAAAAATGACCTATGATCCTTTCCTAATCGACTATCCTTCAACCTAGGTAACGCTAACCAGTCAAGTTGTGAATTCAACACACATATGGAACTAGGTAGTATCTTTCTTACACATCGGACAAAGTAAGTGTCACCAACTATTACCTATCAAGTTCATGTAATTGTTAAAGTAATTATCATGTCCCTAATACTAATTCTATAACAAGATCCATAATATTCACATATATATACATTCACACAGTTCTAAAACACAAATATTTGGAGGGGTATCAAAAAATTAGTCAAAATATGACCATTGTCCTAAATACTTAAAAATCATCTAATTTCAAAAAATAACAAACTATAAAGAAAAACACAATACGATATAAAATCATCCTATACATTCCGGTTCAACAACCATATCGCGACTAATAGAAAAAGAAGCATGAATACAAAAACCCAAGGTGGCATGGTATTCCCACCCCCAACTAAAAACTACATACTATCCTCAATGCTTTGAAATAAAGTAAACACAAGGAAGTAAGAATATACCTTTGATGCACTAGGCGCTTGAATCAAGAGAATTCCTAAATGATGCCATATTAGTAGATAAAGGCAGTGGTAGAGGAGATGCACTAGTAGTAGAGGCACCCACTGCTATAGGTGCATCCCTCTGTCTATCGATGAATGCAGTGTCTATAGAATTATGCCTAGCCTTTTTAATGACATGGTCATAAGGTAAATAGGGTCCTGCAAGTCATCTATGGGATCTCTCTTGGTCCCAATTACAAGGACCTTCTGATCACCCTCCACAAATAAATCAAACTATCTTAATATTCATAGAGGTGATATCTCGACCTTCTAGTTTAAACTGAGGGAGTGGATACAACACAACTCTCTATAAGAGAGCATACCTCTGCTCATAATATATGAAACTCCTCTGTCATGTGGGCTAGGTCAGGTGCATTTTTCTCTGAGTATCAGCTGTAACCCTTCTCTCAAACTCATTAAGCTATGTATGAAAGTCGGCATGTAGCTCAGATAGTGTAGTACTTAGTGCAGCCTCCCATCGGGCCTGTGCCTGCTTAAATCTAGTCCTAACCTTTGATATCATCTGCTCATAGAGGGTGCTTATCTCAGTCTTGACAACCCTCACCCTAGAATCTGTGGCTCTCTAGCTGTCCACTAAGATCTATAAAAACTTGCTAGATACAGTGATCATACCTGAAGTAGGAGCTATAGTGGATGAGTTCGTAGGCTTTAAAAGTACACCCACCATCTCTAAGGTAAAAGCCAAGGCTGAAGAAGAAATAGCTAGTGTCCCATTACCCTATGTACCATAATTTAGAGCCTCTCTCCACTACCTATCTCCATCTCAATACTAATAGCCACATCACCTCAATATTTTTTATCAGGCTCTATGGAAACTTTTAGGACCTCAGACTGAGACCATCATACTACTGCCATCAAATACTGCCTGTAGCTATGGTACTTGATCATGCCTTAATAGGTCAATTAAACATTCCACATAAATGCACCTAAAAGGCTTGTATTTCAAATACGTGTGTCTCTATGAAAGATCCTTCGCATCCCCTACACACACCACCTCTGATTTCCCTTCTCGAGAGATACATCTGGGTTAGGTGAAGGGGTGGTACTCTGTTGTACTGACTCATTGTGGGAAGGCTACGTCTGTACCCTCCTTAGATTGGGATACCTCTAACTTGTAATGACCCTTCAAGATATTTTTCATATTTATGATTATCTTTATTGTTAAGCTTATCCATATCTGTCCTAAGTAATTTAGGACTTGCTGGGACCAACTATTTGGATATTAGGCAATTCATTTGGCTTTTAGATCCAATTCCCTAGTTTGAAGTCTTTGCTGATTTCAAATGGCCACTGGGTGAAAACTTCAGTAAAACAATCTCAGATGCTAATTTTGACTAATCTAGCAGATCCAAAATATCAATTTTATTATAGGTAGACCATTGGTCAGGTTTTAATGCACCCGAGCTCATTTCAACCTATTCATCAAAAAGTTAGAAAATCAAATGGGTGTGGGACCCACATTCTGGTGAAATGATCTTGGATTAAAAATATGACTTCTCCTTAGCATTTAGAACCTTGATTTTATTCTTGGGGTCCCTTGGTTCAGGTCCTAAGCATTTCAAACTTATTTTGGGCTATTTAGCATATTTTATGAAAAATGGAACTATAGGTTTTGGCCATAACTTTTTCCAAAATGATATTGTAGGAAAGTTTTGATGAGTCAAATAGATTTGAAATGTGGTTTAAAATCGAATTTCACTGTTGTATCATGTTATTTGGGTTCTGAATGAGTTCTGAGGGTCAAAAATAAGTTTTTGACTTTGGTTTCATGGGGATACCACATCTTTTCACTTAGAGGGTCTATAAATAGACCCTAAGGTAGCAAATTTGGCATTTTATCTTCATCTTTGAGAGCCTAAAACCCAAAATGGGTTGATAACTCAAAAATAAGTCTTTAAGGTGTCTAGGGAGCTTGTAAACATTTTTTATCATGATTATCATCCGGATTAAGGTAAGATTTCATCACTTTATTGGTAAATTTCTGAATTTTGACCCCAAACCCCAATTTATCTTAGAGCTTGATTTAGCCCCAATTTGATTTGTTTGCACCCACTAATTGAGGGATATAATTCCTTGGGGATGTGTGATGTAATACCCTCAGAAATTTTTTGTTGAAATTTTGTGTGTAAACATGTTGGGTTCTATCTTCTTAAATGAATTATAAATTTTCCGTGTGTAATATATTAGAATATGACCTACCATTACATAGAGTATCGAATAATCTTTCCAATTATATGTGGATCATCCAAAACGGACACCCGAGCGACGAGTTATGAACATTCCATGATCCGATAATCCAACTCATCATCTCGAGACCTTCGAGGAGCACCCCTTTTTTGTGTGAATAGGATTCCATAATCAAGAGGTCAATTTCAAGGTATGTGGGTTTTTTTTCAACAAGAGCACTCTTTCGTTCTTGTGCCCAAAAGTATTTTTCTTTACGAAGACATGATTTTTACTTGATTATTATGATTTTGAAGCATGAACTCATATTTTATGATGATTATTATGAAATTTTGATGTCTATGATTTTAAAAGATGGATTTACATGTGTGTGATATAAAGCATGAATCTTGAACGATATTTATCATGATTTTGATATTTGGGCCTTCAACCCCATTTGAAATTGTGTCTTCGAGAAAATGTGTGCTATAAGCACTTTGATGTTGAATATTTTAGATGTGTTGAATGATTTGACCTTTTGGTCTTAATGGAGTCTCTTTGAACTCTAATGTAAAATAAATCCACAACGTGTTTGATTATGATAAAAGGGGTGCTCCTGTGTTTTTTGTGAGAAAGAAAGATGGCTCTTTGCATATATGCATTGATTACTGCAAACTGAATAAAGTCACCATCAAAAATAAGTACCCCCTTCCAAGAATAGATGATTTATTTGACCAATTGCAAGGTGTAGCTTATTTATCAAAGATAGACCTTCGTTTTGGCTATCATCAACTTAAAGTTAGGGAGTGTGACATCCTAAAACCCACTTTCAGAACTTGTTATGGCCATTTTGAGTTTCTTGTTATGTCTTTTGGGTTAACTAATGCCCCAACAGTTTTCATGGACCTCATGAATCGATTGTTCAGGCTATATCTGGATATGTTTGTCATATTGTTCATCGATGATATATTGGTGTACTCCCATAGTAAGGATGATCATTATGATCATCTATGAACTGTCTTGCAAACCCTTAGAGATCATAAGTTGTTTGCCAAGTTCAGTAAATATGAATTTTGGATAAGGTCAGTTGCTTTTCTGGGTCATATCATTTCTTCCGAGGGTATTAGAGTTGATCCCCAAAAACCGAAGTCGTTAGAAATTGGCCTGGACCTATTTATCCGACTGATATACAAAGTTTCATAAGTTTAGCTGGCTATTACCGTTGTTTTGTTGACGGTTTCTCCTCTATAGCATCTCATATGACTCGGTTGACCCAAAAGAAAGTAAAGTTCTTGTGGTCCGAATCTTATGAAAATAGTTTCTAGGAGTTGAAGACTCGACTCACTTCAGCCCCTATTTTGACTTTGCCTGATGGTGTTGATGGTTTTGCGGTGTACTTTGATGCTTTGAGAGTTGGGTTGGGTTGCGTATTGATGCAGAAGGGTAAGCTGATAGCTTATGCTTCTACACAGTTGAAACCCCATGAGAAAAATTACCCCACCCATGACCTTTAGTTGACTGCAGTTGTGTTTGCTTTGAAAATCAGGAGACACTATTTGTATGGTGTCCATGTTGATATTTTCATTGATCATAAGTGTCTGCAGTATGTTTTTACCCAAAGATAATTGAATGTTAGGCAGAGACGATGGTTAGAATTGTGAAAGGACTATGATATGAGTGTGCTATACCATCCGGGCAAGGCCAATGTTGTGGCGGATGCCCTAAGTAGAGTGTCCATGCATAGTGTTTCACATGTGGTAGAAGGTATGAAAGAGTTGGCTCATGGTGTACATCATTTGGCTAGGTTGGGGGTTAGGTTGTTTGACTCTGCTGAAGGTAGTATAGGGGTTCAGAGTAGTTCCAAATCCTCCTTGGTTTCGGAAGTGAAGGAAAAGCAATACTTAGATGCTAGTTTGGTCAGACTGAAGGAGTCAACCAAGGACAAAAAAGTAGAGGTTTTCTCCCAAGGGGGAGATGGTGTGTTGAGATTGCAGAGTAGATTTTGTGTCTTGAATGTTGATGGTCTGAGATAGAGGATTATGGCTGAAGCATATGGGGTGCGATATTCTATTCATCTTGGTTCCACCAAGATGTACCGAGACTTGCGGGAAATCTATTGGTGGAGTGGCATGGAGAAAGATAGAGTAGCATTTTTAGCTAATTGTGCAACATGCCAACAGGCTAAGGTTGAACACCAAAGACGTGGTGGTATAATGCAAGAGTTTAGTATTCCCACCTGGAATTGGGAACAGATAAATATAGACTTTGTGATTGGTTTACCTCCTTCCCGATATCATCATGATTCTATTTGGGTTATGGTCGATAGGTTGACTAAGTCTGATCATTTCTTGCCTATTCATACTGCATATACTACTTAGGATTACACTAGATTGTATATTCGAGATCTAGTCAGACTGCATGGAGTTTCCTTGTCTATTATTTTGGATAGGGGTACTCAGCTTACTTCACAATTTTGGAAAGATTTTCAGAAGGGTCTTGGTACCCAAGTGCTTTTAAGTTCTACTTTTTATCCGCAGACTGATGGTAAGGCTGAGCGG
Source organism: Capsicum baccatum var. pendulum (assembly GCA_030864225.1). NCBI lineage: Eukaryota > Viridiplantae > Streptophyta > Magnoliopsida > Solanales > Solanaceae > Capsicum > Capsicum baccatum. Next base: position 221,663,135 of record CM061558.1, on the reverse strand, counting down.
ATCATCCAAAACTTCGAGAATATGTTGAGAGCTTTTACACTTGACATTAAGGAAAGTTGGGATGATAACTTACCGTTGATAGAGTTTGCTTACAATATCAGTTTCCACTCTAGTATTGGCATGGCTCCATTTGAAGCCTTATATGGGAGGAAATATAGATCACCCATAGGTTGGTTCGAGGTGGGTGAAGTAGCTGTGAGTGGTCCTGATTCGGTATTTGAGCCTATGGAAAAAATTAAGTTGATTAGGGAAAGGTTGAAAATTGCGCAGAGTCGTCAAAAGTCATATGCGGATGTTAGAAGGAGAGACCTTGAGTTTGAACTTGGTGACCTAGTGTATCTAAAAATTTCACCCATGAAGGGGGTGAAGAGATTCGGAAAGAAGGGGAAGCTTAGTCCCTGTTATGTTGGTCCTTATAAAATTCTTAGCCGTTTTGGTGAGGTAGCTTATGAGGTCGAGTTGCCTTCCGAGTTGTCCTTTGTTCATCGGATATTCCATGTGTCCATGCTTAGAAAGCATATTAGCAATGTTGTGGTAGTGGATTCCTCTGTGAGTGCTGACATTCAAGAAAAACTTTCTTTTGATGAGATTCCTATTGAGATTCTTGATTTCAGTGTCCGAAGAGTAAGGAACAAAGAAGTTCCCTTGGTCAAGGTATTGTGGCGAAACCAATCTGTTGAGGGTGCAACTTGGGATGCTGAGGCGGATATGCGATCCAAGTACCTGCACCTATTTTCCATGAACTTCGATCAAGCCGAAGGTACCGTTCTTTCATAAATCATGCACTTTTGATAAAAGTTGAAGCCGTTTAGCTGTCATTTATTATGTGTTCAGCTGTAGTTTAAATTTATGCATTCTATGTTGCATTCGGAGTGAGAAACGATGTGGTGATGAGTCTGACGAATGGTTTCAGCTGTATGCTCTATTCCCTATCTAATCTTGGCATGTCTAGCATCATTTGAGGATGAATGTTTCCAGGGGGGATGATGTAATACCCCCAAAAATTTGTCCTTGAAATTTTGTGCGTAAACGTGTTGGGTTCTATCTTCAAAAATAAATTATAATTTTTTTTGTACGGAATGTCTTAGATTATGACAAACCATTGCGTATAGTATCGAATAAGATTTCCAGCGATATGTGGATCATCCAAAATTAACACCTGAGTGACGAGTTACGAACATTCCGATCGAACCGTGAATAGTAGTGAACAGTAAAACGTGCAGGAAAAAGTATTGAGGCCTGGAGTATTTTTTCTCCAACTTTAAATGATCAAAACTCCTTGTACATAATGATCTGTGTGATCTACTATATATCAATGGAAAGCTCTGCGAGTCCTCTTTCCGATGAAATTGGTTTCATATAATTTGTTTATCGGAGAAAAAGGTTATGGTCGATCTACTTCAGCCTATCAAAAGTGAATTTTTAGGTCAACTTCAAACAATCATAACTCCTCATACACAATGATCTGGATGAGATAATATATATTAACGGAAATATATGAGAGTCCTCTTTCTAATGAAATTGGTTTCATCTAATTTGGATATCAGAGTAAAACGTTATGGTAGATCTACTTCAGACTATCAAAACAGTCCACCAAAGGATAGATTCGAGAATTAGTTAATTTTTAAGGGCATTTTGTTCATTATTTCTTCACTTCATGGATGAAAATTATCCATTTATACCTATATTAAGCCATAAAATTCATGTTCTTCCATCAAAAACATTGAGAAAACTAAACCCTAGATCCATTTTGAGCTTCAAATAGCTTCCAATTTCACCGTAGAAATTCAAATTTTATCCGATAATCCAACTCATCATCTCGAGACCTTCGAGGAGCACCCCTTATTTGTGTGAATAGGATTCCATAATCAAGAGGTCAATTTCAAGGTATGTGGGTTTTTTTTTCAACAAGAGCACTCTTTTGTTCTTGTGCCCAAAAGTAATTTTCTATACGAAGACATGATTTTTACTTGATTATTACGATTTTGAAGCATGAACTCATATTCTATGATGATTATTATGAAATTTTGATTTCTATTATTTTGAAAGATGGATTTACATGTGTAGTGATATATAGCATGAATCTTGAAAGATATTTATCATGATTTTGATATTTGGGTCTTGAACCCCATTTGAAATTATGTCTTTGTGAAAATGTGTGCTATAAGCACTTTGATTTGAATATTTGAGATGTGTTGAATGATTTGACCTTTTGGTCTTAATGGAGTCTCTTTGAACTCGAATGTGAAAGAAATCCACAACGTGTTTGATTATGATAAATGGGTAGCATGATGGCACCCGATGTATACTTATATATTGATGAAAGTTATTTTGTTGTGGCTTATCTTCGAAATGATCTGATCTAGGTTTGGGAGTACTCTTTAGCACCGAGTGGGAGTTATAAAGTAACCTTACTTCCATAGAACTACGCGCCCCCGTAGGACGTAATCCTGAGGCTGATTTAGATAGTGATCACTAGTGTTTTTGGATTGTTATTGGAAGTCCTACTCTGATGGCAAGGATAGGACGGCTCTCCCCAACGTGGGTTGGACGTTGGACTCCATGTGGCTCACATGATTTATGCGGTTATAGGATCTCCAAGTGTGTGTGAGTGTTTCCTTGTGTCTATAGTGAACGGTGAAGTGATTTGAAAGTGGAATTGTGAAAGTTATTCTTTCAAAAGATTTAAATGATATTTACATTAGGAGAATTGATATTCTTGATGAACTCAAAATGATTGACAAATTATATGATGACTCACATGTGTTATTATACTTAATTCATCCTCTCATGATTACGATGATTTTCTTTGGGCTGTGTGAGTTTTTCATACATCCTGTATATTTCTTATAAATATTTATGATGATGATGTTTATAAAACTGCATACACCTCCATATACTCTGTTGCTTTCCATGGTACTGACCAACATCTTCGAATGTGGACTGCATTTTCTACGGGCTGTATTTTTGAATGTGGGCTGCATTTTCAGGTGCTCAGTTCCAAGTTTGACAATGTTTCTTCGGGCACGCTGTTCTACATCCTTTATCATGTTAAGTCCTCATGTTTCGAGGACGTGATGTCTGATGTTGGTTTCACAGAATTATTTACATTTGATAACTGTGTATTAGTCAGTTGGGGTATGTCTCAATGGCTTGCTGTTTTTATTGATTTTCTTAGAGGCTTGTCAGACTAGTATATATGTTGGGAGTTGACTAATAAGTCATATTTTGTTGTCTTTCAAAAATTCTTTTATTCTTGGATGAAGATTACTCTATTGATATTTGAGGGTTATTTATGGAAACCCCGTTGATTAGTGTTGAACTGAATAAAAATTGGTCAAAGGGTTAGCTTGGGGCTACTAATAGCCTCAAGCATCATGTGACGCTCCAGGACCCATTTTTGGTGCATTACATGTGAACATTGGGTTGACCTCAGAAACAAGATTCCCACACGTGGGACCCAATTAGGGTTTTTGGTGTCAGTTTTGGACCGAAGCACAATAGTACAATATGGGTATCGTTATACTTTTATTGATAATTAGATTATGTTTTCGGTAGCATGATGACATTTTGGGGATTGTGAAGTGAAATAAGTATGTGGTGAAAGATGTGAGGTTTAGCGGTTCGGCCTTGAAATAGGCTTCTGTCTACTTTTATTCATAGATGATGTATGATATATTTTGCATGTGGATATGGATGTTAGTCTTGATTAAGAGTAGGATGACTTGGCCTCTATTATTGTTGATGTTTAGAGTTTAGATGAGGGCTTGGGACCCACAAAATTGCATGTTTATACCTCTTTTGAATCCTATTGCTTTCCCGCTCTAGATTAGATTAGTTGTAGAGTGGTTATGATGTAAACATATGTTTAGGATGTGGTTTTATCATTTGAAGCATGACATATATATTTACCCTAATTGAGATAGTGTGGTAGTCTTGAAACCGTAAGTTAGGTAGGGTGGACTTTGTTATTCTTTTTTCTAGATGATGTTTCTATCTTAGGCTTGAATATTGCTTACTTGACATCTAGAAGATGAACAAGATACATTATCATAGTTGGGGGAATAGTGTGCCTAATTATGGAAATTGAGGATTAGAAGTTGGATCGTCTGACCCGCTTAGACCTAAATTTATGTTAAGTCTTTTGGACTTAGTTGCAGATGTTTGACATAGATGAGGCCAGTAAACATTAGAATAAGGTTACTTCATAACTTGGTATCTTGTATTGATGTTCCTTGATTGTGGCTTTTGGGTTATAGTTATGATAATTCTTGTGGAAGTTATATTGGGCATTTTGAAATGATATTCCTCCTAGCTACATTTTGTGGCATGTAGAGATGCTATTTCCTCTTAGAATTTATGATTGTCTTATAGAGATGTTCTTTTCTCTTAGATATGCAAATTGGCGTAGAAAGGTGATATTCCTCGTAGTCATAATTTATGATCTATTGAGATAAGATATCCTACAAACAATTACACGTCTATCTATATTATGTCTCCAATATGTGAGATAACTCCTATATGAGAGATGATTAGAGATATGCTATGGATTATAAATATGATTATCGATATGAGTTCCGGATATGTATATGGTCCTAAGGCCATGATTACATTTTGTGACTATTTCAGATAAATTAATGGGCAAAGGGCCGTGTTATGATAATGATTGAATATCCAAGGAGTGTTTATTAGTGTAAAGGATAAGATTACAGTTTATGAATAGCTATACGTTTGTATACATATCTCTCCAGTATAGGACGAAGAAAGATGTGGTATGCTAGTTACGACTATATTGATTGGATACCGGTGATGGCATGCACAGATTTGGTACATTCATGAGTACTATATCATTAATTGATATAATTGTAGCTGAAATATGATCTTACAATTGTTCTGCCTAATTAGCGGTTCTATGTGGTAACTAGTTATGTATTAGGGGACTATAGAACTTGATGGCTAGGAATCTAATGTATTAGTTATTGAATCTTTCTTAGTTGAAATATAGTATCTAGGGATTGCTACTGCATGACTTATAGTGAGGTTGGGTCTAACATATGTGAAGATTAGTAGGTATTGGTGACTATGTTAGAGATATCGATTAGTCGATAAATGAGGAGTTGTGTGCTAATGAGGCTACATAATAAGAGATGTTGGTAATAAGAGGTGACTAGTTAATAACTTTTAATAGTGACTAAAAGGTTAATGACTGTATATTTAAGAAAGGATTAGCTGGTAAATGATGGTTAGTTAATGAATGGTGTCAGTTAATAAAAGATGGTTGGGTGATAAGTATTAATTAGTTGTCTAGTAATTCTTAACGAATATAACATGATTAGTTGATAATAATGAATGGTGGATAAATGGCTGTTTAGGTCTAGTGATGAACATTAACTAGATTTTAGATGTTGGCTATTAAATAAATAATGGTTAGTTGGTATCCCGTGAATAAGGATTATGTGAAGGATGATGTTTACGATAGTAACTATAGGTTATGTGATGACTAGAAAATTAGTGATTCTATTATAATAAGTGTTGGTTAGCTAATAACGAGTAGCTGGGAAAAATTGACTAGAAAAATATTCTATGGTGATATGACTGTGTATGTGTATTTTAGTGTAGGTTATTTGTTTATGACTATTATGATGATATGTTGGTACTCGGCAAGGTCGAAGGACACTATTATAGTGATATATTGATACCCAACAAGGCCAGAGAATACTAGTGTGATGACATTGATACTCGACAAGGCCCAAGGATACTATTTTGATGATGTTGATACCCGACAAGACTGGAGGATATATTGATGATATATGGATACTCGGCAAGGTCGAAGGATAATATTGATGATATGTTGATACCCAACAAGGACGGAGGTTGACTACGATGATGATGGTCCTGATGAGGACAGTTATGATGAGTTGTGATATTGATTGTGTATTTTGTATTCATTCTTACATACACATGGCCTATCACTAGTATGCACCTATATTTATCAACTAGTATGGGATGGTTGCATATATATGGGTGAAGAATATGCCTTTTGTTTTTATTTGCTGATTGAACCTGCTGAGTCTGGGGCGGTGGGGGTACGCATAAGCTCAACTAGGTATTTGGTTTTCTGAAGTATCCAATTTTTTAAGATGTTCTTGATATTGTTCTTATAATTATTATCATCATTATTATGGATAACCTATGATAGATTGGTCATTGATCCAGTATTGAGATTGAGGTATGTCTTCGACCTCTGCTTTCTATGATTGCATTACTATGTAGGATTATTATATATCAAGCCATGTGGATTGGAAATCCTGAGTATGTTAGTGTTGAATCGTTATAGTATTATAATGAGGTCTTAAAATGACAAAATGATGATCTAGGTTATGCTTGAGATGACCTCCTATTTATACGTATTATATATATATGAAGCTACGGTACCATCGTATATCCCTTTCTTCATTATTCATGTTGAATAGTCGGTCTTTCGCCTTGTATATACTATATATATATTTATTTCGCTCTGTATTCATATATTGACCTAGCATATATGGTATAATATTGCCATATATTGTATGTAGCTGGAATAGGATAGTTCACCTTGACACATACTTAGTCTTATTTTATTAGACTCTTGGACATGAACATGATAGTTGTCCCTTATTATTCTTATTGACTTGTTATATGATTTCTGGACTCTTGGGGGTAACTTCCATGCTGTTTATATGCTATACATAATTTTTTTCTCTTTGGAGCTCAGTTGACAGTTGCCTACTGAGTACCATTTATTTGGTACTCATACTATACTTCTGCAGCCTTCAGATCATAGTACAGGTTAACGCCGTTGTTGTGTGCATCATGCGGAGTAACCCTGGTTTGGAGACATAGAGTGAGCTCTTGACATTCGAGGTATTACTTATGTCTCTCTTATGTATTAGACTAATCTTTAAATTTGTATTCGAAGATAAGTTGTATCAGTGCATTTCTCCTTGATATATCACTTTTGTACTCCTATTATGTTTAGAAGCTCTTGTACTAATACCACCAGATCATAGGATTCTTCTATGTATTGATCTTTATTTTATATATTTTGTATTTTTTTCCTTATATTACTGAGTAGTCCATTATAAGACGTTCTGGACTACAGGCTGGCTCTCCTACTCGTGGGTTATTGTATGTGCCATCATGACCTGAGAAGTTAGGTTATGACATAACTGTTGTACCTGAGTAGCGGTACCCTCATCAGACTGGGGCACCACTGATGGCTCCTCCCGCTCTACCTCATCGGATGAATTTTAGGATCGCTCCTCAAGCTGATGGTCCTGAGCAGCAATCTATGGAGTAGAATTCGATTCTATCTACTCCTTATCTTCATTATCATCATCACTAGGAGTGTGTGGTGGTGACATCCTGGCCGACTTCATTGTGGGCTTGGCTGTAGCTGACTGATTAACATGGTTAGTCTGTCCTCTCATGAATTTGCTTGTCACCTCAACTACAACGTCTCTACGTCGCTTCCTCGGGTAATCCTCCAATTAACCACTAGGCTTGGGAGACTCTACCCGTCTCCTCAAAGTACCGACCTTTATTTTCTTTACAGCCTTAGGTTCCATATGTACCTGCAAAACCAGCTGTTAATTTCCAATAAAAGTGAGGGATAATAAGAATTGAAGAAAAACTCAAAATTTGAAAAGTTTGATTTTTTCCTTTATTTTCACACCCCTAAGATGTATTTGAAATCACAACAAGTCCAATGCGCATTCACTAATCAATAATAATTAATTCCAAAGTAAACAAACGTTCTCAACCAATGGTATTACTTTCATTTTTTCAAGTTCTACTTCTGGTTACGGCCTAATCTTTAGATTTTTCTTCAAATCAAGGCCCTACATTATTATATTAGGCTACTTCAAGGCTCTTACATACTAGCATGACTGTTTCGATATATTGTGCAATGTGTTTTGATATATTGTGCAACGGAATATACATAACAACTTGTTTAAATAATAGACACATGCATACATATCCATTAGAAGCCAAGAACGTTATCTTTTATATGAAGAACCCAAAGAAAATAATGACGAAGTCAAGCAAAATAAAGTTGGAACGTGTTATTAGTGCATTGGACCAAGTTGGTATCTCAAATAAGTGACAATTTAGCCTTTACTTAAGTGTAGCGTTAGTTTGTGTTTTAACAAGGAAGTTTGAATTCAAAGAGAAAAGTGATGTTTTGAGGATTAGAATGAGTTAGAATTGGGGTAAGAATGTTTATATCAGTGGGGGGTTGTTTTAGGTCATGTTTAAGTGTTGGTTGGCCAAAATTTAAATTAAAAAGTGGGGCCAAAATCTGACCTACCCGCGACTTGTACCTGCAGACACCATGCACGATTTGGCTCTTGGCACAGGTATGATCTATGACAAACTGGTGATGGGCACAGGTACCAGGCAAAAAACTTTGGCCCGCTTTTCTGCCACCCGAACTTGGCGTTTTGATATTTTTCTAGATACTTATTGTCTTGCAACCTAAATTTTAGGTCCCAAAAGTAAAACTAGATGCTTAAGTCCATAACTTACCATTTTTCATCCTAAAAATTTTAAATTTTCAACTTATTACTCAACTTACTGTTGGGTACTTGTGGCCATGATGGGCTGACCATATAGTCCCCTTACCTAGAATTCGCTGAATGTACCAATTTTTACCGTATTCCTGATAAGGTCCAAAAGCTGAAAACCTAAAAAAACAACAAAAATGTGAATAGTAAAATAACGGGTTGCCTCCCACTTAATGCTTGATTTAACAGAGCAGCACTTCATGGATATGTTGGTTACTCAAACTTCACCAACAAGCCCATGAGTTTTCTCCCATGCAACGCCTGATTTAATGTCGCATCACGATGCTGGTATCTTAACTAATCAGAATTCATCAAGATACCCATAAGAGTATCCTCCGAGTTCATCAATACAGTCAATCACCAATACTACCCTCATGTCTGTTGGCAACTTCATTGGCTTTCAAATGTTAAATGTTGCCTCCCCACCGTTTACTCTTAATTTCAGCTCACCTTTCTCTAAGTCAACCATGGCTCTGCCTGTGGCTATAAATGGCCTTCCAAATATAATGTGCATCTCGGTGTCAACCTTACAATCTAGGATGACAAAGTCAGTCAAAAAGATAAAGCTATCCACCCTTAAGATAATATCAAAAGATATTCCCACCGGTTTTTTCAGTGTGCGGCCAGCCATCAATAACCACATGGAAGTCGGTTTCAGAGGGTTCTAGCCCAATTGCTTGAATATGGCCAGTGACATAAAATTAATGTTGGCCCTTAAACACACAAGGCTCTACCAAATTGGGATTACCAAATAGTACATGGTATAGTGAATGCACCGTATCAACTTTTTTTGGTACCAAAGATATAGTCATTATTGCACTGCAATGGTGCATACCACCAAAATCCTCAAATGTCGCCACTTTCTTCCTTGTGTCCAACTCTTTCATGAACCCAATGTATCCGAGCATCTTTTTCAATGCTCTATAAGAGGTATGCTCAATCTCAATTCTTTTAGCATATTAATGAATTTCTTGAAATTAACTTCCTCTTTTTTCTTCCTTAATCTCTGAGGAAAAGGAAGGTGAAGTCTGAAAATTTGTTTGATTTCTAGCTCAGTGATCAAACCTTTACCTTTATCTTTAGTATCTTTAGCTTGATCATCGATTACCTTCTCAGACTAAACAACACATGTCTCATCATTAGTAGCTTCTATAGCAGGTCATGGGGATCTATAGCAGTGAAACCATTCCTTATGGTAATAGAAAGTATGTGGCCATTGATCTTAGGATTTTACATCGTGTTGCTCGAAATGATAACTGGCTACCTCTGGTTCAAAGTTGCTAGCAATTGCCCAAACTGGTGCTCCAACTATTTGATAGTAGTGGCATATGACTCAACTTTTTAGGTCTATCATGAAATATCGGCCTTAATCTCCGTAAGGCTAATCTCTTGATTTTCTTGGACCTTCACCTGCTTAAACAACATCTCTTCCATTCTGGATTTTGCATCCCATCTACTTTGTGGAATGTATCTTTCTCTCTTATCTCTGTTGTCATACTTTTTTCTCCAGCCACTATCTCTCTTTTTGTTATGGTCTTTGTATCTATCATCATAGTTCTAACTTTTTTCCTTTTCCCTTGGGCTTAGAAACCTGTCACCTAACGATCTAGATAATTTTCTTCCTTTTCTAATTCTGGCTCGCAAGCTTTGGAAGCTGACCTCCGTGGTTATACTATATTTACTTTCTGAGAAGACGCTGTTGTAAGCTACTTTATTAGTACCCCAAGATCAGTTCTTAGAAACACAATCTCTTATGCTACTGTGTTATCAGCTACGTTTTAGTCACAGGAGGCACCAATGGTAGAGGTTCCAATTCCCCTCTCAGCCTCTTGAGTTTTCCACCCTCGTTTAGTAAGTCAGATTTGATCTAACATCTTAAAAGAAACCTCCTAGTGTAGTCTCATAAAATCTCCTGTATATATGGTGTCTGCTATGGCTCTAGAGATGATGGTCAGGGCTCTGTAGAATATCTCTAATAAGATCGTTCCTGACAACTGATGATTTGGAACTATGCTCAGCTTCTTCTTGAACCCAAACCAAGCCTCATACACAGACTCTAACTACAGTTACTTGAAGTTATAAATCTCATCCTTGAGCTGCAAGATCCTATATAAAGGAAAGGACCGGTTCAATAATTTATTGTGCAACTCATTCCATATAATGATAGAGCCTCTTGGCAGTTTCCCTAACCATAAAGATGCATCTCTTGTAATTTAGAAGAGGAAAAGCATAAGTCTATGTGCTTCCTGATTCTCACTTAAATTTGAATATGAACTGCAGATCCCGAGGAAATTTTCAAGGTGCAAGTTTGTATCATGTAACACCCCAAAAATGGGTCCCGGAGTTTCACACGGTGCTTGAGGATACGAGTAGCCCCAAGCTAACCCTTTGAGCCATTTTCATTGAGTTCAACACAAATCAACGGGGTTTCCATAATTAACCCTCAAATATCAACAGAGTAATCAACATCCAAGAATAAAAGAATTTCAGAAATATAACAAAATACGACTTATTAGTCAACTCCCAACATCTATACTAGTCTGACAAGACTCTAAGAAAATGAATAAAACCAGCGAGCCATTGAGACATGCCCTTTCTGACTCATACTCAGTTAACAAATGTACACAATTCCGTGAAACCAACATCAGACATCACGTCCTCAAAACATGAGGACTCACCACAAAAGAGGATGTAGAACAGCGAGCCCGAAGAATCATTGTCGAACCTAGAACTGAGCACCTGAACCTACATTTCGAGAAAATGCAGCCCACATTCGAAGATGTGGGTCAGTACCATGGAAAGGAACCGAGTATATGGGGGTGTATGAAGTTTTATAAACATCATCATCATCATCAATATTTATAAGAATATGCAGGATGTATGAAAGACTCACATATCCCGAAGAAAATCATCATAATCATAAGAGGATGAAATAAGTATAATAACACATGTGAGTTATCATATAATTTGTCAATCACTTTCAGTTCATCGAGAATATCAATTCTCATAATATAAATATCATTTAAATCATTCGAAAGAATAACTTTCACAATTCCACTTTCAAATCACTTCACCGTTTACTATAGACACAAGGAAACACACACACACTGGGATATCCTATAACCGACATAAACCATATGAGCTACATGGAGTCCAACGTACAACCCACGTTGGGGAGAGCCGTCCTATCCTTGCCATCGGAGTAGGACCATCGATATCAAATCAACACAAACTAGTGATCACTATATAAATTAGCCTCAGGCTAACTCCTACGGGGGCACGTAGTTCTAGAGAAGTAAGGTCACTTTATACTTCCCACTCGGTGATAAACATTTCTCCCTGACTTAGCTCATATCATTTCAAAGACAATCCACAACAATACAATTTTAGTAATATATAAATATACATCGGGAGCCATCATGCTTCCCATCTATCAAAATCAACCACGTTGTGGATTTCTTTCACCCTCGAGTTCAAAACAACTCCATTAAGACCAAAAGTTCTAATCATTAAAAATATCTCAAATATTCAACATCAACGTGCTTATAACACACATTTTCTCAAAAAAATAAATTTCCAATGGGGATTCACGACCCAAATATCAAAATCATAATAAAATCGTTCAAGATTCATGCTTTATATATCCACACATGTAAATTCATCTTTCAAAATCTTAAACATCAAGATTTTATAATAATCATCATTATATATATGGGTCCATGCTTCAAATTCATAAAAATCAAATAAAAATTATGCCTTTATAAAGAAAATTACTTTTGGGCACAAGAACGAAAGAGAGTTCTTGCTGAAAAACCCCACATACCTTGAATGATGAACTTTAGATCGATACTCATTTTTGAGATGTTAATCATGCCTTTGAATGATGGTTCTTGGAGTTCTTGAACTAGGATCTTGGAATCTTGAATAAATTTGCTGAATTAATGGTGAACTTCGGAGGTTCTTGAAGTTGGATGTAGGAGCTTAGGGTTTTATTTTTAAGGGAATTTGATGAAATATAGTATATAATGATTCTAATAGGCTTTAATAAAGGGTTCAGACGGATTTTGGGTTAGGGGGAATGACCAAAATGCCACTAAAAAATCAAATAATTCTTGAATCTGTCCTTTGGTGGACTATTTTGATAGTCTGAAGTAGATCAACCATAATATTTTACTCCGATAGCCAAATTGGATGAAACTAATTTCATTAGAAAGAGGACTCTCATATCTTTCCATTGATATATAGTATCTCACCCAGATCATTGTGTACGAGGAGTTATGATCATTTGAATTTGACCCAAAAATATACTTTTTATAGGCTGAAGTAGATCGACCATAACTTTTTGCTCCGATAGACAAATTGGATGAAACCAATTTCATTGGAAAGAGGACTCGCAAAAATTTCTGTTGATATATAGTAGATCACCCAGATTATTATGTACAAGGAGTTATGATTATCTAAAGTTGGATCAAAAATACGCCAGGCCTCAGTACTTTTTCCTGCACGTTTTACTGTTCACTACTATCCACATTTCGATCAGAATGTTCATAAATCCTAGCTCGGGTGTCCGTTTTGGATGATCCATATATCGTTGGAAATATTATTCGATACTCTACGCAATGGTGGGTGATAACCTAAGATATTCCGTATGGAAAAATTTATAATTTATTTTAGAAGATAAAGCCTCACACGTTCACGCAAAAAATTTCAACAAAAAATTTTCTGAGGTATTACATCATCCCCCCCTGGAAACATTCATCCTCGAATGGCGCTAGACATGCAAAGATTAGATAGGTAATAGATCATACGGATGAAACCATTCATTAGACTCATCACTACATCATTTCTCACTCCTAATGCAACATAGAATGCATAAAATTAAGAAACTACAGCTGAACACATAATAAATGACCGCTGAACTGCTGCAACTTTTATCAAAAGTGCATGATTTAGGAAAGAATGGTACCTTCGGCTTGATCGAAGTTCGCAGAAAATAGGTGTGGGTACTTGGATCGCATATCCATCTCAGCTTTCCAAGTTGCACCCTCAACAGATTGGTTTCGCCACAACACCTTGACCAAGGGAACTTTTTTGTTTCTTAGTCTTCTAACACTGAAATCAAGAATCTCAACTGAAATCTCATCAAAAGAAAGATTTTCTTGAATGTCAGCACTCACAGAGGAATCGACTACCTCAACATCGCTAATATGCTTTCTAACATGGAGACATGGAATATTGGATGAACAGAGGACAACTCGGAAGGCAACTCGACCTCATAAGCTACCTTACCAACACAGCTAAGAATTTTGTAAGGACCAGCATAATGGGGACTAAGCTTCCCCTTCTTTCCAAATCTCTTCACCCCCCTCATGGGTGAAATTTTCAGATACACTAGGTCACCAACTTCAAACTCAAGGTCTCTCCTTCTAGCATCCGCATATGACTTCTAACGACTCTTCGCATTTTTCAACTTTTCTCTAATCAACTTAACTTTTTCTATAGCCTCAAATACCGAATCAGGACCACTCACAACCGCTTCACCCACCTCGAACCAACCTATGGGTGATCTACACTTCCTCCCATATAAAGCTTCAAACGGGGCCATGCCAATACTAAAGTGGAAACTATTATTGTAAGCAAACTCTATCAAGGGTAAGTAATCATCAAAACTTCCCTTAAAGTCAAGTGTACAAGCTCTCAATATATCCTCTAAGGTCTGGATGGTCTGCTCAGCCTGACCATCAGTCTGTGGATGAAAAGAAGAACTCAAAAGCACTTAGGTACCAAGACCCTTCTGAAAAGCTTTCCAAAATTATGAAGTGAACTGAGTACCCATATCCAAAATAATAAACAAGGGAACACCATACAGTCTGACTAGCTCTCAGATATACAATATAGCATAATCCTCAGCAGTATATGAAGTATGAATAGGCAAGAAATGAGCATACTTAGTTAACCTATCAACCACATCTCAAATAGAATCACGATGGCGTCGAGAAGGAGGTAAACTAATCATGAAGTCTATATTTATCTCTTCCTACTTCCAGGTGGGAATACTAAACTCTTGCATCATACAACCAGGTCTTTGGTGTTTAACCTTAACCTGTTGGCATGTTGTACACTTAGCTACAAACACTGCTATATCTTTCTTCATGCCACACCACCAATAAATTTCCCGCAAGTCTCGGTACATCTTGGTGGCACCAGGATGAATAGAATATCGTGCCCCGTGTGCTTCTTCCATAATCCTCCATCTCAGATCATCAACATTCGGCACACACAATTTATCCTGCAATCTCAACACACCATCTCCCCCTTGGGAGAAAACCTCTACTTTTTGGTCCTTGTCTGACTCCTTCAGTCTGACCAAACTAGCATCTAAGTATTGCTTTTCCTTCACTTTCGAAACCAAGGAGGATTCAGAACTACTGTGAACCCCTATACTACCTTCAGCAGAGTCAAACAACCTAACCCCAATCTAGCCAAATGATGTACATCACAAGCCAACTCTTTCTTACCTTCTACCACATATGAAACACTACCCATGGACACTCTACTTAGGACATCTGCCATAACATTCGCCTTGCCCGGATGGTACAGCTTACTCATATCATAGTCTTTTAACAATTCTAACCATCATCTCTGTCTAAGATTCAATTCTCTTTAGGTATACACATACTGCAGACTCTTATGATCATTGAAAATATCAACATGGACACCATACAAATAGTGTCTCTAGATTTTCAAAGCAAACACAATAGCATCCAACTCATGGTCATGGGTGGGGTAATTTTTCTTATGGGGTTTCAACTTTCTAAAAGTATAAGCTATCACCTTACCCTTCTGCATCAATAAGCAACCCAACTCAACTCTCAAAGCATCATAGTACACGAAAAAACCATCAACACCATCAGGCAAAGTCAAAACAGGGGCTGAAGTGAGTCGACTCTTCAACTCCTGAAAACTTTTCTCACAAGATTCGGACCACAAGAACTTTACTTTCTTTTGGGTCAACCGAGTTCTAAGAGACACTATAGAGGAGAAACCCTAAACAAAATGGCGTTAATAGCTAGCTAAACCAAAGAAACTTTGGATATCAATCGGAGAAATAGGTCTAGGCCAATTTCTAATAGTTTTGGTCTTTCGAAGATCAACTCTAACTTTGAGTTGATGATAGCCGGAACGAATGTCTATCATTGAGAAGTAGCTTGCACCTTGAAATTGGTCAAGAAAATCATCTATTCTCGGAAGGGGGTACTTATTTTTGATAGTGACTTTATTCAGTTAGCAGTAAAAAATGCACATATGCAAAGAGCCATCTTTCTTTCTCACAAACAACATAGGAGCACCCCAAGGAGAAACACTGGGCCTTATGAAACCCTTATCTAGTAGATCTTTGAGTTGCTCTTTCAACTCCTTAATTTCTGCAGGGGCCATATGGTAAGGAGAAATAGAAATAGGCTGAGTATCGGGAAGAAGATCAATCCCGAACTCTATCTCTCTATTTGGAGGTATATTTCTGAAAGAGGAGAGCACGAATCAATAGCAGAGAGAGACACTTTAAGCACGATAGACTTTTGAAAGAAAGAATCACACTTTTTCCTAAAATGTCTTATAGCGTCTTGCTCATAGATGTGGTGCGCTACACACCGATGATCAAGACTCTACTTAACATGGCTTGTTACACTCCGTAGGACACCTTACAACCATAGGCTCTGATACCAAGTTTGTAATGCCCCAAAAATGGGTCATGGAGCGTCACGCGGTGCTTGAGGCTACGAGTAGCCCTAAGCTAACCCTTTGAGCCATTTTTATTTTGTTCAACACAAATCAATGGGGTTTCTATAAACAACCCTCAAATATCAATAGAGTAATCATCATCCAAGAATAAAAGAATTTCAGAAAGACAACAAAATATGACTTATTAGTCAACTCCCAACATCTATACTAGTCTGAAAAGCCTCTAAGAAAATCAATAAAACCAATGAGCCATTGAGACATGCCCCAACTGACTCATACTCTGTTATCAAATGTAAACAATTTCGTGAAACCAATATCAGAAATCACGTCCTCAGAACTTGAGGACTCACCACAACAGAGGATGTAGAACAGCGTACCCAAAAAATCTATATCAAACCTGGAAGTGAGCACTTGAACCTACATTCAAAGAAAATGCAGCCCATATCCAAAGATGTGGGTCAGTACCATGGAAAGAAATCGAGTATATGGGGATGTATGCATTTTTATATACATCATCATCATAAATATTCATAAGAAATATGCAGGATGTATGAAAGACTCACATATCCCGAAGAA
The DNA here is from genome assembly GCA_030864225.1 of Capsicum baccatum var. pendulum. Classification (NCBI taxonomy): domain Eukaryota; kingdom Viridiplantae; phylum Streptophyta; class Magnoliopsida; order Solanales; family Solanaceae; genus Capsicum; species Capsicum baccatum. The sequence goes on along the minus strand of CM061558.1, from coordinate 221,646,213 downwards.
AATCATCATAATGATGAGCGGATGAAATAAGTATAATAACAGATGTGAGTCATCATATAATTTGTCAATCACTTTCAGTTCATTAAGAATATCAATTGTCATAATGTAAATATTATTTAAATCTTTTGAAAGAATAACTTTCATAATTCCACTTTAAAATCACTTCACCGTTCACCATAGACACAAGGAAACACACACACACTGGGAGATCCTATAACCGACATAAACCATGTGATCTATATAGAGTCCAACGTACAACCCATGTATGGGAGAGCCATCCTATCATTGCCATTGGAGTAGGACTATCGATATCAAATCCACACAAACTAGTGATCACTATATAAATTGACCTCAGGCTTACTCCTATGGGGGTACATAGTTCTAAGGAAGTAAGGTTGCTTTATACCTCCCACTTGGTGCTAAAGATTTCTCTTGGACTTAGTTCAGTCCATTTCAAAAATAATCCACAACAAAATAATTTTAGTAATATCTAAATATACATCAGGAGCCATCATGCTTCCCATCAATCAAAATCAACCACATTGTGGATTTCTTTCACACTCGAGTTCAAAACAACTCCATTAAGACCAAAAGGTCAAATCATTCAAAATATCTCAAATATTCAACATTAATATGCTTATAACAAACACTTTCTAAAAAAACACAATTTTCAATGGGGATTCATGACCCAAATATCAAAATCATGATAAATATCGTTCAAGATTCATGCTTTATATCTCCACACATGTAAATTCATCTTTCAAAATCATAAACATCAAGATTTCAAAGTAATCATCATAAGATATGGGTTCATGCTTCAAATTCATAAAAATCAAATAAAAATCATGCCTTTGTAAAGAAAATTACTTTTGGGCATAAGAACGAAAGAGAGTTCTTGTTGAAAAAATCCATATACCTTGAATGATGAACTTTAGATCGATACTCGTTTTTGAGATGCTAATCGTGCCTTTGAATAATGGTTCTTGGAGTTCTTGAACTAGGAACTTGTAATCTTGAATAAATTTGCAGAATTAATGGTGAACTTTTGAGGTTCTTAAAGTTGGATGTAGGAGCTTAGGATTTTATTTTTGAGGTAACTTGATGAAATATAACATATAATGCTTCTAATAGGCTTTAATATAGGGTTTGGACGGATTTTGGGTGAGGGAGAATGACCAAAACGCCACTAAAAAATCAAATAATTCTCGAATCTGTTCTTTGGTGGACTGTTTTGATTGTCTGAAGTAGATCAACCATAATATTTTACTTTGATATCCAAATTGGATGAAACTAATTTCATTAGAAAGAGGACTCTCATATCTTTTCATTGATATATAGAATCTCACCCATGTCATTGTGTACGAGGAGTTATGATCGTTTGAATTTGACCCAAAAATTTGCTTTTTAAAGGCTGAAGTAGATCGACCATAACTTTTTGCTCCGCTAGACAAATTGGATGAAACCAATTTCATTGGAAAGAGGACTCGCAAAAATTTCTGTTGATATATAGTAGATCACACAGATTATTATGTACAAGGAGTTATTATTATTTAAATTTGGATCAAAAATACGCCAGGCCTCAATACTTTTTCCTGCATGTTTTACTGTTCACTACTATCCACAGTTCGATCGAAATGTTCATAAATCCTCGCTCGGGTGTTCGTTTTGGATTATCCATATATTGTTGGAAATATTATTCGATACTCTACAAAATTGTGGTTCATAACCTAAGACATTACACACTAAAATTTTATAATTTATTCTAGAAGATAGAACCCAACACGTTCACGCACAAAATTTCAACGAAAAATTTTCCGGGGTATTACACATCATCTGTAGGCAGACCTGAAAACACACTCTTCATATTTAGAAGTTGGATCAGTGCACTCATGATATCGAACTTGATGCCTATGGTCAAAACAGGAAGAACTATGGCTCCAGTCTCTGCCGGCTCAACGTATCCCAAGTATTCTTCGTCATCTATATATGGATGCACATACTGATATACTGGCATGAATTGAATGCGATTACCTCTATCTCTCTTTTGGTTTTCATCGAGTGCTTCTCGATGGTCTGCGACTATTCTCTGCTCAGCTAGCTCTACCTCCCTAGCAACATGTTAATTTTCTTTAGTTTCTCTTCTCTCATTCTCTGCTTGAGCCAAAAGATGACTAGTCTATCAATCAACTATATCCTATACTTCTTTGAGAGGATGGGGAGGTACAACATAACGAACCCCTTCAGAAGGTTTATCTCTTTTCTACCCAGACATCCTACAAGGTGTTTGTAGGGTCCTCTTTAGATTCAGATTCACTTGGGTAAGGGATCGTCTATACTCTATGTTCTAGGCATACACAGGAGTATTCCCAACTGAGAATAAAAATAAAAAGAAAAAACTAAAATTTGTAACAACTTTCAATCACAACTCAACATTGTGTTCCCAAACAACGGAGCTAAGCTTTTGATGACGTCTAAAAAACTACCTACTATTAGATAATGATACAGTCATTGTCAAAATATAGTAATCCAATAGAGGTTGGGGTCGAATCTCAAGGGAACACATGGCTTTACAGATCTCAACAGTTGTATTAATAGGTCGAACAAGAAAAGTAAATGGTTTTTTTATATAGTAATCTTGGGCAAGTAACTATATTGATTTTGGTTGTAATCAGTGTAGGTGAACACTACGACTGTGATCCCCTTTGCTTCTCAACTTCGTATGCTTATCGTGCATTGATGAACCAACCCAATACCTCGCATTAAGGATTAATAAGTTATATAAATTCTAAAGTCTTTTGGATGAGTATAAGGATTTCACCCGTTAACTTTCGAGTCTCAGGATGCCCCTTTAATAAACCTTATCTTTATCCCAGTTAACTAGTACCTTTTGAGTCTCTAGTTATTAGATGAAAGTTAATAGTCATTCACTATATTCCATTATAGTATGGATCAATAATTAACTTCAAATAGTTGTTGTCTTTATCTTTTTCTAGTAACTTCTCCTCTTTAGGATTAAGCAATAATATATAGGTGGGATCCTAATGTGTGCACCCATTAAGAAATCTATTACAATAAAGATAAAGAAATACATGCCATGGGTATTGGTTCAGATCAACAATCACACTTCTCTTACATCATTAATCCTCTAGGGTTTCCACAACCCTAGCTATAGGTTTTAGCCGCGCATAAGTTGAAGAAAACAATAACATTCATAGTTAAAAACATAGATGAAATTACAATAAGCAGAAGTGTAAAACCCTATAATTGTAACTGAATTAATGGACAAAAATCAATACAAGAAAATCCTAAGATCAAAATTGGATCTTGGAATAAAAATATGTTTGTGAATATCAAAATTTCATAACTCCTACTAAGAATAACATAAACGGTATTTATAGTACACTAGGAAACCCTAAAACCAAATCCCAAATGAAATAGGAGAAATTGGGTTGGTGGCCACCTCTTCTATGTATCGGTGGTCTGGAACCAGGCATATTTAGTCCCTGCGGTCCTAAAACTAGTTGAACTACAGACCACAGGTGAAAATCCTGTAGCCTAGCTCTGAAGATTTTGACATCTGGCACCTGTTTTGTCCCCCTGTAGTCTTTAGGTCCTATATGCGGTCTGTAGGTTGCCTTGGTAGTTGCTGAAAGTCATATTTTTAGTAGCTTTTGTTTTCTCAAACATTATTTAATCACGAACAATTTGGGAAACATCTCGAATATCCATAATTGCTCTAAAATGTGGAAAAAACACCTTTTTCACCTTTCTCACAAACTTAGCATCCGAAGCATGATTTCCCGCAAAACATATCCAAAATGGGTCATATCTAACTAAATGGCCTCATAAATTTTTATATTTTCCTCATTTTAAGCATCAAAAGTGCTATATTCCTATAGCACATCAACTTTAAGATCCTAGGGAATGATTTTTTACATTTATTTTATTTCATACTTATGTTATGATATTGACTATTGTTCTACTAAATGGAATTGGTTTAGCTATGTATTTTTGACTGAGTGTTGGTGATGTCGCCAAAAATAAACCTCCAATTAAAGGATAATGCAGTCTTTGTCAAATATAGTATCCCGACTAGGTTGTGGTTGAATCCCACGGAGAATATGTTAGAAATGTATCTCGAATTTATTGAAATCACCAGGCAATGCGTAAAAGTGAAAGGATGTTTTGTTGAATTAGAAAAATGCAAAGAATTTATTGTTCTTGGTTGTAAACAATAGAAGAAAAACACTGGGCTTGTGTTTCCCCTAGCTTCTTAACTCTATAAATTTCTTGTTTTCAATCCAACTATTCTGTTGTTCTGCAGGTACAGTATAAAAGATAGGTATTATTCAGCCGCCTTTTAGATGTAATGATAAATCTCACTCTTTACCACTTAAGTCTAAGTGAGGAACCTTTCTTATCCTTTATATGACCTCAGTTCACCACTCCTTTTGGGGTTAAGTAGCTAGAAAAGATGTGGGGACTAAAAGGTGGAGGTAGAAATTTCAAATCACTATCTTGATCTTCTTTTCCTAATCGCAAACTCCCTTTTGGGGATCTACTATGAGAATAATTATTGCAAAGAATATTAAAATGCATGCAAAGTCTAGCTAATGGAATTATTCACACATATTTATGAGATCAATAATGGAGTCCACCTATAAAATTACAAAATTAATCTCCAAATAATAAGAAATAAATCCCAATGTCTTACATTGAATAACAAACCAATAATAGAAGAATGAGAATTAATATCTGAATTTATTGGTGAATTTCTTCCATGAATAAATAAACAAAGCCTAAAGGGTATTTATAGATTACAAAAATAAAATCCTAATTAAAATAGGAAAACGCTAGAAATCAACTCCTAAATAAAATAGGAAAAATTAATTACACATATATAATAGGACATAAATACATTACAGGAGTGTAATTGATCATATTTTAACACCAGGAAATGAATCCTAACTAAAATGGGATAGGAAGAGTAATTTCGGCTCAAGGTACGACTCGCTCTTCAACTTGTACCATCATTCTATGAGTTGTACCAACGCATCTCATATCCATTACAGTGATTATCTTACAAGAATAAACTTTCTATTCTGCTTACGAATTATGCTCACGAGTCGTACCTTTATCATACGAGTCGTGGCCTTGATTCGTATCCACCTGGGACTTCTTTCTTTTTTCGAACACTACACTGTGTACAGTTGGACCATATGAGTCATACTCAGATTTTTGACTGTATTCTTCTGACACTTCGATTTTTTCAGAGATTTTTATTAACTTCAGATTCATATTGGTATCTCAAACAGCTCTTAGCATATAGTCAAGTGAAAAAATCCCTTAACGATTAAGTTATTTTGAAGAGTATAGCTATCATCATCTTCAACCGAGCATAACATTTTTGTGTACTTAGTATTTTTGTTCTAAAGACCCACCAACAGATGGACAATCGAATCATCTTTCCAACGATACCAATTTTTTCTTAATCCGATATTAGGGTGAAAAGTTATGGCCGAAATACTGAATTACTATTGAAGCTATATTGAATTTGTCCGAGATACGACTTGGAAGGGCTGTCCAAGATACGACTCATATAGTCTCCTTACGAGTTATTAGGAGGAAGTCGTACCTTGGGCAGTAAAGGTTAAAAATGGGTCTCTAACTATGGTTCAATCCACCTTTCATAGTTCTTCTAATTTAGCATCCCAATACCTAATTTCCTTCCAAACACTCTCCAAAATACGTCAAATCTAACAACATAGCATTAAGTACATGCATATTCCCATATTTTAAGTATCGTAAGTTTTATATTCCTATAGCACATCAAGACCCTCACCTTAGTTCATTGCATTCCCTTAGGCAACAAAACATAACAAAACAATACGATGATGCTTAACAAAGAGAAGCATAAGATAACTATGGCAGCCAATCATTAATTTTAGCTCAAAACACATTACCCTCACCAAGTTCAATCATATTAAACCCAAATGTGTGTATTAATGAAGCACAATAATGTGACACAAAGGAATCAAGAAATGTCATTATATTAGCAACAAACAACCATGCATATATACAAGTTACATTGCCAAATAAGTAAGGAACTAGCGGTATAACCCATGTTACCTCACAACAAAGACGTCCCTCCTCACTCATATGCCAATGTAGGGTTGACCAAGATAAACTCACTCTTAGAAGAAGTTATAATCAATGCATGCCAAATAGCATAGGCTTTCCCTTATTTTATTTACCTAATCTTTCAGACATTTAAGCTAGGATCACTATAGGAATTTGCTTTGGCCTGTAACGTAGGCTTGGGAATGGAATGATATGTATGGTTATTTAGAGATAATAACCCTCCTTGGTACTACACTAACTTTTGAGTACCACACTAGACTAATTTTTTACTTTATTCCGCCCTTATTTATCCCTTTTTTATTTATAGCATAATCAGGTTGGGTGTGGTCTTTTTGTGTTTTTTTTTTCCTTAACTTTTCTTTTCTTTTTATACCACACCCAACATTACTTTCTTTTCTCTTATTTAACCCTTCTTTATACCCATGTTACATCATGCACACCCTGTTATATCCACCCTCAACTTAAACAATTTGCCTCAGGTGAGGTGCATATTATCCAGGAGGACCAGGGCCAAAAAAGGTTTATTGTAGCATAAATTGGAAGGTGAGAGGTGTAATAAGAAAAATAGGCTATAAGGCTAAAACAGGGATCAAGGAATACTATTTATACATGGAAGGTTATTTAGGCTAAAAGTGGACTAAAATAAAAAATAGCCTATGATCCTTTCCTAACCAACTATCCTACAACCTAGGTAAGACTAACCAGACACGTAGTGGATTTAACACACCAAGGGAACTAAGTAGCATCTCACACACTCATGGCACAGAGTCAATATTGAAAGCTACCACCTATCCAATTCATGCACAAGTTCACAATGATTATCATGTCCCTAATACTAATGTCCTAAAAAAATTCACAATAGTCACATATATATATACATATCACACAGTTAAAAAATAGACAATTGGAGAGGTATTTATCATTTATCTCAAAAACCAACAATAATATGTCAACTGCCCTAGATACTTATTTTTCTCCAATTTAACCACAAAATATAATGAAACAAAAATAATACGTCTAAAAATACCAGATCTACTAGGAACAAGATTCTGGGGAAAAGAAACACGACATCAAAAATCCCAAGAGGACATAAAGACCCACAAGTAGCCTTACCCATAACTTAAAATCGTGCATTGTCCCCAATGCGTCAAACCAAGAAAAAGAGAATTAAAAACATAACTGTGGCCCCATAAGTGCAGAGATCTGACATTAATAACACAATACAAATACAAACAACAAAATACCTTGGGTTTCCTCCCAAGCAACACCTGATTTTATGTCATGGTATGATGGGACTTTGTTGGGCACTCAGACTTCTCCAACAAGTCCATGGGTACCTTGATTACTTATAATTCATCAAGGTAGCCCAATAGTTAGCCTTCAAATTTCTCTTTCCACTTTGAACTTATGAATTTCACCCCTAATTGGTTTTTTGATTTTCCATTATGCTCACGGGTGGTATAAAAATAAATGACCCAAGAAATAGATGTGGCATGTTGTACATCTTAGAACATATCTAAGGAATGTAGTGCTTTAATTCTAGCTCAACAAATTCAAGAATATCGACATAAGTTTCCTTCTTCTTGCACTCTTCTTTAGGCTTGGATGGATCAATATAGATCTGACTATCTAAACACAATGTGGAAAAATGTATAGAATGAGGTTCAATATCCCCCAACTCATGATTTGTAGTCTTATTTACATCCCCACATCAATCTAGTATACTCTTCTTAATAGTGACGCTATCCATAAGAGAATGAGAGATTTTAGCTCCTCAAGTTGGCTTCTCAGAAGTCTTTTAATCTCCAATACTTCCTCTAGCCAGGATATCATTTCAAGAAGAGTAGGTCAACAAAATTAATATAAACAAAAAAATACAAAACCTAATAACTCCAACAAATTCAGTCAATAATTTTGAAAATGTATTCCCCAACAATTGCGCCAAAATTTAATGTTGCCTAAAATACACCTCCAATTGAAGGATAAAGTGGTTGTTGTCAGATATAGTAACCCAATAGGTTGGAGGAAAATCCCATAGATAATACATCAGAAATATATCTCAAATTTATTAAAATCATCAGGAAATGTGTAAAAGTAAAAGGAGGTTTTGGTGAATTAAAAAAAAGAAGAAGAATTGCTTGTAAATAATAGGAGATGAACACTAGAAATGCATTTCCCCTGGCTTCTTAACTCCGTAAATTTCTCAAGTTCAATCTAACTATTCTATTATTCTACATGTAATGTCTACAGAATAGGTATTGTCAGTCACCTTTGGAGCATGAAGATAAATCTCACCCTTTATTGGTTAAGTCTCAGGGTGTCTCCTTGATGCTCCTTGATATGACTTCAGTTCACCCCTCCTTTTGGGATAAAGTGATTAGATGAGATTAGGGGACTAAAAGGTGAAGGAAGAAATCTCAAATCACTGTCTTAATCTTCTTTTGCCAATCGTGAACTCCCTTTTGGGAATGAGCATAAATACAGGCTATCTCAAGTATCTATAACTGCTATGAGATTAATTTTTTCAAAGAAGATTAAAATACATGTAACCCTAGAATAGATGAATATCACACTTTCTTTATGTAGCTAATTTGTCAGGGTTCCCACAACCCTAGCTAAGGGAATTAACCACTTACAAAATTATGGAAATTAATCTCTAGTTAATGAGGAATAAATCCCAAAGTCTTTAATTAAATAACAAACCAAGAACAAATCAAGACTAGATATATGAGAATTAACATCTGAATTCATTGGCGAATTTCTTCCATGAATAAATAAACAAATACTAAAGGGCATTTGTAGATTACAAAAACTAAATCCTAATTGAAATAGGAAACCTTAGAACTCAACTCATAAATAAAATAGGAAAACTTAATTACCCATGTATAATAGGACTTAAAAACATTATAGGAGTGTAATTGGGATATATGGAAACCCCAGGAAACAAATTGTAACAAAAATGGGATAGGAAGAGTAATTTTCACACAAGGTACGACTCACTCTTCAAACCGTTCCATCATCGTACGAGTTGTACCAAGGTTTCTCTTATCTATTGCAGTGATTGTCTTATAGGATTCAATTTTCTATTCTACTTACAACTTATTCTAATGAGTCGTACCTTGATCATACGATTTGTTGCCTTGATGCCTATCCACTTGGGAGTTCTTTCTTTCTTTCTTTGAACACTAGTCTGTGTATGGTTGGAACATATGAGTCGTACTCAGACTTTTGACTAGTATTCTTCTGACACTTTAACTTTTTCAGAGATTTTTATTGACTTCATATGCATATTGTCTTAACAAATAGCTCTTAGCTTATAGTAAAGTGAAAACATCCCTTAACTATTAGGTTTTTATAATGTGTATAATGGTCGTCATATTCAACCGAGCATAATTTTTTGTGTACTTATTATTTTTGTTCTCAATACCTAACAATAAATAGAATATTGAATTATATTTCCAATGATACAAATTTTGCCTTAATTCGATATCGGGGTGAAATGTCATTAACAAAATACTGAAGCACTATAGAAGCTGTGTAGAATCTGTTAGAGGTACGACTAGGAAGGTCTATCCAAGATACAACTCGTATAGTCTCCTTACGAGTTGTTAGAAGAAAGTTGTACCTTGTGCAATAATGGCCAAAAATGGGTCTCTAACTATAGCTCAAGCCACCTTTCATAGTTCTTCTTGTATTTAGCATCCCAACACTTAATTTCCAGCAAAACACTCCCAAAACACATCAAATTTAACATACCTTAAGTACATGTATATTTCCATAGTTTAAGTACCATAAGTGCTATATTGCCATAGCACATCAATTGGGTTGATAATATCGTGGGTGCTACTTTTGAAAGGTTTGGGTCAAGAAAAAATAAATATCAGAATCCTAGATTCTTTGATCCTGTTGTAACAAAATAAGTCCAGTAGAGTCTTGTCGAATATTACTGAGTCATTTCTACTTTTCGTTCAGTGGTTATAGGACTTTAAGAAACTTGCCTTCTTTCATCTTTTATGTTCGATTTTAATTGGTATCTGGTCATCCAAATTGGTATTTGACCTTATTTATTCTTTTGTTTGTAGATGGTGAATACTAGACTAAATGAAGCAATATTCATAGCGTAACACCAATTTCTTTAATTGTAGAACCAATTTTTTAGGGATAAGAAAGAGATGGGGGTAGGGAAAGTGGAAAAGAGAGATCAATACCCACTAGGGTTGGCACTAGGTTGAGGATAATCGGGTTCATCAAAGGGTAGTGTAACCTTATCGAACCCATGATAATTTATAGGAGGATCAGAAAGGGGTTAAAAATAATTTAGAACCTGAGGTGGCAGCACCGACTGGAGGTATAACCTTCCTCAGTTTCTTCTAAGGTTATTTAAAAGGTTTTGGCTTTTCTGAGTAGATTGGCTGGAACTGATGCCACTCACAATATGCTGACTTTTAAGGTTTTGGGTGTTCAGCACACTTCCACTTTATCTTTTAGAATGGATGAGGCTTCGGGGATAATGAATTCTCCCATCCTATTGTAGGCCCCTCTATGGTTGGTATCAAATATAAGTTGCTGACTGAAAATAAAATACCCTTTATTTCATGGTGATAAGATTGAGGATGATTTTGAATCCATAATTGATTGGTATGAGAATCTCCACAAATTGGGATTATGCAACAACATGAAATTGAGTTTGTGACTTTCAAATATCATGGGATGCTAGGTAGTGGTGGAAAGCGTACGTAGATTATTGGTCACATAAATTACCACCATTTACTTAGGCTAAGTTTCACGCCCTATTTTTGGGAAAATTATGCACCCCAGACCCTTTGTGACTAAAAGAAGGATGAGTTTTTAGATTTTGAGCAGAGAAGATATTAATTGAAGCCTATGAGGATAAGTTTCATGCCCTGTCTCCTTATGCTACCCAACTGTTAGGCATTGAAAAGAAGAGGATTTGGTTATTTTCTAAGGGTTTGAACACCAATCTTGAGGTTTTGTCTGGTCACATGACTTCTATAGGAAAGTATTTCAATGATGTAGTTGATTATCTAAAGAAGATCGAGGGAGTAAAAAAGGTTGATAAGGCTAAGGAATTAGCCAAGAAGTCTCAAAATGCAGGAAACTTTAATAGTTCGTATTCTAAGGGTCGCAACCAACAAGATTTTCTAGCTTTACCCATTCAGTAATCTTTTCTAGTCTTTATAAATAGTCATTCAGAGGCAATTCAAAAACCTTTGGTTTCTAATGGTCAAAGGATTTCTTACTTTATTTAACAATAGGCCTTTTCTTTAATGACATTGTTATCATTGTAGTGTCAAAGGACACTTCACATGAGACTATTTTTTAAGGCACATAGGTAAAAAAAACACCAAAAGACCAAAGTTATGGTTTCAACTAGCAAATGTGAATGTCTTAATTGTAAAAGTTGTTCATAAGGTGGATGAGTTAATAATCAGGGAGGTCATGGTGGAAACAATGGTAATGTAATGCAGGGAAGGGTGGAGTGCAGCTAGAGAGGTTTCCAAACTTTATGATAAAGCTCACAATTATGCCTTCCCAAAAAAGATAGAAGCCGAGGTGTCTGATGTTGTAATTATAGTTACTATTTTATTCTATGAACAAAAGATCTCTATTTTTTTATCCCGGTTCTATTTACTCTCATTTATCTTTTAGACTTGCTTTTGGGTTTGGATTTAGTTTGTGATGTACTCAAATCTCCTGTGTATATTTCTTCTCTAGTTGGATATTCTATCATGGTGATATATGTATATTGCACATATTATGTATTGTTTATGGGTTCACAGACTTGGGTAGACGTGATCATGTTGGACATTCTTGATTTTTACATTATTGTAACACCTCAACTTAGGAAGGAGTCCCATACCAACAAAACACAGAAGGGATGTTGGGTATATAAGTAAGAAAGCCTTACTCCCTAGTGATGTATTTTAAAGACATGAGGGCCTGGGCCCAAAGTGGACAATATCACTGGTGGGTTGGGGAGTTACAGGGGTGTATCGGGACTTTGTAGTTTGGGATACCCATTGCAGCCAGGGCCTCGGGTCGGGTCATGACAGAATGGTATCATAGCTGCTCTTGTGTCATCCCTGTCGATATGGGCCAGAGTTTAAACTGAGTATAGGCAAATCCCGGTAAGGCAGGGAAAAACTCTTTCCTGAGTGTAGGCAAATCCTATTCGGTGACACAAATCTCAGTGACGATGCTGTAGGCAATTAGGGGGAGTGTATGCAACACCCCAACTTAGGAAAGAGTCTCATATCGACAAAACACAGGAGATATGTTGGGTATATAATTAAGAAAGAACTACTCCATAGTGATGCATTTTAAAGTCATGCGGGACAAGGCCCAAAATGGACAATATCACTAGTGGGTTGGGGAGTTACAGGGGTGTCTCGTGTCTTTATGTTTTGTGATGCCCATTGCGTCCAGGGCCTCAGTCAGGTTGTGACAATTATATTTGGGTATGAATTAGCTATCTCCTTATTATGCTATCTTGAACTGTAACGTTAAGAAGTGGGTTCATGCAACACCCCAAAAATCCAAGCCAATATTTGAACCAAGCTTTAAGTTCATGCAAAAATCAAACCTTACATTTTTCGTACTTTTATTAGTGATTTGGACACATAATAGGGCCACAAATAGCTCCTAGCTTATAGACAAGTCAAAACATTCCTTAGCAGTTAAATTCTTGTGACGAATATAACTATAGTTAGCTTTAAACGATCATAACTTTTTGGATTACTAAGAATTTTTTATCTAAAGACCTACCCTCAGATAGATAATTTAATTAAATTTCTAACGCCATCAATTTTTCCTTAATCCAATATTGGAGTAAAAATTTATAAACAACTTACAAAAGCACTATAAGAGCTACCAGTAACCACGATCCTAATAACGGTTCGTGATCATACATCAAGAGTCTTTAGGTGGGAGTCGTGATCTAGAAAGTAGAGGCTAAAATTGGGTTCCTGACCATGATTCAAGTCATAAGTCATGGACAAACCTCATGAGTTATGGCTTAAGTCGTCGGGACTGCTTCTAGGAAATTCAAAATGGTTTCTAAGGGTTTTTTTGTCCTTTCTCACTCTTTTAACCCTACCCCAAAACTATGTTGTTTAAGCTATTCTAAGGCTGAATATAAATCCAAAGCAACTCTAAATCCCTAATTCTCAACATAACACATAAATTAATCAAGAAAAATATGATTTTCTCTTCTCCAAATTAAGAAATTGGGGCTTTTAATCTTCAAGTACCAATTCTGGAAAATCAATTCAAGAATCGAAAGTAATCAGGTATGTGGGTATTCAATGAGGATCTGCTTTCATCCTCATGCCAAAATTATGATTTTGTTCATGAATTTTATGATTTCTATAAACTAAGGCTTTTACCCAATTTTTATTCTAAGCTTAAATTCAATTCCTCATGATTTAATTTTCACTTATAAGAAGGTTTTAGTGATTATTCATGATTTCTTAGGCCTATATTATATATTTCATGTTATTCTCAAATCCAAGCATTTTTACATGATATTAGTTAATATTTCAAGCATATGATCAAGTTGTTAGAGGTGTTTCCTAATTTCTTCAATTTATTTTTCAATTAAACAATGAATACATGTTTTCCCATAAAAGTAGCATCTTACCATACTCAGAATCAATATGAAATTTCTTATTATTATCATCTTTTAATATTAGCATTTTCAGTTACATTGGTCAGAGCTGGTGGGTTATGAATACTCGATACCTAGATAACATACATGTATCAATTTTTCTACTATGAGCCATTTAGATCATGCTTGTGCTACTAAACTACAAATATTATCCTATCAAGCATATATTAGTTATCAAATCATGTTATACATTTATCAGTTACTAGTGTCATTAAGTTGGGAGTGGTACTTAGCATCGACTGAATGCAAGGATGAAGGCTCACCCGCCAGTTGAGGACTAACACCTATAGACGAAGTCCCTATGTTTTAGAACTACATTGCCACCATAGGTTATGAGGGGTCACCCGTCAGTTGAAGACTGACACCCTGGTATTTTTGGACATTAGTTTACTAGATCCACGCCAGTCATTGTTGGTACCCTTGACAAGGTATTAGCACCCTTTCAACTAGGGTTACAGGTTGGACCTCAGTATATCAGTTATTGTTTTCTCCCATTGTCCTCAATTTATGTTCAGCTTATTTTTCAGTTCAAATATGTATGAACTTGTATTTAGATATTTAATTATTTAGCTTTATAGAGCACATGTTTATACTAGGTCATTGTATCAGTTCACATTCCACAATTTCAGACCTAGTTTTTAAACGTGGCCCTCAGTATATGTTTACAACATATTTAGCTCTAACTTGAGATTAAATATTGTATTCATGTTTCTATAACTTCCCAGATTATAGAAATGTTTTAGCTCATGATTTTGTAATTTCACTATACCTTAAGTCTTTATGTACAAACATATTTTAAATATATATTTCAATAAATGGCATATGTCCTTAGTTTTAAAGAATGTTTTAAGTATTTTCATGACTAATTCCTGTCTTACATACTCAATATATTCCAATGTACTGATAGCATTCCTGTTCTGCCTATATTTTTCATGTGATGTAGATTTTGGTGCTTAGTAATAGATTATTGACAAGTAGTAGCATTCAACCAGCTGGGTATGAACTCTCATATTTTGAGGAATCAAGTCAGTTGTAGTTGTTGTATTTAATTTTCTTATGCTTAACTATTGATTAGGGATAGTTAGGGGTCATATCCTGATACCTATAGTTAGTATTAGTAGAGGCTTCATAGATAGTCAAATACATTCATTGTATGTAGTCTCAGTTCTCTATTCTTTTAGATTATAGTGTTGTAAACTTTGAACAAAAATGTATTGAAATAACTTACCTCATGACTATGCTTTTACTCAGTCAGTTTAGCTTTTATATATACAATTCAAATCAGTTGCTTAAGCAATATTACAGTACATAGGTTAGCTTGCGATCATTTGTGGTTCTAAGTACAATATTATAACTAGGGGGTAGTCTCGGGTTGTGATAAACTTTGTTTCATAGCACACGGTTCAAGTATCCTAGGGTGTCCTTGAAGCTGTGTCAAGTAGATTCTTATAGAATGGTACAAAAAATTTTACTCTTTTCTTCAAGAGGCAACAAGGCATTTAAGAAATGTCTGTCTTCGTTTATATCTCAGATCGTGAAGTAAAGATATCCTCTAAGAAACTTATACAGATTATTACATCGCTCCATTTATGACATATCTACCTTATTTATGAGGTAATAGAAACAATCAAGCTTTAATTTGTACTGAGAAAGTTTTCTTAGATAGTTCCTACAGACAATTATCAGACTGCATGTAGATTCCAAAGGATCTAGTCAGTGCCTTTAAGTTCTACACTTTGAAAATATTTGTTCTTATTTATGAAAATCGTGCATTGAAGCAACGATTAGAAACATAGAGAAGCTTGTTAAGGTTGAGTATGTTCACAAATGAATTTCATATGGATTAGTGTTTAATGATTCCTATTCAGTAGTAGTAAGTATATATTAGTGCATGAGACATTGTGTAGTTGTCCATGTTAAATGTTAGAATCTAAGATTGAATTATTGATGTTCAAGTTAATAGATAAAAGAGTTTGGAACTATAAAAGGAAAAGGTATGTACTCAGGGCATACCTAGAGTGACTCAAGCTCAGGGGTCATAGGTTTCTGACCCTACTGCTACATCATCTACTACCTTCTCTCCATCGAGAGCTTCTATCCCTACAGTGGTAGGGGGTCTGCTAGACGAGGCACCTGTAGTCCTGGCTTTCAAAGCCTCCTCCTATCTCCTATTGTCTGCTAGGGACTCCATTCTTGCTTTCTTCAACTCTTTTTTTTCACCCTTCTTTTTCACTATTCTTTCTTTCTCGCTGTCAGGATCTTCTCTATTATCTTTGCCCTTCTTCACCCTCTTTTTTATTTTTATGGTAAATCTCCTGTGAGGTCAAGCATTGGAATTTACTTCTCAGATTCATGCATAGCCGAATCTGTTGGCACCATAAATTGGTGCTACTACAACACCCCAACATCTTCTTTTACCTTGTTCAAGGCCGCTCTAAATTTAGTAAGATCAGCCCCTGACATTTCTTTTTCCCATGCTACAAATATATTCTCCAAATCTGCAACCCATCCTGGAAAAGTTACAAAAGGCTCAAGGGCAGCCATGATTTTCTTGTCTACTGCAGCGAAAAACTATTTGGTAAAAATATATAGTTGTGCCTCACACTATTTGGCTTGTTTGGCCACTTTTCTAATATCGATAGGATGAAATACAAATCCTGCTAATGCTGTAGGAGTTGAGGGATTGGGTTCATTCTCAGGTACTAAACCTGCTTGTGCTAAAAAAGTTGTTTGCACAGTCTTAGAATCTTACACTTCTATATTAGGTGTTGAACCGACATCTGTAATTGGAGGGTCTGCTTCTACCTCTACACCTCTATCAAGTCTCAGCCCTGGCTAATTTTGATCATACCATATGGGATTATCGGTTTTTCGAGCAGGAATGCCATCATCAACCCCTGCAATCTCTGGCACATTAGCAGCTCGACACAACTCTATTATAAGATAAGGGAAAGGATAAGCTATGTAAATTCTTGCCATTCTAATCTTCATCTCATCAACAATGATTTTCCCAAAATTAATGAGGAACTTCTGAACCATTCTTGCTACTAAGATAGCTGGGTTGTCACCCAGAATGTTTTCTCCATTAGTGGGAATCAACCTGATACGCACTACACCCCACTAAAACTTTGGCTCGTAAGTCAAAGAGGACATATATTCTCTTATTTGGGTTGGTCACCCATGCTAGTTCCCCTTCAGCTATAATGTTGGGCAACCACAAATGTTGATTTGCACAATTCTTAATCTGAGCATAGACTGATAGTGATGTGGCATGAGGAGTGAAGTTGGGGTTATGCAAGAACCTGTTGATGGTTCTGATTGACATATCTACACTTACGCTCCTTAGCTGAACTCTCTCCAATAGGGGCTACTCTACAACTCTTGGAACTTCTTTTCCACTTCAGGATACCTACGCATACCTTTGGTGATAATCCTCATTTCTTCATGAATCAGTATTTTAGTCTTTCTTCTATCAGTTCTGTGGAGCCCAGCTGTTAAGATGCCCTTTGCTTTGGGAATTTGCCAACTAGAATTGTCTCAAACTTTGGGGTTCTTACATTTGATAAGTGTTCCCAAAATTAGAGACTCCTCATCATCTTGTTGTTCAGTGGACGAGGATTCATATGTTGTTCCCTCAGACTCAAGCTCCTCAGACCCTTCGTGTTCTTCCTCTTCAGATTCAGCATGTTTAGACTCATGCTGCTCATGTTTAGAATGTTTAGATGCCTACTGCTCAGAAGCATTTGTTGTTTCAGTATCCTCACTATCCTCCACCTCAACTAGTAGGGGTGGTGGAGGCTATTTATGGCTTTTCTTCTTTTTTTGCTTCTTGATCATAGGTTCTTCCTCATCATAATCAAACTCCTCATCGATGAGCTTCCGGGACACACGTTTCTGTTATTCATTCTTTGTAAGCATAGGGCTCTTTCCTTTGGTTTCCATTATAGGGTTTCTATCATAATAGAAAAACCATTAATCAATCCTCAAGAGCCTAAGCACAAACATATTAATCATTTCAGCTTCACATCCTTTGAAAAGGCTCATTCATGCTTCAGGTTCCAGGTGTGATGACATTTCTTAATAAGTCGTCCTGACTGTGATAGATTATTATAATTTTCATAAGACTTAGACAAAACCTGCAAATCTTTATCAACTTCTGACGATATTTCTGAAAACCCATCATAAATGAGATGGCCTATGACAAATGTCGTCAACTCTAAATAGAACTTCATTCTTAGTGGCCTTTGACAACATTTCTAATAAGTCATCACAGTTGTGATAGCTTATCATGAATGTCTTCAGCTCTTATCAGAACCCACTTTTGATTTTAACTCAATTTTTGGTCCCATTATTTCTCAAAATACATTCGACTTCTGATTTGTGAGCTGAATTTTAAGCCTTAGACTTGCACAGCAAACCCTAGTTCCGAATTTCAGCCCCTTTTCCAGTTGTACTTAGTTTAAGTCTATTGGGAACTTTGGTTGTCATCACTCTATCCCTTACCACTTGAAAAGAAAATTCAAATTTAGAGCATACCTGATGGGACCCTTCAATGTGATTACACACATAAAAGGAAGTAGAAAGAAATTCTTGATTTTAATTGCAAACCCACAAACAAGGAAACTTGCTTTTTTTTTACTTGGAATTTTTTTTGAATAAGGAAATAAAATACTCTAAATATTGAAGGGAAATAACTTAAAAGAAAGTAAAAATAAGCGGGAAGGAAGAAAGGTTCGACTGGGCCTGGGTCGGATCTTTATAATTGGCCCAGATTTGGTTGTTAAGTTACTTTTTGATGACATATTATGATAGCTTGTCATAGGTGTGACGACCTATCACGGATGTCGTCACCCTTAGCCGAACTTGAATTCAAAATTTGCCTCTTTGATGACAATATCACAGTTTTGACGGCTTATCATAAATGCCGTCAGGACCTTTTCTGTTGATTTCATGAGTTTTCCACCTTCAGTGAACTAAATCCTAACTAGAAAAATAAAAACTTTACTGGAATATAAAATTTTGGGTTGCCTCCCAATAGCGCCTGATTTACTATCGCTTCAACTCCCTTTAACAATTTCTCCATCATGTCCTCCATGGATATCTTTCTAGAGCTAGTTGCAGCAGTTTCCCAATTTCTAGAAGGAACACTTAAACCACTCCTGTCATTATTGCTTCTCTAGTTTCATTGCTCCCTATATTTGTAACCAGGCTTGTCATAAATTTTCCAACCTTGATTTGCTTGCCTATTGCCTCAGAAACCCCGTGATTATTAACATAATTTGCCTCTTCTTTAGGTTCCATATAAACTCGGTCTTGAGATGTTATATCTTTTACTTTCTCAGTCTTCCCTGGCAATAAGTTCTTGTTAGAAAGTCCATCTGAGTCTTTAGATGGGCCATGTCTTGATCCTTCTCCTCATCTCTCCTTCATTGTTCAGCAGACATAACAATAGAAATAGTGGGGCTTGCTACCACAGACTCTCGGGTATGCCATGTGCAACTCTATTTGGTCATCCTATTTATCATATCTGAGGCATCTTGAAAAGATAGATCAACAAAAGAACCACTAGCAATATTATCCACAGTTAACTTTTTTATAGAGTCTAGGGCCCTATATAAAGTCTCTATCAAGTGTAAGTCTGTCATATTGTAGTTCGAACACTTTGTTAGCTTCTTCTTGAATTTCTCCCAAGTCTTATGCAAAGCTTCAGTAGAAAGCTGTCTAAATTATTGATTTCGTCCCTCAACTATAACCTCCTGTAGGGTGGAAAAAACTATTCCAAGAATGCTTCTTTCAATTGCCTCTAGTTGTTAATGGAATCAGGCGTAAGCTTATTCAGTCAGAATGTTGCCTCCCCAGACAGAGACAATGGGAACAACCACAACCGAATATTATTTTCGCCTACTCCTGGGTTTTTAAAAGATTTGCAAATGGTGAGAAAATTCACCAGATGGAGGTTCGGATCATCTCCGGGAAGGCTACCAAACAACCCCTTCATATTGAGGAGTTGGATCATATTACTCGTAATGTTGAACTTATCTCCAGGTACCAATAGTGGAGAAATAATTACACCCGTTACACCTGTCCTGCCTATGCCACCATCATCATCATTCAGATCATACTGCACCGACTGGTACTCTAGTCTTCTTTGGAATGGACGGTTCCAATTAACATTACATTGCACTTATGCAGCTATCTACTCTGCACGTCTAGGTTTACTAGGGTTCAATAACTCCTTGTCGCCAAAATCTTCATCCTCACGGTTTGGATGTCGTGTATGTTGCCTGACATTTTGCGCATTCACCTGAGCTCTAGCTAAGGCTACCAGTCTGTCAGCCTTTTGCTGTTATGCTATTCTTCCAATTCATTACAGTTCTGGATTTAGTGGTAATAATGTTTCTCTGAAACTTTAGATTCTTGGCATACACTATAAAATCCAGTAAATAAATAAAAACAACAAATAAACATAAATCTAGGAAACTTAATTAACAGTCAATTAGCGCATACAAACTTCAAGTTACAACCATATTCCCCAGAAATGGCGCCATTTCTTATAATGCTAAAATTATACTCTTGAATGGGTGTAAGCGATCATTGTCAATATAAAACCCAAATAAGTTGGGTTCGAATCCCACAAAGAATATGGTCTGAACTTAAGTTATTTGCTATTTAATCCACTGATAGTTTAATGTTTCCTGAAATGGGGGGGGTTAGGTTTAACAAGTTATTGTTTGTCACTTTACTTTTGGTGTTTGTAAATCAAGAGTTTATGAAATAACCAGAATTATGTTCACTAGGTCTTCCGGTACATGACAGATGCTAAAAGTGGTTCAAGATTGTCACGGTGGGTAGGATAACAAGCTATGTTTGTCGATGTTATGCTTAAATGTCTCTCGACCTACTTAAGAATTTAATTCCCTAATCCTCTCGAACTTAGGAAATTTCTATTAGATTTACCTCAGGTTAACCAACCTTGGTACAACGCTGATTATTAAGTGAAGTATTTCTGAGTCCCTGTTGATAATTCACTTCCTACTATATTTGATTTCTTTCTCAAGCAAATAAAAGCAGGTGTGTCTGTTGTTTGCAACCAATAGACGTTAATTAAAACTTCAGAATTATCAAGAAATCCTGCCACCCTTTGAATCTTGAATACTTAGCACCTCATCAAGACCTAACCCTAGATCCTATAACTCAGATTAATGGAGTTTATCCACTCAAGATGTAATGAACGAAACACATAATTGAATTCATGATTTGGAAGATAAACTTATAGAGATGAATAATAACTAGTGAATCGTAGATTAAATCACAAAGAAAAAATCCCAAAATACTGATAATAATCTCTCAGAAATTTCAACTTGTTTGCTTCATTTCATGTTGGTTCTCTATCATATCAGCTTAAACTGCATAATCAAACATAAACTAAGAAAAAATAACTAAAGTTTCTCAAGACTTTGCAATTATTTAGAGTTAAAAGCCTCAAATATGTTAGCATATTCTTACACATCAGTAGTGAAGGCAACAAATATTCCTTTTCCAGTGACCCTTAAAAATTTTATGTCATTAGATATCACTTTAAAGTTCTAAATATCCATTTGTACTAGGGATATTTCAGTTGAATTATAAACTTTTTGTATGATTCAGTATGTACAACCAATAATCCAGTTTAGCAATCAGACAGATTAGCTCATATAGTTTTCCATTTTTTTCATCTAGTTTTACTATTCAAAGTTTCATGAATATGCCTATTCTATGGGGTGATTTACTTACATTCATGATAATTGGGAATTCAGTTGAATCCTTACTCTTAGTCTAAATCTGTCCCACTCATAAAGGATATCAAAATTCAGAAATCGGTATCATGTTAGGTATCCAACTTTAAAATTCAGCTGGGTAGTACTAGTGAGTTCCTAAACTTTTAAACTAGTCAATTTTTAGTTGGAAATTTACTCATCATATACATATTCATATCTTAGAATTCTATGTCAGGGATTGAAGCTCCTTCCCTATCCTTTTAGCCATGTCAATATTTATTCAAGGACGAATGATCCCAAGGGGGAGATTTTGTAAAACTCCAAAAAACCAAGCCAATATATTTCATGCATTATGTTGCTACAAAAAACAAACCTCATATTTAAGTTCATGCAAAAATCAAACCTCATATTTTGTTAGTTTTATTAGTGATTTATACACATATTGAGGTCACAAATAGCTTCTAGCTTATAGATAAGTCAAAACATTCCTTAGCGATTAAATTCTTGTGAAAAATATTACTTTAGTTAGCTTCAAATGAGCATAACTTTTGGGTTACTTAAAACTTTTGCACTCAATTCCACCATCAAAGAGATAATTGAATTATCTTTCTAGTGCTACAAATTTTACCTTAATCTGATATCATAGTAAAATTCTATGGCCAAATTACTGAAGCACTGTCAGAGATGCCATTGACTACGACGCTTATAATGACTCGTTATTACACATCACGGGTTGTTAGAAGGGAGTCATGATATGGGAATTAGAGGATGAAATTGGTTTCGTAGCCACAACTCAAGTCACAACTCATAGTCGTATATCACGAGTCACAAGCTAAGTCATCGGGATTACTTCCAAGAGTTTTCCAAATGGTTTTAAGGGTTTTTTGGTCTTTTCCAACTCTTTTACCCCAAAACTATGCAGTTCAAGATATTTTAAAGTTGAATGTAAAGCCAAAATAACTCCAAATACCTCATTCTCAACACATCACACAAATTACTCAAGAAACATGTGATTTTCTCTTCTCTAAAGCAAGAAATTAAGGCTTTTCATCTCCAAGTTCAAATCCTCAAATCCTCCCATACTCAGAATCATGAATTCCCCTTTTTATTGATAAATCATTGAGTTTTGGCTTAAAGTATGAAATTTTCTATTATGATCAACTTTTAATATTATCATGTTTAGTTGCATTAGGCAGAACTGGTGGGTTATGAACACCCAAACCCTAGATAGCCATGCATAAATCAGTTTCATATTATGAGCCATTCAGATCATGCTTGTGCTACTAAAATTAGAATATTATCATGTTTATCATATTTCAGTTCTCCAATTATGTTCAACATTTATCAGTTACCTATGTCATTCAGTAGGAATGACACTTAGATTCGAGTGAAAGCAGGGAAAAATACTTACCAGCCAGTTGAGGACTGGTAACTTAACAGAAGTCCTTAAGTTCCAAAACTACGTTGGAATTATAGGTTATGAGGGGTCACCCACCAGTTAAGGACTGACACCTTAGTCCTTGAGACATCAAGTTTGTGGATCTATGCAATCCAGTGTTGGTATACTTGTCAAGGTACTAGCACCCTTCCTACTGGGGTTATAGGTTGGAACATGATTTTCTCAGATTGGGGTTTGTTATTTATTGTTAGCTCCCACATTCCTCAATTTATGTTCAAAATATTTTTCAGTTTAGATATGCAAGACCTTGTATTAAAATATTTAGTCATTCAGTTTTATATAGTGAATGTTTGTGCTTTGTCATTGCATCAGTTCACATCCCACAGTTTTAAACCCAGTATCATACATGACCCTCTGTTTAGTTTTACAGCATATTCAACTCTTACTTGAGATTAAATATAGTATTCGTATTTGTACAGCTTCCCAATTTACAGAAATATTTTAGTTCATTATTTATAAATTATACTATGCCTTACAGATTTACGTACATATATGTTTTAAATGCATATTTATGTAAATGACATATGTCCTTAGTTATAAAGCATGTTTTAAATATGTAACACCCCGATTTGCTAAACCGGAATGATACACGGCGCTCAACACCCCGTAGGACCACAATTTAACCCATGACTAATATTCGTACCTATATACTGCATAATATAACATAATAATGTGGAAACATGCACTGAAAGTTCATAAGGTTAAGTACTATACATAAGATAGATGAGACAACATCTGTGGGGTAATAAAATACCCAAACAAAACTATAAACACTTAAGTCTGAAGCATAATAGTCTACATCTAGTTTGAATGCCTCTACTGTTTGAATAATTTGAATAAGGAGTTGATGGGACATGTCCCAACTAACTCCAACTAATAACTAATCATTGAAATAGTGGATAAATAATCATTTCCTCAAAGGATGAGGAATCACTTCTATTCTGACTATTGGGATTGGAATCTACTGCTGATCTGGAACTCGTCTCTCTGAATCTATGGTGTAACATAAAATGATAGTACCATAGTGCAAATACATCGGTACAATGGAATGTACTAAATGTACATATGAGGTAGTCTATTTTCAAGGGTTAACATGCATGAATAATGCTAGCTAATTATCTAACATGAATGCGAGAATGCATACATAAATATGCAACTGTAACTAACACTGTGATATCGTGATTACTGAATCTGAATACTGATGACATGACATACTACTAACTGATATAATTGATAATATAAATAGTTGTATCTAAATGTAACTGATAACATGGGTGACTGTATCTGACAGTCCTGAATTTGATGGAACTATATGAGTTCCTTACTATATCTGAGCCGATTGTATCTGACAGTCTCAAATTTGAAAAACTATCTGAGTTCTTTTACTAAGACTGGTACTGAAACTGTGGGAGGTAGTATTTAACTAAAATGCCTCTGATACGCCATTATGGCTGAGTTGGTGTCCAATCTGTAACCCCAATTAGAAGGGTGTCAATACCGCGCCCCTATTAAGGACAAGCTGTGGGTGACCGTTATCTGATAGTGTCCCCAAAAGAGAATGGTGGGATCCTTATCTGACAGTGCTTATCCAACTTATCAACCATTATCGGATAGTTTTGATGTCTCAACCTATGCTTGCTACATAGTTTTGGAATGTAAGGATGACTTCTAAGGAGCATACCCTCATCTGATTGTGCGTATCCCCATCCTTGGGTTCACTTGGTTCTAATTCCTACTCCTTTATTAATGGGCACTGAACATGATTTACTAAATAGAACATGAACTGAGTTACTATGTTCCATTGACTAACAGAATACTACTGATATCTGACAACTGACTGAGTCATAAGATCATGGAGATTTTTCCAGAGTCATAAGACTATCTGAAGTCTAAGGATTCATAGGTTGACTGAGAGTATCATGAAAACATGACATGGCTCTAAGTACACAACTAATGTTTCGGGTACAAGTACCCCTAGGATTTGATGGAAGGAAACTGACAAAGCATGACTTACTTGAATACATAATAATCATCATAATACATTTACTGAAGCATTTCGTCAAACATGTGATAGGAATAAGCTTGTACATACATGGGGATTTCATGGTATCATACTAGTTAGGCATTGTTCCTTCATCTAGGCATTTAATCAAACACTTGGTAGGAATAGCACATGTAGACAACATTATACGACAATTAATAATCATGATTCATCTCTAATTTCGTCATCTAGGGTTTATTCAAAGGTTCACATGAATATACATCTATCCAAATTAATTCCACATAAAATTGATCAACCAACATAGATTTGAATTCAATTGATCATTCTTAACATAAACAAAATAAACCCAACATGAAATTCATAAGGAAATCCATAAACTTAAACTTAGAAAAGAGATTCTTGGGCTTCATTGACGAGAAGAGTCCATGAATGAACTCTACGCATACCTTGGTTCGTGATTTCGTGAAGATTGACGGTGAAAACTTCTTGAATTTGAATCACCAATTGAAATCCTAGATTTTTCTTGGGATAAATTTGAGAGAAAATAGTATATTTTGTGTGAAGAATGGCTAAATCACATGTTATTGTGTTTAAATAGGGGTAGAAAATTGACCCTTTTTAACCTGGATGCGTTATTTAATTTAAGTAAAATTTTCCCGAACTGGGCCACTGGAGCAACGCGGCGTTATCGCATCGTGTCCCTAGAAATTAACAATTAGGAACTTGAGGGATGGTGTGACACAGAACCATCGCATTGCCCCTTCCTTCATGATCTGGAACTTTGGCGTGACGCAGAGAAAATCACGCTAAGACACTGGAAAAAGGAAAATTCTAAATTTAAGTGCTGGCGCGATGCGCCTTAATTGCGGACACCTACTGCAAATTTCCAAATGTCATTTCCTCTTGTGGTGTGGCGCGCCACTAACTAATATGATGCTCTTTTATGATGGGAACTTGAAATAGTCATAACTTCTAATCCAGTTATCGGATTTAAGAGAATCATATGTCGATTGAATGCTTATTAAATTTCCCACATGAGAAAAAGTGAAAATCTTGAAAATTCCTCATGGAATAATTATCATTCACTTTAGAAGCTAATACTAGGAATTCTTGGGATAAAATTTGCTAGAAAATTTTGAGGAATTACAATATCTCCCCCATGATAACATTCATCCTCGAATGAGACGGACTGAGCGAGGAAACAATAACTTGAACATGAACTAAACATGAATAACTGGAACATGATCTCATGACTAATAACCTAAACATAACATACTGAACATGCATATCTGATGCATGTTTAATTGATTCATGAATGCATGACTGAATGTTCTGAAGAACTAAGTTTCTCACATTGAGAATGTATTTATGATGCATAATTATATTACTGAGCTGATACATAAATGCATGACTGAATATGCAATAGTACATGAAACCAAATTTATACAGGGAACATGAACATACAACTAAATACCAAGTTCGTGATGAACACTGATCATGAAACTGCCTAAGCTTAAGGATAACTATTACCTTGATCTTGATCTGAGGTTGCAGAGAAGAGGTGAGGATACTTAGTATGCATGTTTGCTTCTGCTTCCGAAGTAGCTCCCTTGATGAACTGATTTTTGCAAAGAACTTTAACTAGAGGGACTTCTTTGTTCCTCAATCTACGAGTCTAATAGTCTAAGATTTCGATTGGAATATCTTCATAAGAGAGACTGTTCTGAATATCAATGCTCTGAATAGGGACTATAACTAGTGGGTCACCTATACACTTCTTGATCAAAGAGACATGGAAGACTAAAGGAACTATGGCTGGATCTGAAAGCAATTCAAGCACATAGGCTACCTTGCCGAAACGACTGAGAATCTTGAAGGGACCGACATATCGAGGACATATCAGACACCTAATGGAAATTACTAAATGCTATTTCTTCTTTTGTTGCGGTACAATACAAACTAATATGGCGTTGTTTTACAATGGAAACTTGAAACAGTTAGAACTTATTACCTAGTTATCGGATTTAAGCGAATCATATATCGATGGAAAACTTATTGAATTTTCCACATGACAAAAAGTAAAAATCTTGAAAATTCCTCATGGAATAATTATCATTCACTTTAGCATCTAATACTAGGAATTCTTCGAATTAAATTTTCTAGAAAACTTTGGGGTATTACAGTATTCCCCCTTGAGAACATTCGTCCTCGAATGAGACTGACTAAGCGGGGAAATAATAGATGAACATGAACTAAACATGAATAACTAGAACATGATCTCATGATTGACAATATGAACATAACATATTGAATATGCATATCTGATGCATGTGTAACTAATTCATGAATGCATGACTGAATGTTCTAAAGAACTAAGTTTCTCATAATGAGAATGCATTTTTGATGCATAATTATATAACTGAGCTAATACATGAATGCATGACTGAATATGAAATGGTACTTGATACCAAGTTTATATAGGGAACACGAACATGAAAATGAATACCAAGTTTGTGATGAACACAGATCATGAAACTGCATAAGATTAATGAGAAATGTTACCTTGTGCTTGATAAGAGTTGGTAAAGAAGATGTGAGGATACTTGGTACGCATGTCTGGTTCTTCTCCCCAAGTAGCTCCCTCGATGGACTAATTTTGCTAAAGAACTTTAACTAGAGGGTCTTCTTTGTTCCTCAATCTACGAGTCTGATAGTCTAAGATTTCAACTGAAATCTCTTCATAAGAGAGACTATTCTAAACATCAATTCTCTGAATAGGAACTATGATTGGTGGGTCACCTATACACTTCCTGATCAAAGGGACATGGAAGACTAGATGAACTGAGGCTAAATTTGATGGTAATTTGAGCACATAAGCTACCTTGCTTAAATGATTGAGAATATTGAAGGGACCAACATATCGGGGATATATCGAACACCTACTGGAAATAGCCAAATGCTATTTCCTCTTGTGGTGTGTCACGCCACTGACTAATATGGCGTTGTTTTACTATGGGAACTTGAAATAGTCATAACTTCTTACTCGGTTATCTGTGTTAAGCGAATAATATATTGATGGAAATCTTATTGAATTTCCCATATGAAAAAAAGTAAAAATCTTGAAAATTCCTCATGGAATAATTATCATTCACTTTAGAAGCTAATACTAGGCATTATTAGGATTAAATTTGCTAGAAAACATTGGGGTATTACAATATCTCCCCCTTGAAAACATTCATCCTCGAATGAGACTGACTAATAGGGAAATAATAAGTTGAACATGAACTAAACATGAATAACTGGAACATGATCTCATGACTAACAAGATGAACATAACATACTGAACATGCATATCTGATGCATGTGTTACTGATTCATGAATGCATGACTGAATGTTCTGAAGAACTAAGTTTCTCACAATGAGAATGAATTTCTAATGCATTATTATATAACTGAGCTAATACATGAATGCATGACTGAATATGCAATGGTACTTGATACCAAGTTTATTCTGGGAACATGAACATGAAACTTAACACCAAGTTCGTGATGAACAATGATCATGAAACTGCATAAGCTTTAGAAGAACTATTACCTTGATCTTAATCAGAGTTGGCGGAGAAGAGGTAAGGATACTTGGTATGCATGTCTGGTTTTGCTTCCCATGTAGCTCCCTGGATGAACTGATTTTTCGAAAGAACTTTAACTCAAGGGACTTCTTTGTTCCTCAATCTACGAGTCTGATAGTCTAAGATTTTGACTGGAATCTCTTTGTAAGAGAGATTATTCTGAGCATCAATGCTCTGAATAGGGATGGAAGACTTGATAAACTGACGCTAGATCCGAAGGCAATTCGAGCACATAAGATACCTAGCCAAAACGACTGAGAATCATAAAGGGACCGACATATTGGGGACATATCAGACACCTACTGGAAAGTGCCAAATGCCATTTCCTCTTGTGGTGCGGTGTGACACTGACTAATATGGTGCTATTTTACGATGAAAACTTGAAATAGTCATAACTTCTTACCCGGTTATCGAATTTAAGCAAATCATATATCGAAGGAAAGCTTATTGAATTTCCTACATGAAAAAAGTGAAAAAATTGAAAATTCCACTTGGAATAGTTATCATTCACTTTTAAAGATAATACTAGGCATTCTTGGGAGTAAATTTGCTAGAAAACTTTAGGGTATTACAAAATATTTTAATCAATAATGTATATCTCACATACTCAGTACATTTCAAAGTAATAATAGCATACCTCTTCTACTTATATTTTTCATGTGATATAGATTTTGGTTCTTACTATAGGATTATAGCCAGTAGATCATAGAATTTATCCAACAGGGGATAAGTTATCATATTTTGGGGATTCAAGCTTGTTGTAGTTCTTGTATAATATTTTCTTATTCTTCTAAATTGATTAAGAATAGTTTGGGGGGGTCATGTCCCGACTACCTATAGTTATTATTAGTAGAGGCTTCATAGATAGTTAGTCAGAGTCATTCTATGTACTTTTAGTTCCCCGTTGTTCTAGATTATAATGTTGTAAACTTTAAACATATATGTATTGAAACAACTTACCTCATGATTATGCTTTCAATTAGTCAGTTTAGATTTTATATATATTATTTAAATCAGCCGCTCAAGCATTACTTATATTATTTAAATCAGCCTGCCAAGCATTATGCTAGTACCTGGGTTAGCTTGGGATCACCTGTTATTCTAAGCACCGTGTTACGACTAGGGGTAGTCTTAGGGTCATGACAATTTGACCTAGTTTTTGATTGAGGTTAAAAGTTTTGTGGGACTTGCTAGTTATTATCGTAGGTTTGTTAAGAAATGTGCTTATATTATGTCATGACCTAAGACTTTCCCCTCGTCGTAAAATGGTACTTAGAATCACAAGTGACCCTAAGCGAACCCATGACCTAGAATAACACTAGTAATATTGAAAAGTAATAAAATATTAGAAGAAGCTAAATTGAAATAAATATTGAATAAATAATAAGGAAATATTAAATTTCAACTAAAATTGGAAATAGAACACTCTGATAAACCAACATGCTAAGAATCTAGACATTTTTTCTGAAAGCCTTTAAATCTTAATGAGTTGTTGGGACAAACCCCTACTAATTCCAACTGACTGAAATAAAAGTAGACTAAAAATAACTAACTAATAACTATTCCTCGAATGTTAAGAACTCACTAAAACTGTTGTTGATTGGTAAGGGAATGTGCTAAGTCCAATTTGGGTACTGAGCTTCCAAACCTATATTTTTAGACAATATAGCATAAAAAAGTATGTGATCACTACTTTGAATATACTAAGCATGTGATATGGGAAACCTAACTAGTATGCACTAAACATGAATGCATGAAACATGATAAACCGAATTCCAGACCAAGTATAAATATTTACTGAAAGAAAATGAATAACTGAATACAAGGTCATGTAGGAGACCAACAATCTAAGCAAATCAAGGTCCAACTTATAACCCCAGTTGGATGGGTGTTCACTGCCTTCGCTAGGATACGAGCACTGACTGGAATGGATCCACTAAATAGATATTCCAAAGGACTACGGTGTAAGTTTTCAAATGGTGGGTGACTCCCCATAACCTACGGTGGTCTCATAGTTCTGTAACTTTGGGACTTCTACTAAAGGTATCAGTCCTAAACTGATGGATTAATATTCATCCCTGCGTTCACTCGGTTGCCAAATGATACTGAAAACTAAATTTTTCATTGTAATTACATTCTAAAAATATCAACAGTGGATAATTTAAAGTGGTCAAGACATGTAAATAGATTGATGTGTGAGCAGATGTTAACATATTGGAGGTTTATAACTGAGAATAATTGTAAGGTCTTAAGTAACTTCTATCATTTTTGAGTGTTTTATCTTTGTTTTTGTAGTAGAATCTAAGATGATAGAGAACGAACAAGGATGGAAGCAAAAGAGTTGAAATCTAAAGAAAAAAAAAGAGAAGTGTGGCTGACAACATTCCTGATAAGTCGTTAGCCCTGTGATAAGTTATCAGCTTCATTGTCAGAATTAGACAGAGAATGGACCTCAGCTGAAAGTTATGACGATATTTTGGGATAAGACATCAAGGAGTTGATAGGTCATCAAAATTATCGTTAGTGTAAGGCAAAATATTAGAGATGAGGTAGATAAGTGATGACATTCATGATAAGTCATCAAAGATCTGATAAGAAATCATAATTCATTGACAGCCTAAGGTAGCGAATGTCAAAATTAAAGAGGAGCAGATGACATTTGTGATAAGTCATGAGCCTCCTGATAAGGCATCACAAATGGTGTTACCTGTCCGAGAAATTGTTGCACTCTATGATTTTGTTTCCATAATTAGGGTGAACTATCTAAATTATTGTTTAGGTTTTTCTAATGTGTTCCGAACATCTTTCGATGACAGGTATTTTGTTACTTTTCTCTTTAGTTTCTTGGTTTGAAAAACAATTAACTTTGAAGAGATTTTCATCAATAATTTGGGGATTCCTATTGTGATATAATCTGAGAATCACTAGTTATTATCCATCTTATGGTAAGTTTATCTTCCAAATTATGAATTCATATAGTTGTTCCAATTATTACATCATGAGTGGCTAAACCCCTCTAACCAGAATTATAGGATCTACGGGATAAGTTTTGGTAAGATACTATGTGTTTAAGATTCAAAAGGTAATAGGACTCCTTGATAATTCCAAGATTTTAATAACAATCTATTGGTTGAAAACAATAGATATCACTTGCTTTGATTTGGTTGAGATAAGAAGTCAAATACATTAGGAAGCGAATCATTGACAGGGACTTGGAAGCACTAAAAACTTCAATTTAATAATTGACGTTGTAACAAGGTTGATTAACCTGAGGTAAAGTCTAGTCAGTGAATATAAATTCCCTAAGTTTGAGAGGATTAGGTAATTAAATGCTTAAGTAGGTCAAGAGACATTTAGGCATAACTTTGATAAAGATAATCTGTTGTCCTATTTACTGTGAGAATCTTGAATCACTATTAGCAACTTTCAAGTACCAAAACCCATAGTGAGAATAATTCTAGTTTTCCATAAACTCTTAAGTACAAACACTGAAGCTAAAGTGACCAACAATTATTTTTTAAACTCAAAATCCCTCATTTCAGGAAACATCCAACTATCAGTTGATTAACTCATAAACGACTTAAGTTAACACCATATTCCTTGTGGGATTCCACTCCAACCTAGTTGGATTATATATTGACAATGATCTCTTACATTCTCATTAGAAAGGTATAGTTTGTACGTTATCAAAAATGGCGTCAATGCTAGGCAATACGGTTTGAAATTGAAGTTTTTGTGCGCTAATTGACTGTTAGTCAAGTTTCTTATTTTTCATTTATTTGTTATTTTGCTTATCGTAGGATCTTTGTAGTGTATGCCATGAACCAAAAGTTTTCGAGAACCATTAGTACCACTTAATTTTGAATCGCAATGAATTAGAAGAATGGTAGACCAATAAGAGGATGGCAGATTAGCAACCTTAGCTAGAGCTCAGGTGAATGTGCAGAATGTTAGGCAACAAACACGGCATCCAAATCCTAAGGATGAATATTTGGGAGATGAGGAGTTGCTAAATCCTAGTAACCCAAGGCGTGCAAAGAAAGTAGTTGTACTAGTACAACGTAATACTAATAGAAACAGTCCATTTCAAGGAAGGCAAGACTACCAGCCGGTCCACTATGACCTCAATAATGATAATGATGGAATGGATGAATTAGGTGTAATGGGTGCAATTATTCCTCCACAGTTGGAACCTAGGGAAAAATTTAACATTATGAGTACTATGATTCAACTCCTCAATCTGAGGGGATTGTTTGGTGGCCTTCCTAGGGATGACCCAAACTTGAATGTAGTGAACTTTGTCACCATCTATAAATATTTTGATAACCCAGGTGTTGTTTAGAATGCTATCCGATTAAGGTTGTTTCTGTTGTCTCTGTCTGGGGAGGTAACATTGTGGCTTAATGAGCTGATACCTAATTTTATAACCAACTGGAGGCAGTTGAAAGGAGCTTTCCGTCTTCCAGAAGGGTATATTTGAGGGATGATATCAACAACTTTAGGAAGCTCCCAACTGAAGCCTTGCATGAAACCTGGGTGAGATTCAAGAAGAAGCTGGCACACTGTCCGAACCACAATATGATGAACATACACTTGATGGAAACTTTGTACAGAGATCCTAACTCTGTTATAAAACAAATTATAGATAATGCTACTGGTGGTTCATTTGTTGATCTTACATTCCCAAAGGCTTTAGAGATGCTAGAGAGAATGACCAAACAGAGTTGGGCATGGCATACCAGAGACTCTGTGGTACCCAACCCCACTATTTATATGGGAATGACTGCGGAACAATATAAAAGAGATGAGAAGTGTGACTAAGACATGGCTCACCTAAAAATGCAGATGGATCTGCTAACCAAGCACTTGCTATCAGGCAAGACTGCAAAAGTGAAAGTTGTGGGATCTCAAGATAGAGTTGATATAGATGATGAAGAAGAGAAGAACTATGTTAATAATCAGGGAGATTTTTGAGGCAATGGACAATGGAATCAAGGTTGGAATTATTATGATAATCCAAGTTGTAAAAATAGAGAGCAGGGAAATTAGAGGAACAATAATGATAGGAGCGAGCTCTATGTCCCTCCTAGAAATCGTGAGGATGCTACAACAACTTCTAATAAGATGTCCATGGAGGACATGATGGCTAAGTTTCTGAAGGGAATGGAGGCTATTGACTATGGTATGACTACCATGAAGACCGATCTATCATCTGTTAGTTAGTTGGTAAACTCACACTCCACCACAATCTAACAGTTGGAGTAGCAGATAAGCCAACTCTTCACATCATTTTATAAGAGGATGAGTGGAATGTTACCAAGTGATATGGTCCAGAATTCGTAGAATGATGGGTCATGTATGGAGATTACCACTAGGAGTTGTAAGATGTTACCTGGCCCTATGTCCAATAAAGTCTGAAAAGCTGGATGGTTTTGATGGTCCTCTAGAAAAAGAGAAAAAGAAGGAGAAGGAGGTAGTGTTATAAACTCTCCCAAAACAACCACCTCCCTTTCCTCAATGATTGAAGAAAAAAATGGATGATGCAAAATTCAGTAAATTCATGGCAATACTTAAACAATTTATGAAAGTTTATGAAAGACCTTTTCACAAAGAAAAAGAAGGTTAGCCGTGAGCAGGAGGACAATATCCATCATTGTGGTGTTATTTCCACAACGTCTTTAGTGCAGAAAAAGGTAGATTTGGGAGCATTTACAATGTTGTACACTGTTAGGTCCCTGAACTTTACAAAAATACTTTGCAATTTGGGAGCCAGTATAAACCTAATGCCACTCTCTGGGTACAAGAAATCGGGATTGGGGGATCCTACACCAACGAACTTGTTATTGGGGATGGCAGATAGGTCTGTGAAGCGGCCAGTGGGCATATTACATGATGTATTGGTAAAGGTGGCCAACTTTATATTTCCTACTAATTTTGTAGTCCTAGACTGTGAGGTGGACTTTGAAATGCCCATCATCCTGGGTAGACCATTCCTTGCAACTAGGAGAGTAATAGTGGACATGGAGCTGAATGAGCTGAAGTTCAGACTCAACGATAAAGAAATAAGATTTAAAAGACACTCATCCATGACATAGAAAAGGGAAATGAGTGTTCTCTCAATCGCGGATGTATTCTATAAAGATGGTAAAGAGGTATCAATAGGTTGTCTTGGTGAAGTCGGAGTAGTCAAGATAACCAAGTCGTACCGCAACATTAAATCAGGCGCAACATGGGAGGCAACCCACGACCCTTATGATTGATCTACTCACGATATACCCGAATCCTTAGTTCAATTTTTCTTTGATTTTAAGCTGAGGGTGTAGGGTAAATTGTTGTTGTAAAATTTTGTACCCGACTAGGAGAAATACTAGTACTTAAGGTAGTTAGCTCGTTTTTGTATTTTTTGAGAACCTCTCCAATGGACTGAGTAGTTACTTGTGTGAATTCCATCTAAGTGTCACCACTGTACATCTTTGTATGGGATTAGTTCTTGTGAAAAAATAATCAGTGCTAAATAGCTGCATGAATTAAATAAGTAGTAGCTTGTGATTTACTGGTGTGCCATGTGGGTGTGAGATCTTACTCAGTTCCCATTGTATGTTGAATCCAGAAATTTCCCGATTAGTCTTACCTAGGTTAAAGGATAGGGGGTAGGAAAGGATCATAGGCCATTTTGATATTAGCCCACTATTAGCCTAAATGACCTTCCTTGTATGTAGAATATCCCTTGATCCCTACTTTGAGACTAATTAGCCTATTTTTTTATGACACCTATAACCTTATAGTTTTTATCATAATAAACCTATTTTGGCCCTGGTCCTTGATCTTTGGTGTATTTATACACCTAAGCACCATAACTTATCCATATTTTAGCTAAGTTTAGAGAACAAAGTGCCTAGTTTCTTATGTTTTTACTCTACTTCTAAGTAATTGAGCTAACCAATGTGATTAGTATGATCTCAGGTATTAATC
Organism: Capsicum baccatum var. pendulum; assembly: GCA_030864225.1. NCBI lineage: Eukaryota > Viridiplantae > Streptophyta > Magnoliopsida > Solanales > Solanaceae > Capsicum > Capsicum baccatum. The sequence goes on along the minus strand of CM061558.1, from coordinate 221,610,566 downwards.
AGATAGATGAAGATATAAAAGGACTAAGGAATGTGGATGGTATTTTACATAAGAGAGAGTAGCTGTCTGGACCAAATATGGAACCTAGAAACTCTGTCCAAGACTAGTTTGTCAATTATAATTAGTTCAGGGACTTAAAAGGAAAATATAATAGAAAATATTATTAAAAGTCTTAATGCTGAATTTTTATTTAGAATTAATTATACTATATTATTTTGGATTGGAGAGTGGCGGCAGGAGAGAGACAGAAATGTTTTCTATCTTGTTTACACTATTCGTACACCAACATCATCTTCTAGTTTTTGGTATGATGAATATATTTATGATGCTTTTCGTTTTATTCATGAGTAGCTAAGTTTATTAGTTAGGGTTATGGAAGCCTTGTAGAATACAATCTATTACTTTGGGTTTTGAATTCATTATGCATTGATGCGTTTACATCACACTCTCTTCGTTTATCTTGAATAGTCATGGTTACAATCATAGAGGATATGCCTTCGAACACAACTTGTTCTAAAGAAAGATTGATGTTCGAAAAAGAGAGTAGTGACAAAAAAATAGGAATTCCAATCCCTATTTCATATGTTAATGCCTTAGCAGGATTAACTACATGGAGATTTTGTATTGTTTTTCGTAAATGCTTTTGAGTCGAGAGAACTAAAGTGAATTAGTCCTTGATGGTTGAGAAACACTAGGATTATGTTATTATATACAATATGTTTCTCTGTAAGCACAATGCATGTATGAATTCGTAAATCCTATAGTTAGAAAGTATTGAAAACTACAAGGTGTACATAACCCTAGCTTTCTATTTCTCTGAAATTGAATACTACTACACATATTTCATCTTGTTAAACTGAAACCATTAATTTGTGAACTGAACCAAATCCCCCTATTTATTTTACGGAAATGAATGATTAAAAGTCAACTAATTTGCATACAACTTATTTAGCACCATATTCCATGTGGGATTCGACCCCAACTAGTTGGGTTATGTATTTGACAATGATCGCTTACTCTCTCGTAAGAGAGGTATAATTTGAGCATTATTAAATTTTGGTGCCGTTGCTGGGGAATATGGTTGTCGATTGAGTTTACGTGTGTTGATTGACTATTAGTCAATTTTCCTGATTTTATGTTTATTTGTTATTTTTGTTTGTTACAAGCTCATTGTTGTTTATTTCACGAACCATAAGTTCAGGATAACCATAACTGTCTTTCAATCCTGAAGTTCATCTCATTTAAAGAATGGCTAACCAACAGGAAGCTGAAAGATTAGCCGCTTTGGCTAATGCTCAATTAAATCTATAGAATGTAGATAACCCAGGTCGGGTACCTAATCTAGATGAAGAGGACTTGGGAGATGATGATTTAATTAACCTAGCTAATAGGAGGTGTGAAGCAAGGGTAGTTGCACCTATAAATCGAAATCATCCATTCAGAGGAAGACTAGACCGCCAAGATACACTGTTTGATGTTGACAATGATAAGGACAATTTAGATAAAACTGGATCTACAGGGGAAATCATTCTACCACCACTAGCTCTTGGGGTAAAATTCAATATCTCTAGTACTATGATCCAGCTACTGAATCTGAAAGGACACTTTGGTGGATTACCTGGTGATGATCTAAATCTACATTTAGTGAATTTCATCAATATTTGTAAGTCATTTGATAATCCTAGAGTGGGACAAAATGCTATTCGTTTAAGATTGTTCCCACTATCTCTGTCTAGAGAAGTAACTAAGTGGTTAAATGAGATAACTCCTGATTCAATAACAACTGGAGGCAATTGAAATGAGCTTTCCTAGAAAGGTTCTTTCCGCCCTCCAGAATGTTACAATTGAGGGATGAGATTAGCAACTTTAGTAAATTGGCTAATGAAGATTTGCATGAGACTTGGGCGAGATTTATAAAGAAGTTGACTTAATGCCCAAACCATAATATGAATGATGAACACTTGATGGAAATATTTTATAGAGCTTTGAACTCACTTACAAAGTCAATAGTGGATAATGCTGCAGAAGAAGCTTTTATGGAGCTCACCTTTACTGAGGTTGCAGACATGTTAGAAAGGATGACTAAGTCATGTAGAGCTTTGCATACCACAGATTTTGTGGTAGCAAGCAATACTGGGTCTAGTGTAATATCAGTAGAGAAGCATTGGAAAAAAAAGGAGCATGATCAGGATATGGCTCACATGAAAACCCAAATAGATCTGCTCACAAAATATTTGTTGTTAGGGAATATAGAAAAGGTAAAATCTATGGGGTCCCACAGTAAGGGAGCTAAATCAAACACTGAGGAAGAGGCTAACTATTTATATAACTAGAGGGTTTCCAGACAGGTGGTCAAGGAAATCAAAGTTGGAACCATCAAGGAGATTGGAAGATTAAAAGTGACAAAGTGGACTGTATGTACCTCCTGGAAGCCGTGATAATGTAGCCCATTTCAGGAAAAAAGTCCATGGTGGAAATGATGGAGAAACTATTAAAGGGATTTGAGGCGACAAATTCTGGGGTGACTACTATAAAGAGTGACAAATCTTCCATGAGTAAACTAGAAAATGTACTGTCAATCGCTATTAGAAAACTAGAGCAGCAGATGAGCCAATTATCTGCAGCATTCAACCAATGATAGAATATGACTCTATTAAGTGATACCGTTCAAAATCTGAGGACTGATGGATCATGTATGGCAATTAACGCTAGGAGCGGTAAGATGTTGTCTAGTCCAGGATTGGGAGCATCCTCTCATAATGATGCAGTTGAAATAGATTGGGAGATGGTTGATGAATCTTCAATAGTACCTATAGAGTTGGGAAGTTCAAAAAATAAGAGTGTGGAAATGGAACAACCACCTAAGCCAAAGTATTTTAGTTAAGTGTAGCAAGATATAAGAAAGGAGGTAAAAGTTACTCCAACTAAAATCCCAAGGCCACCACCCCCATTTTCACAACAATTAAAAAAGAAAGAAGATGATGGCAAGTTTAGCAAATTCATGGGTATGTTGAAGCAATTGACAGTCAATGTGCCCTTAGTTGAAGCACATGAATAGATGCCCGGATATGATAAGTTTATCAAAGTCCCATTGATAAAGAAAAGGACTATGAGATATAAATGGTAGACAATCTTCATCATTGTAATGTAACTGCTACAAGATCTATTGTCCAGAAGAAAACTGATCCAGGAGCATTTACTGTTCCATGTACGATTGGATTGCTAAAGTTTAAAAAGGCCCTTTGTGATATTAGGGAAAGTATAAATCTTATTCCATTGATGGTTTTCAAGAAACTGGGTTTATAATATCCTACGCCCACCAATATGCGGCTTCTAATGGTGGATAGATCGGTAAAAAGGCTGATTGGGATTCCACATGATGTACTTGTAAAAGTTGTGGATTTTATATTTCCTGCCGACTTTGTAATTCTTGAATGCGAAGTGGACTTTGAAGTACCCATAATTTTTGGTAGGTTGTTCTTAGAAACAGGGAGATTGTTAGTTGACATGGAGCTGAATGAGCTAAAATTTAGGCTCAATGAGAAAGAAGTTAGTTTTGAAGTATGTCGGTCTAACAAAAGGAGATAAATGTCTTCTCTATTGTTGTTTTATTCTACGGAGATGAGCGAGATGTACCAGTTAAAGATAGGTTTACTGTAGAGACCATAACTGGTTTGGTTGGACATGCAACTAAGGATGTGAGTGACTTCAAAGTGTTTTGACTAAGAATGAAGCATTTTATTGATCCAAAAAATTTGGTACAAATGGTATCATCGATGTATCTTGACGAAGTCTGAGTATTCAAGATAATCGAGTCATGTCGCGACATTAAATCAGGTGCTTCATGGGAGGCAACCCATGATTTTATTTTTATTTTATCATGTTAAACAAAAATGCAAAAATAAGAGCCGAGCCATGACCGAAACTATGGCACTTGGTGGGAGGCAACCCATCCTTCTAATCATTTTTGTTATTTTTAATTAAGTGTAGGTGCATGAAGTAATAAGGAGGATATAGGTACCAAATTTGATTTGGAATTGAGCCATGTGAATGATGGTAAGTTTAGGAGTGATAGGAACATTACAGGTAAGTTGGAGTGGTCAAATGTGTAAAGCTCAAGTATGATTCGCATTAGAGTCGTGCCTCAAATTATGTTAATCCGACCCCAAAACATTTTTGGTTCGACTTTATTTTGTGACTTTCAATGAGGTATGTTGTGGTAGCGTAGGGATAGGGCCTAGAGGACAAATTCTGAAGCCCATCACTGACCTCGATGGGGGTGCAGGAGCAAAACCTACACAGTACGGACCTTTCTCAAGGCTTTATACAAAGAATGGGGTGCATGACGTCCAAGTTTTCATAGACCATGGTAAATCCACCACCTAAAAATGCTTCATAAGTTTCCCTAAACACATTGCTTCACATAGGCAAAAGTGGGTGGCATGATGTGCGCCGCATACTTTAAGTTATACGACAATATGTGCACCGTACACCTTAAAGTGTGATATAACTTGTGCGTTGCATAAGTCTCTGCACATGTTCACTGTCTCAACTATGCAATACAATGTGCACCACACACTTTAAGGTGTGCGATTACATGTGTGCCGCCCAATACTCCGCACATATTCACTGCCTCAACCGTGCGATACCATGTGTGCCACACAATCTAACTTGTGCATCGCATACCTTCACTTGTGCGATAACATGTGTGTCGCACACCATAATGCATATGCTCATTGTCTTAAGTGTGCAATGCCTAATACGACACACACTTAATGTTGTGCGATAAGTTATGCACTGCACACCTCTCCAATGTTAGGTTAATATCCAACTTTAACATGGGTCAACCCGACCCAGATTTTCATTCTTTTAATAGACTCCACACCCTAAATGCTCAAATTTATCCTTATTTCACCCTTAAGCCGTACAATATTAAGCTCTCACCATTCTTTTTGTCCTTCACTAATCTTCCATCTTTGAGGTAAGTTTTACTTTCTTAATCTGTAGTTATTGTGACTCTATGTTATAGTTAAATGATTTCTTAAGGATTACAAATTAAATTCTTTCCATGGAGATGTCATGAAAGTAATGGTGTTTTGTATATTTTGGTATGGTTAAAAGTGTAGAGTATGATTCTATTTAAAAAGTAATTCATTGAAAAAGCATTGGGGGAATTGAAGTGAGTTAATGGCATTGTGAATAATGTAGGTGCCCCATACCAAAGTGTATATCGGTGAATTCTGAGTACTCAATAATAACACTTAATTGGTTTATATTAAAAATTTAAGTGTGGGATGGTGAATTCACCACCTTCATCTTAATTGTACTTAGTTCTAGTATGTATGGCTAACGTGGATGATATGATGAACATAGGAAAAATGGCTCTGATGATGATCTCAATGGAAGTGGCATGACTCCTAATGTGGATGAGGAGTACTACTAACCAGGTTCTTTATCTTATTATTTGCACTGGGGACAGTGCTGAGATTGAGTGTGGGGTGGTTGGTTACTTGGCTACTTGTTTTGTAAGAACTTACCTTCTCTTTAGCATTCTTCTCCGATAGGACTAGTTATTTTTTTTACTTTGTTTCTTGTTAGATGTTTATTCCATTTATTCATAATTAGGTGCTTTTCTCGATGATGGATGGATGACGACGTCTTAAGAAAAAATTAGCCATTTAAGTGTTGTAACTGTTCTTGTGGATCACATGACATTATGACTTAAGTATGTGATGGATCATTACATTTGAAACACCTAGGCTCTAGTTGTGATTGGTGGTTTTAATTGAATTCATGTAATTATTGGGTTGAGAATCTATAATTCTCCAAATTGAGTTGACCATGTGCTATGAGTGTGTAAGAGTGTTGTATATTCCTTATTGCAACTGATGCTAGAACTTTCCTGGTGTGTGTGCAAACCAAAATAAAGACTGTGAGTTTAGGATATAATTTAGGCATCTCTTTGATAGCCATTTTTCATACCTTCTTTTTACCTACCTTTGTACATTATCTTAGCTATCCCCGTTGAGCCTTTAGCTTGTTCTTTTGTTAGCCTCATATGTAGCCTAATTTGTTCTTTAATAGACCGTAATTTGATCCAAAATCTCCTAACTGCTTTAATGTATAATCAATTTTAGTTAGGAGTTTGACAATAAGAGAAAAAAGGAGAAATTGATGCCCCAAAGTCTAGTTATTAGCGTGAGAAATTGATGTAGTTGGGAGTAGCAAAAATTATTGAAAAGGTTCCAAATTTTATCCCAGACATATTACAATGAACCTGTTTTAGCCCTGGTCCTTCTTGGACATTGTGCACCTCAACTAAGGCAAGTTTCCTAAGTTAAGGGTTGCTATTATAGGGGTGCGTAATGTGAAAAAGGTGCAAAAAAAATATTTGAAAGGGTTGCATACTCCCACCATAATGTTATTAATTAAGCTTAACGAGTTGGGATGAAAAGCAAATCTATGAAGATAGAAGAAGTGGAAATTGGTTGTTAGGGATTGGTCTTAATTGCATTATTTAGTGTATTAAAGCTCTTAGGGAAGATAGTCAATATTTCTGGCAAAAACTGTTCCTACCCATCCTTTAGCCTGCATTACAACTTGTAAAAGACCTATTTGATCCTAATCTTAGCATTCTAATATTAGTGGAGTATTGCACTAAGGGCAAGCATATAGTCATCAGTTGTAATTTGAGAATTCATTGCGAGAGTGAGCGCAAGTTGATTCTTGTACCCATTTTGTTAGAAATTGCATAATTGTGAGTTATTATGGGTAACTTTCTTGTTGTGAGGAAACATGGTTGATGAAGGTTGGGTAATTTATATAATTTCTTTGCTTAAATGTTATGCATGAAATTTCCAAATTAATGAGTCTATTCTTGATGGTAGGTTGTCTCTAATAATGACTTCTGAATCTATTTCTTGTTCATAATTGTTGTGTGAGCCTATTTGAGCATCTTGTCTTCCTTTGTGGGTGCTAAGGCTTGTGTAGTATGCATAAATGGATATGTTGTTCGAGGATGAACAAAGCATTAAGTGTGGGGTGGCGATCTTGGGTGTATTTATACGCCTAAGCACCATAACTTATCCATATTTTAGTTAAGTTTAGAGAACAAAGTGCCTAGTTTCTTTTATTTTTACTCTACTTTGATGTAATTGAGCAAACCGATGTGATTAGCATGATTTTAGGTATTAATGAAGTAGATGAAGATATAATGGGACTATGGAATATGGATAGAATTTGACATAAGAGAGACTACCCGTCTAGACCAAATGAGGCGTCTAGAAACTATGTCCAAGACTAGTTTGTTATTTATAATTAGTTAAGGGACTTAAAAGGAAAATACAACAACAACAACAAACCCAGTGTATTCCCATCTGGTGGGGTCTGGGGGGGGGGGGGTAAGATGTACGCAGGCCATACCTCTACCTCTAAAGAAGTAGAAAGGTTGTTTCCGATAGACCCCCGGCTCAAGACACAAGATACCACACAAATACAAGTAAAACACCGAGCAAGGTTACAAGAATACATAACATAAATACGACTGTCATAAGTAAAAGAAAAGAAAAGAAAACAGAGGAATGCACCCAGATTCGTACTAAAACATGTAATCACGGAATCATAACCAGGATACTACCCCAGCAAGTAAATCCATACACTAGCGGCCCAAACTGGCCCTAGTCCTCCGCCCTAATTCGCGTCCTCCAGACCTTCTTATCTAGGGTCATGTCCTCGGTAAGCTGTAACTGCTCCATGTCCCGCCTAATGACCTCACCCCAGTACTTCTTCGGCCTACCCCTACCCCGCTTAAAACCATCCAACGCTAACCTCTCACACCTACGAACCGGGGCATCCATGCCCCTCCTCTTCACGTGTCCGAACCAGCTCAATCAGACTTCCCGCATCTTGCACTCCACTGGGGTCACACCAACCTTCTCCCTGATAGTCACGTTCCGAACTCTATCCCCTCTAGTCAGCCCACACATCCAGCGCAACATCCGCATCTCTGCCACCCTCATTTTTTGGATGTGGGAATTCTTAACTGGCCAACACTCCGCTCCATATAACATGGCCGGACGGACTACCACCCTGTAAAATTTGCCTTTAAGCTTGGGCGGCACCTTCTTATCACACAACACCCCCGACGCAAGCTTCCACTTCATCCATCCCACCCCAATACGGTGCGAGACATCCCCATCAATGTCACCGTTATCCTGGATCACGGACCCAAGATACTTGAAACTATCCCTCTTACATACCACCTGTGATTCCAGCTTCACTACCACCTCATCCTCCAGCCTCACGTCATTAAACTTGCATTCCAAATACTCCGTCTTGCTTCTGCTCAACCTAAACCCTTTAGACTCAAGGGTTTGTCGCCACACCTCCAATTTATCATTCACACCCCGTCGAGTCTCATCGATCAGAACTATATCGTCTGCGAAAAGCATACACCACGGCACCTCCCCTTGGATACGCCGCGTCAACACATCCATCACCAAGGCAAACAAAAAGGGACTAAGGGTAGATCACTGATGCAATCCTGTTAAGACGGTGAAATGCTCTGAGTCTCCTCCCGCCGTCCTCACCTGCGTTTTCGCTCCCTCATACATGTTCTTAATTGCTCTGATATATGCCTGCGGGACTCCACTCACCTCCAGGCACCTCCAGAGCACCTCCCTGGGGACATTGTCGTATGCCTTCTCCAGGTCGATAAACACCATGTGCAGATCCTTCCTCCTTTCCCTATACTGTTCCACCAGTCTCCGTACCAGGTGAATTGCCTCTGTCGTCGAGCGGCCAGGCATAAACCCAAACTGGTTTTCCGAGATAGACAAAATCCGTCTCAGCCTCACCTCGACCACTCTCTCCCAAATCTTCATAGAGTGACTCAATAACTTAATCCCCCTATAGTTATTGCAACTCTGGATGTCCCCCTTATTCTTATAGAGAGGGATCATGGTACTCCACCTCCAAGCCTCGGGCATCTTTGCCGTCTTGAAGATTTCGTTGAACAATCTAGTCAACCACCTTACACCAGCCTCTCCAACGAACTTCCAAAACTCCACCGGTATCTCATCCGGCCCCGTCGCCCTACCCCTTCGCATCCTGCGAATAGCCTCTCTAACCTCGTCAACCCTAAAACGTCTACAATAACTAAAATCCCGACACTCCTCTGAGTGCTCCAATTCCCCTAACTCAATAGCTCTAACCCCTTCGTCATTCAAGAGCCTTTGAAAGTACGACTGCCATCTATCCTTAATGTGGCCGTCCTCCACCAACACTCTACCGTCCTCCCCCTTAATGCACTTCACTTGATCGAGGTCACGCCCCTTCCTCTCCCTAGCCTTAGCGAGTCTAAACAACTTTTTCTCTCCTCCTTTCCCCTGTAACCCTGCATACAAGCTCTCGAAAGCGACCGTCTTAGCTGCCGTGACAGCTGCCTTAGCCGCCTTCCTCGCTAACTTGTACTCCTTCCTGTTTACCCGCTTCTCTTCTTCGTCCTTACTCTCAACCAACTTAGCATACGCCCCTTTCTTGGTCCCCACCTTCTTCTCCACCTCTTCATTCCACCACCAGTCCCCCCGATGGTGCCCGGCTCGGCCCCTAGAAACACCCAACACCTCACTTGCATTCTCCCTAATACACCTCGCCGCCCTATCCCACATACTATCCACGTCCCCCCTACCTTCCCACACCCCCATTCCCGCCAACTTCTCCCCTATCTCCCACGCCTTCACTGGCGTTAAGCCGCCCCACTTAATTCTAGGTCTACCCTCCTTACATCTCCTCTTTCTATTCTTCTTTAAACCCAAGTCCATAACCAAGAGCCTATGTTGGGTCGAATGATTCTCGCTCGGGATAACCTTACAGTCCTTACACAACACCCTATCCCCTTTCTGAAGCAACAGAAAGTCAATCTGAGTCCTGGCTATCGCGCTTCGAAAGGTGATCAGATGATCGTCCTTCTTCGGGAAGCCCGAGTTCACCACCACCAGTCTAAAGGACCTCGCAAACTCCAATAGAGTAGTCCCCTCTTCATTTCTGTCCCCAAAACCAAAACCACCATGCACATCAGCAAAGCCTCCCGGTAACGCCCCGATGTGCCCGTTGAAATCTCCTGCTACCACAATCTTTTCTGAGCTAGGCACGCCTCTCACCACCTCCTCCAAAGCCTCCCAAAACCGCCTCTTCTCCTCCCCCTCCGAACCCACATGGGGCGCATAAACACTACACACGTTCAGGGTAAACCCCTGGGTGACCAACTTAATAGTCATCAACCTATCGTTGATCCTCTTCACCTCTACGACCTGACCTCTGAGCTCTTCATCTACTAAGATGCCAACTCCATTCCTACGCCTCTTGCTCCCAGAGTACCACAGCTTGTAACCATCCACATCCCTAGCCTTAGACCCTACCCACTTGGTCTCTTGGACACACGCAATATTGATCCTCCTCTTCCTAAGGATCTTCACAAGTTCTATAGACTTACCCTGAAGGGTCCGTATATTCCAAGACCCAACTCTCAGCCTACCACCGCTATCCAAGTGCCCGCCTCTACCACCCCCGCCGGCAAACCTTGGACTCCTTCCCACTCTCGCACTTTCCCCATCCCCCACAACTGCCCCACGCCCCAACCCCCTCGAACATGACCCTATCCAACCATTACCGCCCACAGCCACTACTATGAGAAAATATAAGAAAAAATACTCAAAGGCAAGACAAGGACCACAGCAACAGCAACAACAGACAACAGAGAATATCAACAACCGACAATAGACAATATCAGCAACAGCAGATAACCGACAGCAGCAGCGACCACAGCAACAACAATAACAGCAATAACAGACAACAGATAATAGGCAATATCAACAAATCGAAAATGCAAGTGAAGGTACAAAGGATAGTACTAGCACAATACGAGGAATAAATAATGAAATAAAAGACTGAAATGAAATACCAACGGTTAGAAGTCACCGGGTTACGCTTGTCGGCGAAGTCGGAAAACCAAAACCCAGCGTAGACCGGGTTCCGGTGCTGAGATGAAGCTGCAGCTGCTGAAAACCGCGGCTTCCAGCGACCGAGCGGCGTGTGTAGACGGGGCTGCGGATGCCGGAGACCAGTCGACGGCTGGCCAGCGACCGAGCTGCTGCGGGGGGGTCGGCGCCGGAGATCTGGGCCGGTGGGACCGGGGGTCGGCGACAGAGATCTGGACCAGGGGGCCGGAGATCTGGGCTGGAGATCTCGGTCGGGGGTCGGCGCTGGGGTCGGCGATCGGAGCCGGAGACGGGGCCGAAGATCTGGTCAGGGATCGGCGCCGAATGCCGGAGATCGGGTCAGGTCGGCGCCGGCGACGGAGGGCCGGGGAGAGGGAGAGAGGGTTTGGGGAGAGAGAGAGAGCCGTTGGAGAGAGAGAGCCATTTTAAATATTCAGCAGTTGCATGAAGAGAAAATATTATTAAAAGTCTTAATGCTGAATTTTTATTTAGAATTGATTATTCTGTATTATTTTGAATTGGAGAGTGGCGACTTAGCTTGAGGAGAGAGAAACGTTTTCTCTCTTGTTTTCACTATTCGCACAGCAAGATCATCTTCTACCTTTTGGTATGATGAATATATTTATAATGCTTTTTGTTTAGTCATGAGTAGCTAAGTTTATTAGTTAGGATTATAGAAGCCTTGTAGCATCCAATCTATTACTTTGGGTTTGAATTCATTATGCATTAATGTGTTTACATCACACTCTCTTCGTTTATCATGAATTCTCATGGTTGCAAACATGGAGGATTTGCCTTAAAACACAACTTGTTCAAAAGAAAGGTTGATGTTCGAAAAAGAGTGACAAGAAAATACGATTTTCAACCCCTATTTCATATATTAATGCCTTAGCAGGATTAACTACTTGGAAATTTCATATTCTTTTTGGTAACGCTTTCGAGTCTAGAGAACTAAATTGAATTAGTCCTTCATGGTTGAGAAACACTAAGATTATGTTATTAAATACAATACATTTATCTATAAGCACGATGCATGTATGAATTCGTAAATCCCATAGTTAGAAAGTATTGAAAACTACAAGGTGGACATAAACCTAGCTTGCTCTTTCGGTGAATTTGAATACTACTACACGTATTTCATCTTGTTAAACTGAAACCATTAATTTATGAACTGAATTAATTCCCCTTATTTATTTTACGAAAATGAACAATTAAAAGTCAATTAATATGTATACAACTTAATTAGCACCATATTCCCTATGAGATTCGACCCTAACCTAGTCGGGTTATATATTTGACAATGACCACTTACTCTCTTATAAGAGAGGTATAATTTGAGCATTATCAGTCCTCCTTAGACACTGTGCACCTTGACTTAGGCAAATAGCCTAAGTTGAGGATGGCTATCATAGTGGTGCGTGATGTAAAATGAGTAGAAAGAAAGGTAGAGTAAACTAAAAGAATGAAAAGTTGGGTGCGGTAGAAAAGAGCAAGAAAAGAAAAGTTTTGAATAAGAAAAGTAACTGTAGAAAAGACCACACCCATCCTAAATAAGTGTGATCAAGAAAAGAGAAGAATAGAAAAAGGCTAATGAGTGAAACCCCAAAAATCTAGTGCAGTGTCAAGGAGGCTTAGTCACTTTAAATATCATCGAGTATCATACCATCCTCTATCCTATATTACAAGCTAAAGAGAAGACCTATAGTGATCCTAGCTGACCTGTCTGAAGATCGGGGTAATGTAAATAAGGGCAATCCTATGGTATTCGGCATACATTGATTGGAACTTCATTCTGACAGTAAGTGTCTTATGATTGTCCCCATGGTTATATATGTGATGTCTGATATGAGTAAAGGGGGATTTTTTTTTAGTGAGGGCACACTCGTTGTATTTCTAGTTACTGACTTGTTTGGATAGTGTAAACTTGATGCATGCATTGGTGTGTTGCTGAGTTGGTGCCATATCTTAATTCCTGTGTGTTGCAGTGGTGTTCTTTAATAATATACACAGTTGTTCTTGAATTGAATGACCTTGGAGATGGTGAGGATGTTTGAGATGATATAGATGATTGACTACCAAATGTACCTGGTATTCTCTTAGTTATGTTTGAGTTGCTTGAGGAAAAACAATTGTTTTAAGTTGAGAGTGTTGATGTGTGAGCTGATTCAAACATATTTGAGGCTTTTAACTGAGAATTATTGCAAAGTCGTAAGCAACTTTTCTCATTTTTGAGTGTTTTATCTTTGATTTTGCAGTAGAACTAAGATGCTAGAGAACCAGCAAGGATGGAAGCAAAAGATTTGAAATCTGAAGCAAAAAGAAAAGAAGTGTGGCTAACTATATTCTTGATAAGTCATCAGCCTTTTGATAAGTTATCATCTTTATCATCATCCTTAGACAGATATTGGACCTTAGCTAAAAGTTGGGATGATATTTCGTGATAAACCATCAAGGAGTTGATAGGTCAACAAAATTATTGTCAGTCTAAGAAAGAATATGGGAGCTGAGGTAGATAAGTGATGACATTTGTGATAATTCATTAAAGATCTGATAGTATGTCATAGTTCATCATCAGCCTAAGGCAACGAATGTCAAAATCAAAGTGGAGTTGACCACATTTGTGATAAGTCGTCAGCCTCCTGATAAGGCATCACAAATGGTGTCACCTGTCCGAGAAATTATTGTACTCTATGATTTTGTTTCCATAATTAGGGTGAACTATTTAAAGCATTATTTAGGGTTTTCTAATGATTTCCGAACATCTTTTGGAGACACGTATTTTGTTACTTTTCTCTCTAGTTTCTTGGCTTGAAAAACAATTAACTTTGAAGAAATTTCCATCAATACTTTGGGGATTCCTATTGTGATCTAATCTGAGAATCACTAGATATTATTTATCTTGTGGTAAGTTTATCTTTCAAATTATGAATTCATCTAGTTGTTGCAGTTATTACATCATAAGTGGCTAAAATCCTCTAACCCAAATTATGGGATCTATGGGTTAAGTTTTGGTAAGATGCTAAGTGTTTAAGATTCAAAAGGTAATAGGAGTCCTTGATAATTCCAAGATTCTAATCATTGTATTGGTTACAAACAATAGATAGCATTTGCTTTGATTTGCTTGAGATAAGAAATCAAATACAGTAGGAAGTGAATTATTGACAGGGACTTGGAAGCACTAAAAACTTCAATCTAATAATTGACACTGTAACAAGGTTGATTAACCTGAGGTAAAGTCTGGTCAGTGAATATAAATTCCCTAAGTCCGAGAAGATTAGGTTATTGATTTCTTAAGTAGGTTGAGAGACATTTAGGCATAACTTCGATAAAGATAATTTGTTGTCCTATTTGCTGTGAGAATCTTGAATCACTATTAGCATCTGTCAAGTACAAAAACCTATAGTGAACATAATTCTTGTTTTCCATAAACTCTTGATTACAATCACTAAAGCTAAAGTGACCAACAATTATTTGTTAAACTCAAAACCCCCCATTTCAGGAAATATCAAACTATCAGTTGATTAACTCGCAATCGACTTAAGTTCACCCAATATTCCCTGCGGGATTCGATCCCAACCTAGTTGGGTTATGTATTGACAACGATTGCTTACATTCTCTTTAGAAAGGTGTATTTTGAGCGTTATCACTGATATATACGCATGAATCCCTAGGTATCGGGTGTTCATAACCTACCAGTTTTGACTAATTAAACTAAACATGATAATATTATAACGTAATCATAATAGGGAATTTCATAATTCATGTCAAAACTCAATGATATACCCCATCATGGGGATATTATGATTTTAGTTATGGGAATATGATACTTTTAGGAGAAAATATGTACTCGTATTTTATATACAATATTAAACTGAAGAAAACTAAGAAAACTCCTATCCGACTTTGAACCCAAAACTTAAAAAGAGAATATGAACTGGTGAACTTATGAAGTATTTGGGACTTAATGGGTGGAAGGAATCCATTGATGAAATATGACATACCTCTCGTTGGAAGCATTGGAGAAATCCTTGGAATTTGAACCTAAGATTTAGTATCCCTAACTTTGCCTTTGGAGAAAAATAATTGCTCATTTTCTTATTGTGGCTTGAATTTGTGACTTAATGGGAAATTTGGGGGAAATTAGGCTTATATTCCAACCTTTTGAAAGCCTAAATAACGTGGTTAGGAGTTAAAAGAATGGGAAAAGGCCAAAAATCCCTTTTTAAAATATTCAGTAAATTTTGGAAAAAAATTGTCACGACTCAGACTACAACTCGTTTGGTCAGGTCACGAGTCATGGCCTGAAGTGGTAACCTGAGGACCTAAGCCTAGGGTTATGTCATAACCCGATTTATAGGTCATGATGGCACCTACTATATCACGCCAGAGGTAAGGAAATACCATTACCCAAAGCTAACACAACGGTTTACTTCGGCAAGAAATGTCAACATAGGCCAAAATAAATGAAAAGTTATAAATATAAACAAAGAGATCTAAATAGATAAGAAATCATCATAAGATACCAATCCCACGACCTGGTAGAGTCAGTGCAAGAGAATCTAATGTCAATAATACAACCAAAAACATTTGTAAAATATAGTCTATACATCTATCTCAAATAGTAAAGACTGAATATAAAAGAAAGAAGGAAACTGGTGACTCAGACTCCAAGAGCTTACACAATCTTCGAAATATCAACACTATACAAACATAAATCAACGACATCAGCTAGTACTCAAATTTGCACCAATAGGTAAGAAAGTGTAGTATGAGTACAAAAACAACGGGTATGCAGTAGTCATCGTAGTGCAACTAAGCTAAGTCATGATAAAATATATCCATCATCATTGGACATAATAAGTAATTAAACTAGAGTAACAGTATAACGTAAGGCACTAACACATTCCAATACCATCATGCATAAGTAACAGACATATCGGAGCCATAGCGCATCATAAAGCATAACCATATATAAACACAAGTACAAAGTTGGCTCCCATACGCCAACGGGTGCATAAGTAAAATACTCATCATAGCATCCTATACGATCGAAGAGTACACTCAGGAGAAGCACAAAGGAATTTAACCAACCCATATACAAACCGTATCAGTATTCCACCATGTTCTATATTTATCATCAATCAGACATTTTACCAAACTTTCATAACACAGGCTTGGAGCATATCCTCGAGAACCAGACTAGTCCACTCGGACTGACCATTGGTCTATTGGTGAAAGGTTATACTAAAATAAATATAAGTACCAAAATCCTCCTGAAATGCTCTCCAAAACATCAAACTAAACACTGAGCCACTATCTGAAATAATAGGGATAGGCATACCATGCAAATGGAATACCTCCCAATCATAGATATGGCTTAATATCTCTGTACTGTAGGTCATCTAAATCAAAATAAAGTGTGCGGACTTATTTAAACGGTCCATAATAACCCAAATGCCATAAGAACTATGGGAAGTACGAGGCAAATAACCAATCAAGTTGTAATGCCCCAAATCTGGTACCCGAAATGCTACACATTGCTCATGACCCAAAGGACCACAATCTAACTCATGACTGATATTTGTACCTATATACTGCATAAAATACTTTATAATGAGGAAAAATGAACTGAAAGGCCATAATGTTCCAAAACTAAGACATAGCATCTGATAATAATGTAACATTAGGGAAGAGTATGAAATACCCAAAACAACTAAAATAAGCGATCAGAACATACTGTAGTCTAGAAAACCTCTAAAACCTGACTGTCTAAATAAGGAGTGGATGGGACATATCCCCAACTAACTTCAACTAATAAACTAATTATTAAAATAATAAAATGATGATCATGTCCTCGAAAGATGAGGTCTTACTGCTAACTCTAACAGCTGAGACTGGAATCTACTGATGCTTTGGAGCTCATGTCTCTGAACCTATTGTATAAGACACTATAGCGCAAATTCACAGTACTTTGAATGAACTGGTATGAATGTGAGGTAGGATGAATACATAGGGTTCATATGCATGAATGTAATACCCGTACTTTTCCTAGCTTGAAATTTTTCCCAATAATGTTAGAAGTTTTTTTGAAAGATGAATAAAATTTTATAGACATTGTATTTTCAATATTTTAACTTTTGTTCATGTGGGAAATTCAATAAGATTTCCATCAATACAAAATTTGCCTAAATCCAACACCCGGGAGTAGAGTTAAAGCCATTTTAGTGAGATAGTGTATCACTAGAGCCTTCAGTGCGTCGTGATGATAGTTCAAATAGCAATCATCAATTTTCGGTGTTGCTCCGTGATAGTGGCATATCGTTCCAAACTTCTAGGTCACAAATAAGGGGGCAACGCGAAAGCTTAGCATTGCACCACCATGCAGATTCCCAATTTTCCAATTCCAGTGACTTGGCATGATAGTGGCGCGTCATGCCAAGATGGAAATTGAGAAATTTTCTCAGAAAGTATATACATGTCCCAGGGTTAAAAGGGTCAATTTACCACCCTATATAAGCCTTATAACACTAGATTTGGCCTTAATTCAACAACTTATACTCAATTACTCTTAAAGATTCTTAAGAACAAACCCTAGGGTTTTCATAGAAGGTTCAATTCCAAGGGAATTCATCATCAAATTTCAAGAATAACTTCATCAATATTTGTAGAATCATGAACTAAGGTATACATGTTCAGTCATGGACTCCTTTTATCCAAGAAGCCTAAGAATTTCTTTTCTAAGTTTATGTTTATTGATTTCTTTATAAATTTCATATTGGGTTTGTTTTGTTAATGTTGGGAATGATCAATTGAATTCACATCCATGTTAGGTGATCAACTTATGCGAAATTGATTTGTATAGATTTATATTCATGTGAACCTATGAATAAATCCTAGATGATGAAATTAGAGGTGAATCATCATGATTAATTATTGTATAATGTTGTCTACATATGTTATGCCTCCCATGTGTTTGATTAAATGCCTAGATGAAGGAACAATGACCAACTAGTATGATATCATGAAATTCCCATGTATGTACAAGCTTATACATATCACATGTTTGATGAAGTGCTTCAATATATGAATTATGAATTGTGTTGTTGGTTATATGCTCAAGGAAGCCATGCTATGTCAGTTTCTTCTCATCGAGTCCTGGGGGTACTTTTATTCGATCATTTAGTTGTGTGCCTAGAGCCATGGCATGTTTTCACGATCTCCTCAGTCAAGCTATGATCCATAGAACTCAGTCAGTCATGTGAGTTAGGAAATTTTAGAAATCACGAAAATCTCAGTAACCTCAGTATTCCCAGTTAGTCTCAGTAACTTCAGTATTCTCAGTCAGTTATCATATATCAGTAGTATTCCTTCAGCCATAGAAATTCTGTAACTTAATCCATGCTCAGTTCAGTTCAGTATGTATTTAGTTGGGAGTAGGATTCAGCACCAAGTGAACCCAAGGATGGGGACTCACCTGTTATTCTGTAGAGGGTGTGATCCTTATAACCAATCCTTGTGTTCTAGAACTACGTATCCAGCGTAGGATGAGATGTCCCTATGCCTAGGGCTAATCCATCTCATTTGATTTTACCTAATAGCATGGTCAAATAAAAAGGTCTCACAAACAGAGTAGGGTTTACTCATATGTTGCTTTACTCATGGCGTATTGACACCCTTCTAGCTGGGGTTATAGGTTGGACCCCACTATTTCAAATTTAGGACATATCGGTTAGATGATTACCTCCTATAGTATCAGTCTTAATTATAGTCTCAGTCACAGTCGCAGTCTTAATCTTAGTCTCAGTAAAAGAAATTAGATAGTTCTTCAAATTCCATGACTGTCAGATATAGATAACTCAGATACAGTATAAAACTCAGTTAGTTCTATCAGATTAGGACTTTTAGATATAGTCACCCATGTATTAGTTATTTCAGTTATCAAAGATCATGTTTTCATTAGTTAGCTTTTGGACTATCGAATACAATCAACTAGACCAGTTCTTCATAATTAAAACTGTTAGACATAGTTATTCATGTATCCAAACATAGTATCAGTCCCTTAGTATTTAGTAATATAGTATCAGTCTTTCTCACTCATCAGTGACTGAGATATCTATATTACTAAACTTTGTAGTTAGAACTCAGTATTCAGTCCTATCACGATCTCAGTTATAGTTACGTAGTTATGTGTATATTCTCATATTCATGTTAGTTAGTATTGTTCATGTATATGAAGAATCTTCATTCAGCCTACCTCACTTGTATACTAGTACATTTAAAGTATTGACATATTTGTGCTATGGTGTTTTATACCATAGGTTTAGAAGCACGAGCTCCAGACAACCAGTAGCATCCCAGTTCCATGATCAGAGTTAGAAGTGAGTCCTTATCCTTTGAGGACATTATGATCACATTAGTATTTTAGTTTTTCAATTTTTTCCAGTAGTCAGACTTAGTTAGGGATATGTCTCATCAACTCCTTATTTAGACAGTTTTGAGGCTTTTAGACTATAGCATGTTAGGTAGTTATTTCAGATTTGTTTTGGTATTGTTATACCGCTTTCAGACATTGCTAGTTTGAACCTTATGGCCTTTCAGTACAGGTTTTCATATTTATACAAAATATTATGCAGTGTTAAGGTACAGATAAAAGTCATGGGTTAGCTTGTAGTCCTTCAGGGTAAAGGGCACCGTGTGACATTTTGCTTTAGAAAATCTAGGCGTTGCAAACTTGGTATTAGATCCTAAGGTTTAATAGTGTCCTAGGAAGTCTGAAAAGCTGAATCTAGTAGAGTCTTGTACATGCGTGTGTTGTGCACCCCAATTATGTGCAGAAAGATACAAGATGTTTTAGGAACAGTTTCCCTTGTTTTAGTATTCATGTCATGCCAGTGAGCAAAAGCTCTAATTACACTTTTAGTCTAATTCACTTCTTCCTTTCATTTACAGAAAATGTCTTTAGAATGGACTAATGAAAGAAGAACTAAAAATCAGTCAGCACCTCAGCCCGTCAAAGCAGATTCCCTGGACGAACCCATCTCGCATGTAGAATTCAGGACTGCATTCACTACTCTAGCCAGTTTAGTCGTAGCTCAGAAGGAATGGCTAGCTGTTGGTCCGATTGACCAAGAGGCCAATGCTTCCATAACTAGGATTTGGGACTTTACCCGAATGAATTCTCCTCTATTCTCTGGTTCTAAGTCCGAAGAAGATCCATAGGAGTTCCTCAATCAGATTCAGAAAGTCACAGACATCATGGGAGGGTCTTCCAATGATAGTTGGAGTTAGACACCTATCAGCTACAAGGTATAGCCCATACATGGATTAAATAGTGGACCCATAGAGTTTGAAGAGTTTGCTACAGCTTTCTTAGATAGGTTCTTTCCCATCGAGAAGAAGGAGGCTAAAGTGTTAGTGTTCATCAATCTCAGGCAAGGTACAATGAGCATAAAAGAATACTCCCTTAAGTTTCCCAGTTATCCAGGTACGCTATCCATGTAATTACCGACAGTAGGTCCAGAATAAGTAAGTTTGGGTCTAGGGTATCAGGTAGAGTGGTTAAGGAGTGTTACACCACGATGTTGATTAGTGATATGGACTTTTCTAGGTTGATGGTGTATGCTTAAAAGATAGAGGATTATCATCTTAAAAAGATAGTAAGAGAGAATAAGAGGGCAAGAACAAGTAGTTATAGTCTTTCTCAGCCGAGGTCAGGGGGTAGTGAGAACAAAGTTCTTACCTATCCCCTTTGTTAGAACTGTGGTAAGAATCATAAGGGTGGGTGTAAGGCTAGCTGTGGTGTCTGTTTTGGTTTTGGCATGATAGGACACAAAGTCAGAGATTGTCTCCAATCAGGTTAGTAGAGTCATATTTGCTCCTCAAATCAGTCTAGTCGCCCGAATGGGGAAGGTGCCACTTCCTGTGCTATCAATGGGAAACACCCAAACAAACTCTTTATAATTCAATCCCAACAAGGTCAGGAAATGCCTCCTGATACAGTCACTGGTATGTTTTATATCTCTTATTTATATGCTAATGTTTCATCTTATCCACGTGCTTCTTTTCTTTTGAGAACTTTTTGCATGACGATCAACCATAAGGTCAGACAAATTATTAACAGGACCTTTTTGAGTGTCTACCCATTGGATCAGTCTACCATAGCCTAATAGGTATACAGGGACTGTCCGATTATGAAAACTCAGATAGTCTGGCCTTCAAATTTCTAGTAGTTATGCCGAATCAATAGATCTGTTATCCCTATTTTATTTTATATCTCATTTATCATATTAGACATCCATTCTTCACTTCTCAGTCCTATGAATACGGTTCATATGCACATATTTTCCATAAGAATAGTATACACTTTCAGTTCCCAATATAAGGAGTTCCAACTTATAAGTGTTAAGAATGATATCTCATAGACATAGAAACTACCAAAACATCAATTTTAGCGATTCACTTAACCAAACCCAATATTCTGTCCCATTCTGTAATTAGATTCTAGACTCAGTTCAACCTGAAAATTGTTTTGCCATTGAGTGCAACTAATAGTTTCTCTTTCAGTTGTCAGTACCTCAATTTTCCAAATCTTTCAGAATCATGTTACATGTGTGGCACATTATTCTCAAGTAATACAGTCTTTATGAATCCATGCTCAGTAACCTCATGATACTCAGTTAGTCCTTACCTCATATGTATAATATTCTATAGTCTTAGTTTAGTTATCCCAACTAAATTCAGTCTTACGTACCCAGTAGTTAGTTATCATCCTAAGTTAGTCAGTCAAGCTAGAAAATCAATTTAGCAGACAGGCAGTCAAATTGGTTGGGGTTGTTCTCCCATCTTTCCATCCTGCCATACTAACATTAATCTCAGGGATGTAACTATAGATAGAGCATCCTGGTATATGTAAGCTAAGATTAGTTTATGCATCATGTCCCAGCCACGGATTCCAGATATTAAGTTGTGATTTAGTTTGTGGGGTTCCAGATTATCATAACGGACACTCATGATATTATTCAGTAAAGTTAGCATTCTTCTTGGGACTTTATGTCCCAAGGGGGAGATATGCTATGATCCCCCAAGCTTCCAGAACATAAGCATCCCATTCTCTTTTTATGTGATAAATCTAGTTTGGAGTAGGGATACTCATAAGTTGGCCCTCAAGTTTAAATCTCAGTCGTTAGCCATGTATGTAGGGGCTTAGCTCAGTTCATGAAGTTCAGTTTACATGCCATATTTCTGCCTCAGTCATGTTCTCAGGTCCCCGTTCATGCATACATCTAGCATAATCATAGGGTCATCAGTGCCTTTCAGTCACATAATATTTTTCTTAAACTTACTTAGTTCCATGTTCAAACAACTATTACAAACTTGGTATTCATTTCATTCTCAAATCTACTAAGTACTCTTGCTTATTTAGTCATGCAATGATATACTAGTTCAGTTATGTAATCATGCATCAGACATGCCCTCCTTCTACGAGAAATTTAGTTTATCAGAACATTCAGTCATGTATTCATAAGTCAATTATCCATGCATCAGATATGCATAAATTCAGCTTATCAGTCATGCATCAAACATATATGTTCAGTATGTTATATTCATATCTTCAGTTATGTCAGTCAGGAAATCATGTTTTAGTTATTCATGTTCAGTATGTATGTCAGTTCATATTTTCCCCTCTCACTCAGTCTCATTTGAGGATGAATGTTCTCAAGGAGGAGATATTATAATACCCATACTTTTCCCAGCTTGAAATTTTCCTCAAGAATGTTAGAAACATTCTTTAAAAGATGAATCCACTTTTATAGATGTGGTATTTTCACAATGTTTACTTCTTTTCATGTGGTAAATTCAATAAGCTCTTCAGCGATACTAAATTCTCCCAAATATGACACCTGGGCAAAGAGTTAAAGCTTTTTTAGTGAGATAGTATATCACCTGAGCCTTTATCACATCGCGGAGACCTCATAAAAGACAATTGTCAATTTCCAGTGTTTCTCTGTGATAGTGGTACATCGCGCCAAACTTACAGGTCACAAACTAGGTGGCAACGTGATAACTCTGCATATCACCACCATATAGATTCCCAATTGTCCAACTCCAGTGACTTGGCGCAACAGTGGTGCGTCGCGCCAAGGATGAAAATTAGGAAATTTTCTCAGAAATTAAATAAGTTCCGCAGGGTTAAAAGGGTCAATTTCCCACCGTATATATGCCTTATAACATGAGATTTTGCCATAATTCAGCATCTTATACTCAATTACTCTCAAAGACTCTCAAGAACAAGCCCTAGGGTTTTTATAAAAGGTTCAATTCCAAGGGAATTCACCATCAAATTTCAAGAATCTCACTTTCAATCTTTGTAGAATCATGAACTAAGGTATGCATAGTGTTCATTTATGTACTCCTTTCGTCCATGAAGTTGAAGAATCTATTTTCTAAGTTTACGTATATGGATTTCTTTCTGAATTTCATGTTGGGTTTGTTTTGTTTATGTTGAGAATGATCAATTGAATTCAAATCCATGTTGGGCGATCAATTTATGCTGAATTGATTAGTATAGATGTATATTTATCTGAAACTATTAATGAACCCTAGATGATGAATTTAGAACTGAATCATAATGATTAATTATTGTATAATATTGTCTACATGTGTTATGCCTACCATCTGTTTGATTAAATTCCTAGATAAAGGAATAATGCCCAACTAGTTTGATATCATGAAATCCCCATGTATGTACTAGCTTATGCATATCACATATTTGATGAAGTACTTCAATAAATAAATTATGAATTATGTTGTTGGTCATATGTTCATGTACCTGAACATTTAGATGTGTGTCTAGAGACATGTCATGTTTTCATGATCTCCTCAGTCAAACTATGATCCATACTACTCAGTCAGTCATGTGAGTTAGGAAATTTTAGAAATCTCGGTAATCTCAGTAACCTCAGTATTCCCAATCAATCTGAGTAACTTTATTACTCTTAGTCAGTTGTCAGATATCAGTAGTATTCCTTCAGCTATGGAAATTCTATAACTCAGTCCATGCTCAATTTTGTTCAGTGTATATTTAGTTGAGAGTAACATTCAGCACCGAGTGAACCCAAGGATGGGGACTCACCTGTTATTCAATGGAGGGTGTGATCGTTTGAAGCAATCCTGGTGTTCCGGAACTACGTAGCCAGCGTAGGTTGACATGTCTCTAAACCTAGGGCTAATATATCTTATTTGAGTTTACCTAATAGCAAAGGCAGACAGAAAGGGCTCCTAAATATAATAGGGTTTACTCACATGTTGTCTTTACACGTGGCACGGTATTGACACCTTTCTAGTTGGGGTTATAGGTTGGACCCCACCAGTTTAGATTTGGGGCATGTCGATTAGATGATTACCTCTTACAATTTCAGTCACAGTCATAGTCTTAGTCACAGTGTCAGTCTTTGTCTTAGTCTAAGTCTCAGTCTTAGTAAAAAAGCTTAGATAGTTCTTTAGATTCCATGATTGTTAGAAATAGATAACTCAGATATATTATGAAAATCAGTTAGTTCCATCAAATTTAGGACTGTTAGATACAACCACCCATGTATCAGTTATGTCAGTTATCAAAACTCATGTTATCATTATTAATCTTCTAGAATGTCGATACAGTCAACCAAACTAGTTCTTCATAATTAGAATAGTCAAACACAGTTATTCATGTATCAGTAACATAGTATCAGTCCCTTAATATTCAGTAACACAATATCAGTCTTGCTCATTCATCAGCGACTCAGATGTCTATATAAGTAAACTCAGTAGTTAGAACTCAATATTCAATCCTATTATGATCTCAGTTACAGTAATGTAGTCATTCATGTATTCTTATATTCATGTTAGTCAGTCAGAACTCAATATTCAATCCTATTATGAACAATTTGCATTCAGCCTACCTTACTTTCATACCAGTACATTCAACGTACTGACGTATTTGCGCTATGGTGTTTTATACCTTAGTTTTAGAAGCATGAGTTCCAGGGAACTATTAGTATCCTAGTTCCTCAATCAAATTTAGAAGTGAGTCCTCATCCTTCGAGGACATAATGATCACATTACTATTTCAATTTTTCAGTTTATTTCAGTAGTCAAAGTTAGTTGTGGATGTATCCCATCAACTCCTTATTCAGACAGTTTAGAGGCTTTCAGACTATAGCATATCCACAGTTATTTCAGATTTGTTTTTGTATTGTTATACTGCTTTCAGACATTGTTTTATCAGATGTTTATCCAGTTTGAAACTTATGGCCTTCCAGTATATGTTTCAGTATTTATGCTGAATATTAAGTAGTGTTTAGGTACAGATATCAGTCATGGGTTAGTTTGTGGTCCTTTGGGGTCATGGTCACCGTGTAGCATTCTAGTTCAGAAAATCGAGATGTTACAAACTATGTATTAGAGCCTAAGGTTCAATAGTGTCCTAGGAAGTCTGAAAAGATGCATCTGGTAGAGTTTTGTATATGCATGTGTTGTGCACCACACTTATGTGTAGGAGGCTATGAGATGTTTTAGGAATAGTTTCCCTTCTTTGAGTATTCATGTCATGACAGTGAGCAAAACCTCCAATTAAACCTTCAGTCTAATTCACTTCTTCCTTTTATTTACAGAACATGTCTTAAAAAAGGACTAACAAAGAAGAACAAAAAATCAGTCAGCACCTTAGCACATACAAGCAGATTCCCTGGAGAACTCGTCTCTCATGCAAAATTCAGGACTGCTTTC
The DNA here is from genome assembly GCA_030864225.1 of Capsicum baccatum var. pendulum. Classification (NCBI taxonomy): domain Eukaryota; kingdom Viridiplantae; phylum Streptophyta; class Magnoliopsida; order Solanales; family Solanaceae; genus Capsicum; species Capsicum baccatum. The sequence goes on along the minus strand of CM061558.1, from coordinate 221,584,803 downwards.
ACTACTCTAGCCAGTTCAGCCACAGCTCAGAATGAATGGTTGGCCATTGTTTAGGCTAACCTAGTGGCCAATGCTTTCGCAACTAGGATTTAGGACTTCACCCGAATGAATCCTCCTCTATTCTTTGGTTCTAAGTCTGAAGAGGATCCACAAGAGTTCCTCGATCAGGTTCAGAAAGTCACAGACATCATGGGAGTGACTTCTAGTGATAGTGTATAGTTAGCCATCTATTAGCTATAATATGTAGCCTATATAACGATTAAATAGTAGAAGATAGATAGGTGTACAAATACAAATCTCATAGAGTGGGAAGACTTCGCTACAGTTTTCTTATATTTTCCCATTGAGCATAAGGAGGCTAAAGTGTTAGAGTTCATCAATCCCCAGCAAGGTATGATGATAGCTAAATAATACTCCCTTAAGTTTAGGCACTTATCCAGGTATGCTCCAAATGTAGTGGTAGATTGTAGGTCCAGAACGAATAAGATTGGGTCTAGGTATCAGGTAGAGTGGTTAAGGAATACTGGAACATAATGCTAATTAGTGATATGGACTTGTCTAGGTTAAAGGTCTATGCTCAAAGGATAGAGGAGCATAACCTTAAAAAGAGATAGAGAGAATAAGAGGGTTAGAACAGGTAGTTACAGTCTTTTTGAGATGAGGTCGGGGGTAGTGAGAGCAAAGTTCTTACACATCCCCTTTGTCAGACTTGTGGTAAGCATCGTAATGGTGTGTTTAATACTGGTAGTGATGTGTGTTTTAGTTATGGTAAGCTAGGCCACAAATTCAAAGTTCATCCCTAGTCAGGTTATCAGAGTCATCTTCGCACCTCAACTCAGTCCTATTGCCCGAATCGGCAGGGTGCCACTTCCTGTGCTATTAGTGAACAACGCCCAAAAAGACTGTTTGTACTTTAGTCCCAACAAGGTCAGGAAATGGCTCCTGATACTGTCACTGGTCTATTTTAGATCTCTCATTTATATGCTTATGTTTCATCTTATCCATGTGCTTCTTTTCTTTTGAGAACTATTTTCAGGACGGTTAATCATAAGGTCAGACAAAATATTGATAGAACCTTTCCCAATATCTACCCAGAGGGTCAGTCTACCATAGCCCAATAGGTGTACAGGGACTGTCTGGTTATGAAAACTGAGAAATTCAGGCCTTTAGAATTCTAGTAGTTGTACCGAATCAGTAGATGTGTTATCCCTATTTACTTTTGTATCCCATTTATCATGTTACCCATGCATGCTTCACTTCTCAGTCCTATGAATACAGTTAATATTCACACATTTTCCATAATAATAGTATACACTTTCAGTTCCCAATATAAGGAGTTCCAACTCATTAAGTGTTAAGAATTATATCTCATGAACGTATAAACTCCCAAAACTCAAGTCATGCTGCTCATGACTCATGTACTCATTCCAATCTTGAAAGTATGCTTAGTTCCTGCTATTTATTCTATGTTCCTAATGATCATATATAATTAGAACTTGTCTCCTAAATCCTGAATTTAGATGTTGTGATAAATCTATGATGTTGACATTTCATCCCTAGGCCCTCAGTTACAGTACTCAGTACCAAGTGATTAATATTTTATAAAGGACTCAGATATTCCTACAATACCATGGTCGTCAATTATTAATTTCTTAGCCATCCGAATTTAGTGTGTTAGCATTAGTATCAGCCTCAATTACTAATGATCAATTCCAGTATTCACTACTCTGTAATTAGTATTTATTCTAAGAACTAAGTACCTCGTTGTCAATCTACAACATCAATTTTTGGGATTTAGTTAACTGAACCCTACATTCTGTACCAGTTTAGTAATCAGATTCTAAACTCTGTTCAGTCTCAGAATTGTTTTGCCATACCGTACAACTAATATTTTCTCCTTTAGTTGTCAGTACCTCAACTTACCAAATCTTTCATAATCACATTACACATGTGGCACTTCATTCTCAAGTAATACTGCATTCATGAATCCATGCTCAGTCACCTCATGATACTAAGTTAGTCATTACCTCCTATGTACAATATTCTATAGTTTCAGTTCAGTTATCCAGACAAAGTTCAGTCTTACGTGCCCAGTAGTCAGTTATCAGCATAAGTTAGTCAGTCAAGCTAGAAAATCAATTTAGTTGATGGTTAGTCAAATTGATAGGGATTGTTCTACAATTTTTCCATCCAGCCATACTAACATTAATCTCACGAAAGTAACTATTTCCAATATAGAGCATCATAGTAGATGAAAGATCATCTTAGTTTATGTATCATGTATTAGTCATGATGGATTTATTTTTTCTATGTGAGAATGATCAATTCAATTTAAATCAATGTTGGGTGATTAATTTATGTGGGATTGATTTGTATAGATGTATATTCATGTGAACCTATGAATAAACCCTAGATGATGAAATTAGAGATGAATCATAATGATTAATTATTGTATAATGTTGTCTACATGTGCTATGCCTACCATGTGTTTGATTAAAAGCCTCGATGAAGGACCGATTCCCAACTAGTATGATATCATGAAATCCCCATGTATGTACAAGCTTATGCATATCACATGTTTAATGAAGTGCTTCAATATATGAATTATGAATTGTGTTGTTGGTCATATGTTCAAGTAGGCCATGCCATGTCGGTTTCTTCTTATCGAGTCCTAGGGTAGTTGTACCTGAATATTTAGTTGTGTGCCTAGAGCCATGTCATGTTTTCACGATCTCCTCAGGTAAGCAATGATCTATAGAACTCAGTCAGTCATATGACTCAAGAAATCTCAGAAATCTCAACAATCTCAGTAACCTCAGTATTCCCAGTCAATCTCAGCAACTTCAGTATTCTCAGTCAGTTGTAAGATATCAGTAGTATTCTGTCAGTCACAAAAATTTTGTAATTCGCTCCTTGCTCAGTTCAGTTCAGTGTTTATTCAGATGGGAGTAGGACTCGGCACCGAGTGAACACAAGAATGGGGACTCACCTGTTATTTAGTGGAGGGTGAGATCCTTAGAAGCAATCCTTGAGTTCCAGAACTACGTATCCAGCGTAGGTAGTGATATCCCTACACCTAGGGATAATACATCTTATTTGAGTTTACCTAATAGCAAGGGCAGATAGAAAGGGATCCTAAATAGAATAGGGTTTACTAACATATTGTCTTTAACCGTGGCACGGTATTGACACCCTTTCAACTGGCGTTACACGTTGAACCCCACCTGTTCATATTTGGGGCATATCGGTTTGATGATTACCTTCTACAATCTCAGTCATAGTCACAGTCTTAGGCACAGTCTCAGTGTTAGTCTCTGTCTCGGTAAAAGAATCTGATAGTTCTTCAGATTCTATGACTGTCAAATATGGATAACTTAGATATAGTATGAAACTCAGTTATTTCAATAAAATATAGGACTGCCAGATACAGTCACCCATGTATCATTCATATCAGTTATTAAAAATTATGTTATCATTATTCAACTTTTGGACTGTCAGATACAGTCAACAAGACCAGTTCTTATAATCAAAATTGTTAGACACAGTTATTCATGTATCAGTAACATAGTATCAGTCTTCCAGTATTCAATAATACAGTATCAGTCTTTATCACTTATCAGTGACTCAGATGTCAATATCAGTAAACTTAGTAGTCAGAACTCAGTATTCAGTCCTATCACGATCTAAGTCATAGTTACATAGTTATGCATGTATTCTCACATTCATGTTAGTCAGTCAGTTAGTATTGTTCATGCATATGAACAATTTACATTTAGCCTACCTCACTTTCCTACCAGTACATTCAACGTAGAAAGACATTTACGCTATGGTGTTTTATACTATAGCTTTAGAAGCACGTGCTCTAGAGAACCAGTAGCATCCCAGTTCCGCGATCAGAGTTAGAAGTGAGTCTAAATCCTTCGAGGACATGATAATCACATTACTATTTCAATTTTTTAGTTTATTTCAGTAGTCAGAGTTAGTTGGGGACATGTCCGATTAACTACTTATTCAGACTGTTTAGAGGCTTTCAGACTATATCATGTTTGACCATTATTTGAAATTTGTTTTAGTATTGTTATACCACTTTCAGACATTATTTTATCAGATGTTTAATACAGTTGGAAACTTATGGCCATTTAGTAGATGTTTCCGTATTTATACTGAATATTATGTATTGTTTTGGTACAGATATAAGTCTTAGGTAAGCATGTGGTCCTTCGGGGTCATTGGCACCGTGTAGCATTCCGGTTCATAAAATTGGGGCATTAGAATTAACAATAACAATAACAGACTGACTATCATGAGCATGAGAATACATGCATGAGACATAATAACTGACACTGATACCGTGATAATATGATTACTAAATCTGAATATTGATGACATGATATATTGATAACTGATATAACTGATAACATGAGTTACTATATCTAACAGTCCTGAATCTAATTGAACTAGATGAGTTCCCTACTGTATCTGAGTTGACTGTATCTGACAGTCCTAAAATCTAAAGAACTATCTGTGTTCTATTACTGAGACTTATTGATTGTGTTTAACATTTCTGATTCTGTAACATGAAACTATGGGAAGTAATTATCTAACCAACATGCCCCTAAAATGGCATTATAGATTAGTTGGGGTCTAATCTGTAACCTTAATTGAAAGGGTGTCAATGCCACGCCACTGGTAAGGACTAGCTGTGGGTGACCCTCATATGATAGTGTCCCCGAGAATGGTGGGGCCCTTATCTGAGAGTGCTTATCCACCTCATCAACCCTCATCGGACAGTGTTGATGTCTCAACCTATGTTGACTATATAGTTATGGAACCCAAGGATGACTTCTAAGAATGGAACCTTCATCTGATAGTGTGTGTTCCCATTCTTCGGTTCACTCGATGCTAATTCCTACTCCCATCTGAATAGACTATAAACATGATTTACTGAACTGAACATGAGCTGAGTTACTAAATTCTGTTGACTAATGAAATACTACTGATATTTGACAACTGACTAAGTTCATGAGATCATGGAGATTTCCTGAGTCATAAGACTGTCTGAAGTTTAACAATTCATAACTTGACGGAGAGTATTGTGAAAACATGACATGGCTCTAGGCACACAACAAATGTTTCGGGTACGCGTACCCCCAAGACTCGATGGAAGGAAACTGACGAAGAATAACTTACTTGAACATATAACTAACATCATAACCCATAATATATTTATGGAAGCATTTCATCAAAACATATGATAGGCATAACTTGTACATACCTGGGGATTTCATGGTATCATGCTAGTTAGGAACTTTTCCTTAATTTAGGCATTTAATCAAACATAATGTGTGCATGGTACATGTAAAAATCATTACATGATAATTAAACATCATGGTTCAATTCTCATTTCATCATTCAAGGGTTTAGTAATAGGTTTCCATGAATCTATATCTATATTAATTTAACCCATATAGAATTTATTACCCAACATGGAGTAGAATTCAATTTTTCATTATCCACATGAACAAGAGTAGCCCAGATCATGAAATTCCTAAGAAAATTCATAAACTTAAATTTAGAAAAGGGATTATTGGGCTTCATGGATGAAAGAAGTCCATGTATAAACACTATGCATTCCTTGTTTCATAAATACACGAAGACTAACGGAGGAAATTCTTGATTCTGAATCATCTATGAATAACCCTAGGATGTTCTTGAGAGGTTTTTGAGAGAAGAAAGTGTATTTTGGGTAAAAGTGGTTGAATAATGTGTTAAAAGTCTTAAATAGGGGTGGATAATTGACCCTTTTAACCCTGGACGTGTCTTTTAATTTTAGTAAAACTTTTTCAAATTGGACCCCTAGGGCGACCGGCGCTATCGCGCCGTGTCACCAGAATTTGACAATTAGGAATGTGAGGGATGGAGCGCTGCGGAGCCATCACATTGCCCTTTCTTTTGTGACATAGAAATTTAGTGAGACGTACATTAAATTGCGTTGAGACACTGGACAAGGACAATTGCTTTTAGCTTGTGGCCTGACGCGCCACTGACCAATATGGTGTTGTTTTACGATGGAAACTTGAAATAGTCATAACTTCTTTCCTGATTATCGAATTTAGTAGAATTTTATATCGATGGAAAGCTTATTGAATTTCTCACATAACAAAAAAATATTAAAAATACTACATGTACAAAGGTGGATTCATCTTTTAAAGAGAGCTCCTAACATTTTTTAAATGATTTCAATATAGGAAAAGGTACGGGGTATTACAATATTTCCCCATTTAGAACATTCGTCCTCGAATGAAACTGAAAATGAAGGGAATAAAATAAAATAACATACATACTGAACATGAATAACTGAAACATGATCTCATGACTGACATGAATGATAACTAAGTATATCATAATGAACATACATATCTCATTCAAGTGTAACTGATGCATGAATGCATGACTGAGTGTTCTGAGGAACTAAGTTTCTCACAATGAGAATGCATGTCAGATGCATAATTATATAACTAAACTGATACATGAATACATGAATGAATATGCAATGGTACTGATACCAAGTTTGTGATGAACACTGAATGTGAAACTGAGTAAGCTTAAGGAGAACTGTTACCTTGAGCATGATCTGAGTTGGCAGAGAAAAGATGAGAATATTTGGTATGAATGTCTTCTTCTGCTTCCCAAGTATCTCCCTCAATGGACTGATTCCGCCAAAGAACTATGACTAGAGGGACTTTTTTGTTCCTCAGTCTATGAGTCTGATAGTCTAGGACTTCGACCAGAATTTCTTTATAAAAGAGGTTGTTCTGAACGTATAGACTCCGAATAGTGACTACAACTGTTGGGTCTCCTATACACTTCATATAATAAAAGAGACATGGAATACTGGATGAACTGAGTCTAGATCTGAATGCAATTCGAGCTCGTAAGCTACTTTGCCGAATCGAATGAGAATCTTGAAGGGACCGATATATCAGGAACTGAGTTTCCCTTTCTTTCCAAACCTCTTCACTCCCTTTATGGGAGAGATCTTTAGATAGATAGTCACCAATCTCAAACTTGAAATCTTTTCTATGAACATATTCATAAGACTTTTGTCGGCTCTGAGCAGTCTGGAGTATTTCTCTAATCAACTGGACTTTTTCTAAGGCGTTGAATACTAAATCAGGCCCTATTATTGAGGCCTCACTAACGTCGAACCAACTGATTGGAGATCTACATCTCCTACCATTGCGAGCTTTGAATGGAGCTATCTAAATACTGGAATGATAGTTTTTGTTATATGCAAACTCAATCAAAGGCAAGTGGTCATTCCAACTACCTGTGAAATCAATTGCACATGCTCGCAGCATATCTTCTAGAGTCTGAATGGTCCTTTCTGCTTGACCATATATTCAAGGATGAAAGGCTATACTGAGATAAATTTGGGTACCAAGACCCTTTTGGAATGCTTTCCAAAAATGAAAGGTGAACTAAGTACCTCTATCTGAGATAATAGAAAACAGAACAATATGTAATCTAACCAAGTCCCTAACGTAGAGTCTGGCATAATCCTCAGCTGAATAAGAGGTATGGACTGGAATGAAATGGGCTTACTTGGTCATCCTATCTACAATGACCCAAACTGAATCATGTTGATGATAAGTTCGAGTTAAACCCTTCATGAAGTTGATGTTCACTACTTCTTACTTTAAAGTAGGAATAATGAACTCCTGCATAGGACCACTAGGCTTTTAATGCTCTATCTTAATCTGCTAACATGAAGAGCACTTAGCCACAAACTCTGCAATATCTCTCTTTATCCCACCCCTGGATGAATAGAGTAGCATGTACTATACGCTTCTGCAAGAACTCACTGCCTTAAGTCATCTACACCTGAAACACAGAGACGACCCTGACAAAGCAAAACACCATCTCCCCCTTGGGATAAAACCTCTACTTTCTAATCTTGATCTCACTATTTGAACTTGACAAGGCTGGGATCTGTATCTTTCTTTTCTTTCACCTCGGAAACTAGACATGATTCTGAACTAATCTGAACTTGTATATCACTCTTATCAGTATCAACTAAATGAATGCCTAGTCTGGCAAGATGATGTACTTCCTGAGCTAAATTTTTCTTACTTTCATCCACATGAGAACCACTACCTATAGACAGTCTACTGAGAGCATTGGCCACTATATTTGCTTTGCCCGGATGATAGAGGACACTCATGTTATAATCTTTCAAGAGCTCTAACCACTTTATCTAACAAAGTTGAGATCTTCCTGAGAAAATAAATACTGAAGAATCTTACAATCTATGAAGACATCTACATGAACTTCATAGAGATAATGCCTCAAAATCTTCAAGGCAAAGACTACAGATGCTAACTAAAGATTATGAGTAGGATAATTCTTCTCATGGGGTTTAAGATTTCTGGAGGCGTAGGCTATGACCTTACCATACTACATGAGGACACAACCTAAACCCACTCTGTGTGCATCACAGTATACTACGAACCCATCTGGACCATTCGGAAGAGCTAAAACTGGAGCTGAGATGAGTCGAGCCTTCAACTCCTAAAAACTCTTCTCGCAAGGATCTGCCCACTGAAACTTGACTTTCTTCTGAGTCAATCTAGACATAGGGGATACAATAGAAGAAAATCCCATAACAAAACGTCTGTAATAGCCAGCAAAACCTAAGAAAATCCTGATATCTAATTGAGAGATAGGGCGAGGGCAGTTTCTTACTGCTTTGGTCTTTTGAGGATCTACTCTAATGCTATCACTAGAAATGATGTTAACAAGGAAAGTCCCTAACCTTAGCCAAAATTTGCACTTACTAAATTTGGCGAGTAGCTGATGAACTCTGAAAGTTTGAAGTAATATTTTTAGATGTCTGCATGATATTGCTTACTGTGGGAATAGACCAAAACATCATCTATGAACACTATGACAAATATGTCCAAGTACTATTTAAAAAGGAGGTTCATCAAGTCCATAAAAGTTGCTGGGTCATTGGTAAGACCAAACGACATGACTAGGAAATCAAAGTGACCATACCGAGTATGGAAAGCAATATTCAGAATGTCACATTCTCTGACTCTGAGCTGATGATAGCCGGATCTAAGGTCTATCATAGAGAAATAACTGGCACCCTGAAGTTGGTCAAACAAGTCATCAATTCTGGGAAGAGGATACTTGTTCTTGACCGTGACCTTATTAAGTTGATGGTAGTCTATGCACATTCTAAGAGAATTGTCTTTCATTCACACGAATAATAATGGTGTACCCCACAGGAAAACACTGGGTTTGATGAATCCCTTATCTAAGAGATCCTTCAACTATTCTTTCAATTTTCTATTTTCTATTGGTGCCATTCTTTATGGTGAAATATAGAGAGGTTGAGTATCTGGAAAAAGATCAATACCGAAGTCTATGTCCCTTTCGGGAGGAATTCCCAGAGATCTTTGGGAAAGACATCTGATTATTCATTCACAACTAAAAATAATTGAAGAATGGGAGTTTCAGAACTGGAATCCTTAACATGAACAGGATAATAGACACATCCGTTAGATATCATATTCCTTGGTCGAAGGTAGGAAACAAAATGACCCCTGAAATTGGATACACTACCCTTTCACTCAAGGATGGGTTCATTTGGGAACTAAAACTAGACTATCGTATTTCTGTAGTCGATGTGGCATAGCAGGAATGAAGCTAATCCATGTCGGTAATGACTTCAAAATTAGTCATCTCTAATTCGACTAGATCTGCTAAAGTGACTTTTTGAAATATCATACTAGGGTAGTTCCTGTATACCCGCCAGGCTATGGTGGTTTTACCCACTGAGGTAGAGACTAAAAAGGGCTCTACTACAATTTCAGGACTGGATCTGAAATCAACTACTATATAGGAAGTAACAAAAGACAGGAAACACCTGAATCTAGCAAAGCATAAATATGCACAATAAAGATCTATAACGTACTAGTAACCACATCAAGAAAATTTTCCTAATCTTACTAGGACTGGAGATCATAGAATCTATTTGGGTATTGCTCACTAGTAGTATTGGAGTTGGCACCCTACTGATTTGGGCGACTGGACTGAGATTTGGAGCAGAGATGACTCTGATAACCTGACTGTGGCAAGTCTCTGACACTGTTGTCTAGCTTAACACAACTAAAGGAGACATCGTTTCCAGCTATACACACACCCTTGTGGTTCTTACCACAAGTCTGACAAAGGGGATTAGTTCGAGCACCACTAGCACTGCCTTGACAGTTAGAGCCTGGTGCTCTATTTCTATTGTTGTCTCTGAATTTTGGCACTGAAGTACTGGATGGTGAAGTAGCTGGCACTGATGACTTTGGAAGAATCTGAGAACGATTGCCTCCTTGTGACATAGGCTGACTAAAATAAAAGCTACTTGTCCTAGCTCTTTTATTCTGCTTCTCCCTCTACTTAATATTCCTCTCCTCTATCTACTGAGTATGAGTCATAAACCTGGCTAAACTTATGTCACAATTTAGCATGGCGGATCTTCATTCATTAAACATGATATCATTCACCCTTAAAATGAACTTACTCATCTTAGACCTGCTATCTGCAACCACATGAGGGTCATATCTAGCTAATTGAGTAAACTTAAGAGAATACTCTTTCACCATCGTATTTCCTTTCCTGATGTTGATTAATTCTAACACCTTATCATATCTAAGATCTAAGGGAAAGAATCTATAAAGCAAAGCAGAAGCAAACTCCTCCCACTCAACAAACCCTGCATCATCCGGCCTTGCTGACTTGTACTATTTAAACCAAGTGTGAGCAACGTCCTACTACTGATATGTATCTAGCTCAGTACTCTCACTAGAAGTAACCCCCATTATGTCTGTAACCTTCTACACCTGATCTAAGAATTCCTGAGGGTCCTCATCTTACTTTGACCAGAGAAAGGATGGAGGGTTCATTCGGGTGAAGTCCCGTATTCAGGCTGCAGCTGAATTTTCCACTAGATTGGCCAGAACGATAGCTTATCATTCATTCTGATCAGTAACTGAGTTACCAAGAGTAGTAGATGCAGCTCATAATTCTGCATAAGAAATATGTTCGCCCAAAGGTTCTACAGGCTGAAAGGCTAGCTGATTCCCATTTCTTTATTTAAAAGGAATGTTCTGTAGAAGAAATGGAGAAATGGATTAGACTAACTGATTGACTTGAGATTATGCTAACTGGCATGACATAAATACTGAAAGAGAGGAAACTATTCCTAAAACATCTTATAGTCTCCTATACATAAATGTGGAGCGCAACACACCCATGTACAAGTCTCTACTAGATGCGGCTTTTAGACTTTCTAGGACTCTATTAAACCTTACAGTTTGATACCAAGTTGGTAACACCCCAAATCTGGTATCCGAAATATTTCACACCCCGTAGGACCACAAGCTAACCTATGACTGATATTTGTACCTGTATACTACATAAAATACTTTATAATGTAGAAATATGAACTGAAAGGCCATAAGGTTCCAAAACTGAGACATAGTATCTGATAAAAATGTAAGATCAGGGAGGGGTATGAAATACCCAAAATAACTAAAATAAGCGATCTCAACATACTGTAGTTTAGAAAGCCTCTAAAACGCGATTGTCTGACTAGGAATGGATGGGACATGTCCCCAACTAACTCCAAACAATAAACTAATTACTGAGATAATAAAATGATGATCATGTCCTCAAAAGATGAGGTCTCAATTCTAACTATGATAGTTGAGACTAGAATCTACTGATGTTGTAGAGCCCGTGTCTCTGAACTAATTGTTTAAGACACCATAGCGTAAATATGTTAGTACTTTGATTGTACTGCTATACATGTAAGGTAGGCTGAATGCATGGGGTTCATATGCATGAATAATAGCTGTAGAAGACTAAGTATCATGAGCGCGAGAATACATGCGTGAGACATAATAACTGACACTGATACCATGATAACATGATTATTAAATCTGAATATTGATAACATGGCACAAAGATAACTGATATAACTTATAACATGAGTGACTATATCTGACTATCCTGAATCTGATGGAACTAGGTGAGTTTGGTACTGTATCTGAGTTAACGGTATTTGACAGTTCTGAAATCTAAAGAACTTTTGAGTTCTATTACTGAGACTGATTGACTATGTCTGACAGTCCTGATTTTGTAACATGAAATTGTGAGAAGTAGTTATCTAACCGACATGCCACTAAAATGTCATTATGGCTGAGTTGGGGCTCAATCTGTAACCCCAATTGTAAGGGTGTCAATATCATGCGACTGGTAAGGACAAGTTGTGGGTGACCCTCATATGATAGTGTCCCCAAAAAACAATGGTGGGGCCCTTATCTGAAAGTGGTAATCTACCTCATCAACCCTCATCGGACAGTGCAGATGTCTCAACCTATGCTGGCTACATAGTTCTAGAATGCAAGGATGACTTCTAAGAATCACACCCTCCTCTGATAGTATGTGTTCCCATCCTTAGGTTCACTCGGTGCTAATTCCTACTCCCATCTGAATAGACTCTGCACATGATTTACTAAATTAAACCTGGATTGAGTTACTTAATTCCATAGACTAATGGAATACTACTGATATCTTACAACTGACTGAGTTTATGAGATCATGGAGATTTCCTCAGTCATAAGACTGTCTGAAGTCTAAGGATTTATAGCTTGACTGAGAGTATCGTGAAAACATGACATGGCTCTAGGCACACAACTAATGTTTCGGGTACGAGTACCCCCAGGACTCGATGGAATGAAGCTGACCAAGCATAACTTACTTGAATAAATAACTAACATAATAATCCATAATATATTTATAGAAGCATTTCGTCAAAACATGTGATAGGCATAACTTGTACATATATGGGGATTTCTTGGTATCATGCTAGTTAGGCACTTTTCGTTCATCTAGGCATTTAATCAAATATATTGTAAGCATGGTACATGTAAACATCATTGTACACTAATAAAACATCATGGTTCAATTCTAATTTCATCATTCAAGGGTTTAGTCATAGGTTTGCATGAATTTATATCTATAATAATTTAACCCCCATAGAATTTATCACCCAACATGGAATAGAATTCAATTTTTCATTATCCACATGAACAAAAGCAGCCCAAATCACAATTCATAAGAAAATCCATAAACTTGAATTTAGAAAAAAGATTCTTGGGCTTTATAGATGAAAGAAGTCCATGAATAAACACTATGAGTACCTTGGTTCATAAATACACGAAGGTTGACGGAGGAGATTCTTGATTCTAAATCTTCTATAAAAAGCCCTAGGTTGTTCTTCGAGGGTTTTTGAGAGAAGAAAGTGTATTTTGGGTTAAAAGTGGTTGAATCACATGTTAAAGGGCTTAAATAGTGGTGGGAAATTGACCCTTTTAACCCTCGACATGTCTTGTAATTTAAGTAAAAATTTCCCGAACTGGACCCCTGGCACGACATGGCCCTATCGCGCCGTGTCACTGGAATTTGACAATTTGGAAGCTGAGGGACGACACGACGCAAAGACATCGTGTTGCCATATTTTTGCGACTTGGAACTTTTGCACGATGCGGAGAAAATTGCACTTAGACACTGGAAAAAGGAAAATTTCCATTCTAGTTTGTGGCGTGGCGTGCCACTGACTAATATGGCGCTATTTTACGATGCGAAGTTGAAATAGTCATAACTTCTTACCCGATTATCGGATTTAGGAGAATTGTATATCGTTGGAAAGATTATTGAATTTCCAAATGACAAAAATTAAAAATCTTAAAAATACAATGTGTACAAAGGTGGATTCATATTTCAAAGAAAGCTCCTAACATTTTTTAGATGATTTCAAGCTAGTAAAAGGTATGGGGTATTGCACAAGTATATAGTAATTCATTCCTATATTTGCTTGGGAATGGGTAACCTCTAAGTCAAACAACTATGATGCAGATGCTCACCTTTACCTACTATCAACATAGGTCATAAGCTAAATATATGCCTCATCTCTCTTTATGCCACTCCACCAATAATGATTCCTCAAATTTCTATATCTCTTAGATGTATCGGGTTGAATAAAATATCTAGAGGTGTGATCCTTAGCCAAAATTGACTGAATCAAGTTTCCAATATGAGGAATGCAAATACGACCATCAAACCAAAAATACCCTCAGAATCAATAGTGTGCCTCTTAGACTCACCGCTCGACACCTTATCATGAAGGGAGCGAAGATTGTCATCTTCATACTTATAATCACGAATCTACTCAAATAGTAAGGAACTGTCCTCCACACTAGCCAAAATACTCCTAGGATATAAAATATCAAGGAAAACCAACAAATTGGCTAAGGACTAAATGTTTCAGGCCAAAGGCCTTTGAGAAACTAAAATTCAAGCCAAACTATCCATACTTAGTGCCTTGCAACTCAAGGCATTAGCTACCATATTTTCCTTACCTACATGATACAAAATGGTAATATCATAGTCCTTACACAACTCAATCCATCTATTTGTCGTGTATTAAGCTTTCACTAGGTAATAAGAAGCTGAAGACTGCGTTGATCGTTGAAAATCTCACAATGCACCCCATAACGTTAATGACTTCAAATCTTAATAGCAAAGACTACTGCCGCCAACTCCAAATCATGTGAGGGGTAGTTGCACTCATGCACCTTAATCTGTCTAGAAGCATAAGCAATAACACAATTCTGCTGCATCAAAACACAACGAAGGCCCACACTAGAAGTGTCACAAAACATGGTTAATCTCTCACCCTTAATAGGAAGAGCTAACATTGGGGATAAAGTGAGGAAATACTTGAGCTACCCAAATCTTGAATCACACACCTCGGACCATTAGAAAGAAACCTTTTTTTGAGTCAATTTGGTCATAAGATATAAAATAATAGTAAATCCCTCAATGAAGCATCTATAGTAACCGGCCAAATCAGTGAAGCTACGAACCTCAGTCAGAGTCATAAGTCTAACCCCATCACGAATTGCCTCAATCTTGGTTGGGTCTACTATAATACCATCCTTAGACATCACATGGCTAAGGAATGTTATTGACTCAAGTCAAAACTCAAACTTGGAGACCTTAGTAAAAAGCAAATCATATCTTAAAGTTTGGAGGAAGATCCTCAAATGCTACACATGCTCCTCACTACTTCTTGAATACAAAAGAATGTCATCAGTGAATACAATCACGAAGGAGTCCAAATAAGGACTGAATACTTAGTTCATCAAATCCATGATCATAGATGGGGCATTATTCAACACAAAGGACATCACTCTGGACTCATAATGACAATAACGGATCTTAGAAGATATTTTTGGGACATCCTCAACTGACGTTAACCAGACCTTAAATCAATCTTAGAAAATATGGCTTCACCTTAAAGATGGACAAATAAGTCATCAATGTGAGGCATAGGATATAAGTTCTTAACCATCCCCTTATTAAACTGCCTTTAATCAATGCACATACATATAGAACCAGCTTTTTTCTTCAAAAACAATAAAAGAGCTCCCCACGATGACATAATCATTCAAATAAAACCCTTACAAAAAAGATCCTAAAGTTAAGAATTCAACTTCTTAAGCTCGATAGAATCCATACGGTAAGGTACGGTAAAAATAGGTTGTCACAACCCGAGGCTACCCCCTAGTTGCAACAACGGTGCTTACGATCATAAGTGACCATAAGCTAACCTATGATCTAGTACCTACTATGAGCACTAAATAAATATGAACATAACACCTGTGTGGAAGATAAACTATGAAAGAAATATAAATCTAAACACTAAAATACTGAATTTATCATAAGCCTGAAACATCTGATAAAAATGAGAGTAACTGATTCACTGTCTAACTTATTGTCTGAACATCTAAAATTCTATAAACTAACTAAGGTGTTTATTTTATAGACCCCTAACTAACTTTGACTGACTAACTAAAGAGAAAATACTAAAATAACTGATTAAACATAACATGTCCTCAATGAATAAGGACTCACCACTACTATTGTTGGATTACGCTGAGCTTTTTAACAGCGGTCGGGAAACTATGTGTTCGAACCTATGATATAACATATCATAGCAAAAAGAAGAGTATGCGATCAGTACTTTGAACGTATTAGTATATAAGATGAGGTTAGACTAATATACATGGGGTACTGTGCATATAAAATAATTAACTAACTGAAAAGCATGCGATTACTGAACATGAATGCATGAAAAGTGTAACATTTAAGAATACAAGACTAAGCATAAATTTATAATCAAAAATAGGTTTGAAATCTAAAGGACCATAAACTGTATAACTGGATAACTAAAAGTCTGTACACTTGGTCAAGAAAACCTGAATTGAGAATAAACTAAAATATTGCATTGAGACTATGGGAGGTATCATCAAACCGACATGACCCAATCTGAGCTAATTAGGGTCCAACCTTTAACACCAGTAGGAAGGGTGTCAGTATCGTGCCAGAAGTACTAATACTAGCTACGTGGATCCACCAATCTTGTGTCCTAAAAGACTAGAGAGTCAGTCATGAATTGATGGTTGACCCTTAAGAGAGTGTCACTCCTAAACTAGTAGGTGACATCTCATAATCCTAAGATGGATACATAGTTCTAGAACTTATGGACTGCTACTAAGGACCCAGTCCTAACTAGCGGGTGAGCCCCCATCCCTAGGTTCACTCAGTGCTAAATCCTACTCCCAACTAAACTGACACAGGTACTGGACTGAGCTAAACTCAGCTGAATGTTATTATCCAACTGATAGTGCTCATCCTGAATATGAATTTCTATGTATCATGATAAGATTCATGAATTAACTATTTGTATACTAGAAAAGATAAATTTATGAAAATCACATAGGTATCAGGTGTTCATAACCCACTAGCATTGAATGGAATTGACAATGTTGCCACACAAAATCTTTAAAAATAATTGTAAGAGATCATTGCTTGAAAATTCAACACTAAAGCATTTCATCAAACACATGAGAGTCATGAACTTAAGCATGGGAATTGGTAATGCTTGCGAGAATAATATGATTATGAGACTAAAATCATAACTTAGGGGTTTAACTTGAAGATTACAACATTTAAAACATATAATGACTAATTCCTCTTGAAAACAGTTATAAACATAACTTCTAATTAGATTAACAAGAGGTTCATGGAGATATGTCAACTTAAACATGGAAAACCCATAATTTTAAAACCAAAGAGGAACTTTTGGACTCCATTTGTGAAAGGAACCCATGGATGAACATCACACAAACCTCACTAGATGATTTTGTGAATATTCTTAGTAATTTCTTATGATTTGAAGTTTGAATTCCTTGATTGCTTGAGAATGGGTTGGGTTTGTTCTTAAGTAAAGTAGGGCTTCTTTTGATAGGATTTGTTATTAAAATAGCAAATAATTCTCTTTGAGGGGCTAAAATTCTTGTTATGGACTGATTGGGTGAATAGAAATAACCCAAATTGCCTTAATTATCAAGGAACAAAAAGCTGGATGGGTAAGAGAGGACATGCCATAGGTTCTGGAGTGCTGCACTGGAAGGGGCACCACAGGCTCCAGAGCGGTGTACTGGAGGTGACGCCATGGTCTTATTACGATGCTGCTATTACTTTGGTGATCCAAAGACACCACTACGCAATCTGAAAATTCTGAAACTCACTAGAGATGTGATTCGAATAACCCCAATTATGAATCAACTTAAAAATCATTGTTCTGAGGTCAGGAAGATGAAAAATAAAATCATCAAAGTGTAGGGTCCTTGGAGATGGCTAATTCCCAACACTTAGGCTAATTTCTAAGCTTTGGACCCCTAAATGCATGCAATTGAGAGATGAAATAAGCTATGACTTTTATGGGGTATTACAGTATCTTCCTCTTGGGAACATTCATCCTTGAATGAGACTGCTTAGTTTAGAACACTGGAGAAACTGAGATCATAAACTAAACATGAATGACTTTAAACATGATCCCATAACTGATTCTGAAACATGATACATGAACTGAACTCAATGTATGCAATGACATGAGATGGATTACATAGCTGAAACTAAGAACGGAAAAGAGTCAAACTAAAAATAATCATTACCTTAAGCTAAATCTGAGTTTGCGGGGAAAAGATGAGGGTACTTTGTCAGCATATATAATTCTACTTCCCAAGTGGCTCCCTCAACGGGACAATTTTGCCAAAGAACCTTTACCAAGGGAACTTCATTGTTCCTTAGTCTACGAATCTTATGAGCAAGAATCTCAATACACTTATTTAACAATGAAACATAGAATACTAGATGCACTGGCACCAAATCCATAGGCAACTCTAGCTCATAAGCTACCTTCCCAAAATTACTCAAGATCTTATATGGTCCAACATACCGGGGACTGAATTTCCCATTCTTGCCAAATCTATTCACTCCCTTCATGGGTGAGATTTTCAAATAAACCAAATTACCAACCTCAAACTCAAGATCTATTTTCCTCACATCTATATACGATTTATGATGACTTTGTGTTGTCTTCAACCTCTATCAAATTAACTAAAATTGATCCATCACATCAAACATTGTATTTGGCCCCATTAAAAACACTTTACCTACCTCAAGCCAACCAATATAAGATCTACATCTTCTTTCATAAACAGCCTCAAAGAAAGCCATTTAAATACTAGAGTGATAGCTGTTGTTATAGACAAACTCAATCAATGGTAAGTAATCATCCCAACTACCTCTAAAGTCAATAACGCATGCTCTCAGCATGTCCTCTAAGGTATGAATGGTCCTCTCTACCTTACCATCTATTTGGAGATGAAAAGATGTGCTGAGATGAACTTAGGTAGCAAGACCCTTCTGAAAATCCTTCCAAAAGTAAGAGGTAAACTAAGTACCACTATCTGATATGATAAACAATGGAATCCCATGCAACCTAACCAACTCCCTAAGTTAAAGACCGACATAATCCTCAGCTGAGTAAGAAGTATAAAATAGTAGGAAATGAGTTGATTTAGTCATTCTATCTATAATGAACCATATCAAATCATGTTGATGATGCATACGAGGCATCCCTGACACAAAATCAATGTTCACCACCTCCCATTTCCAATTAGGTATACTAAACTCATGAAATATGCCACTAGGACTTTGGTATTCAACCTTGACTTGCTGATAATTTTAAAACTAAGCTACAAACTCTGCAACATCCTGCTTCATAACACTCCACCAATAGATATCCCCTAAGTCACGATATATCTTAGTGGCTCCTAGATGGATAGAGTATTGTACATCATTCCCTTTAGAAAGTATTTGTTGTCTCAAGTCATTAACATAGAGAACACATAATCTATCTTGACAATAAAGTACATCATCTCTCCCTTGGGATAAATCCTCTACCTTTTAATCTCTAGCCATCTCATTCAACTTAACCAAACTAGGATTGCTATCTTTCTTTTCTTTTAATTCAGAAATGAAGGAAGATTCCAAACTATTCTAAACCTATACACTACCTTCTGCTGAATCAAATAACCAGACACCTAATCTAGGAAGTTAATGAACCTCATTCGCTAACTGAAATTCAAGAATGGGGGGTGAATTAAAATTTTCTTCTGTGAGTCGACTGCTGACTCCTTATAATTAACTTACCTATAGATCAAAACATTTCACAAATAGATTAATATTAATTATTAAGCATGCTAATAATAAAGGATAAAGTAAACAACATAAAGAGTTATCTTGGTTTGGTACACCTATCCAGTGCCTACGTCTAGTCCCCTTGGGTTTGAAGTTTCCTTTAGAACATCAAGGTTTTTGTTAGAGAACAATAATAGGAAACAAGTTTTGAAGACTTATTTTTCTCTTTAGATCTTGTGATACAGCTCAACTTGATGGTACAAAGTTGACTCGATTCTACTCTTTATATAACGATTGTAAACTAACGTTACAGAGTTTTGTAAGGCTAAGAGTGAGATACTTTGAATTTTCTCCTCAAAGTTGCATAAAGAGTGCCTGAGTTTGGTCTTCTCCTTTTATAGTCTTCGACTGCTACCCTTCATAAGGAAACCCAAGAGATTTCCAATTAATTAAGCATTTGAATTGATTCCTTGATTGAGGGATGTATCCATTTGATGTGTCCATATCAGATAGGTCCGTATATATGTAACACCCCAAAAAAGGCCCCATGATATCACATGATGATTAAGGCTACGAGTAGCCTTAAGCTAACCTTGTAAGCCTTCTAATAAATCTGAAGCCCATAATAAATAAAATATAGATATATAATCAAAACTAGGATGTGGAAATCTGCTTGACCTTAGATGAAATTATCTGAATTTAATATCTAAAAATACTATACTCAAGAATCTGAACAAGAAATCCTAGAGAGTCACTGGAACAAACCCCTAACTAACCTGAACGGTCTGAATATACCTAATCATCAATAATAATAAGATGAAAAACTGAATAACTGTGTCCCTGAACTATGAGGACTTACCAACTGTCGGGATGTAGATAGAGATTCTGAAAATTACTCACCCTGCAGAAATTGAAAATATGAATCTACATTATGACACAATGTAGCACATAAACATATATGCAGATCAGTACTTCTGGATTGTACTGAGTATATAAGGGTGAATGGACAAGTAAATCAATAAGTTAGTAGTACTATAAATTTGCAAAATAATGTATGCTAACTGAAAATGACTCAAATAAGCTAGAATATCTAAAAATTGAATGTCATAATTCATGAATGGCAAAACATACTACATAAATCTAGTGAGTCATAACATTTATTTTTTAAAAGTTGTACTAGGTTCTGTCCTTATATCATATTTTCTAAGTGTAGAAGGACTCACTTCTGTATCTGTAATCTGAAATCTCTTAGCTAATATCTTTTGTAAAATAATATCTGAATAAAGTTTGACCCTTTACACTTTATTTCTAAGATCTTTTCTATAAGGATTATTTAGTTTGTAGGGCGGTTCTTCTCACCGACATACACTATGTGAACTTAAAATTTCTAGTTGTGCTCTGAAAGGTTGATTTTTGATGTTCTTAAATTGGGAATCCTTAATTTTGAGTTATCTTGGAAAAAGAATGTTGGAATTTTGATTTCTTAGGGATTAAGTTTTGATGTTTTAGGGTTTCTTTGAGATGAAGTTGATCAAAAGGGTATCATATTAGGCTTAGAATAGGATTAATTATTTATTATTCACGATTTATGGATTGGGGAAATGACTAAATTGCCCTTTAAAAATTTAACTCAAAATTGGAAGCCCAGATTTCTGGCCCCACCACGATGCACCACTTTCGTAGTGGATTATTAGAAAATGGACGATTACCATTTTGGGCACTAGCGTTATGCGGATTAATCGTATTGCATCACTGAAAAAGGGTGAGTGTCATTTTGTACTCCACCGCGACACGGTGTCTATCCAATTGGGAAATTTGATGCGATACAGGCTAATCGTGTTGAGCTACTAGAAAGGGACGAATGGAAACTGGATTTTCACCGCAATGCAGGCTAATCATGGTGAGTCACTGGAATCAGACAATTGGTAATTTGTCCTTCACCGCAATGCAGTGCTTATTATAGTGTTCTACTTTTTTTACTAATATCGCCATAACTTCTTAATCGAGTATTGTATTGAGGAAAAATAATTATCATTGGAAAGATGATTCAATTATATGCACATTGGGGGATCTAGAGCTGGAGAATACTATATCATTAAGGGTTATATTGTATTTAAGTTAACCCTTGACACACTAGGGGCTAAGATGAGCTAAGAAAAATACGTGGTATTACAATATCTACCCTTTAGGAACATTTGTCCTCAAATGAGACTAATTAAACTAAATATACCAGGGGAATGGGGCTATATGCTGGCATGCACAACTAAAACAAACTACATGACTGAATCTAAAAAATACAGAGCGACTAAAATAATCTGTGTGTGCATGAATTTACATGAAGATAACTATATAGCTGAATCTGAGACTTGAAAAGTACTGAATTAAGGAGGACCATTACCTTCGGCTGAATTTAAGTTTGCGGATAAGAGGTGAGGATACTTGGTACGCATGTCTGCTTCTGCTTCCCAAGTAGCACCCTCAATGAACTTATTTTGCGACAAAACTTCGACCAAGGGAACTTTTTTGTTCCTTAGTCTATGGATCTAATGATCAAGAATATCTACTGGAACTTCTTCGTATGAAAGACTATTCTTAATATCTGTGATTTCTAGAGGTCCTACAATAGCCGAATCGTCCATGAACATCTTCAGTAAGGACACATGGAACATTGGGTAAACTGATAACAAGTCTGCAGGTAGATAAAGCTAATATGCTACCTTCCCCACATGACTCAAAATCCTGAAGGGGAATATATCGGGGGACTAGGCATCTCCTATTTACCATATATCTTCACCCCCGTCATCGGTGAAACCTTCAAATACATAAGATCATCTACTTAAAACTGAAGATCTATCCTTCTTTTGTCTGCATAAGATTTCTGATGACTCTAATCTGCTTTCTATCTCTCTCGAGTCAACTGAACTTTCTCCATGGTTTCAAACACCATATCTAGCCCAATCAAAGAGGCCTCATCCACTTTGAACCAACCTACTGGTGATCTACATCTCAGCCTATAAAGAGCCTCAAATGGGGACATCTGAATACTAGAATGGTAACTGTTATTATTGGCAAACTCAATCCACAACAAGTGGTCATCCCAACTACGTTTGAAATCAAGAACACATTCCCTCAACATATCCTCTAGAGTATGAATAGTCCTATTTTCTTGACCATTTGTCTGTGGATGAAAAGCTAAACTTAGATGAACTTGGTTACCAAGACCCTTTTGAAAAGCTTTCCAAAACTGAGAAGTAAACTGAGTAGCCATATCTCAGATGATGGACAAAGAAACTCTATGCAATCTAACCAACTCTTTGATATACAATTTAGCATAATCTTCAGCTATGTAGGACATATAAAATGGAAAGAAATAGCCTAATTGGTCAAGCTATCTACAATGATCGAAATAGAATTATGCTGCCGACGTGAATGGGGTAATCCAGTCTCAAAGTCCATAGTCACCTCTTCCCACTTCCAAATGGGAACACAGACTCCTTCAAAGTGACACCAGGTCTTTAGTGCTCTATATTAATCTATTGAAAAGTTGCACACGTGGCTATTAATTCTGCAATATCTGTCTTCATACTACTCCACCAATAGACTTCCCACAGATCGCAGTACATCTTGGTGGCTCTTGAATGAATGGAATAACATGAACCTTGGACTTCTTCCATAATCCAGTGCCTATATTTGTCAACACATAGCACACATAATATATTCTGGTATCTCAATACCCTATCTCCTCCTTGGAAGAAAATATCTACCTTTAAGTATATAACTGACCCCTTCAGTTTGACCAAACTAGGATCCCTATCCTATTTCTCTTTCAATTCAGAAACTAGAGAAGATTCTGAACCCAAACATTTCTTTCAGCTAAGTCAACCAACCTTACACCCAATTTATCTAACTAGTGAACTTCCCTAACTAACTCCCTCTTATCATTCTCTACATGAGTAACACAACCCATAGATAGTCTACTACGGGCATCTGCCACTACGCCCGGATGATACAACATACTCATAGTCCTTCAACAATTCTAACCATCTTCTCTGACGAATATTTAACTTCCTTTGAGTAAACACATATTGAAAGTTTTTGTGATCCATAAATACATCAACATGCTCCCCATAAAGATAGTTCATCTATATTTTTAAGGTAAATACAACAATATCTAATTCAAGATCATAGGTCGGGTAATTCTTTTTGTGAAGCTTAAGCAGTCTAAAGGAATAGGTTATAACCTTACCACTATGCATCAAAACAAAACCCAGACAAATTCTAGAGGCATCACAATATACAACGAACCTATTTGTACCATCCGGTAGTGCTAAAATAAAGATAAAGTAAGTCGATTCTTCAACTTCTAAAAACTCTTCTTATAGGAATCTAATCACTGAAACTTAACTTTCTTCTGTGTTAATCTTGACATAGGGGATGCAATAGAAGAAAAAACTTTAACAAATCATCTATAATGGCTAGCTAATCCCAAAAAAATTCTAATGTATAATGGAGAGATAGGTCTAGGTCATTTTCTTACTACTTCTGTCTTTTGGGGATAAAATCTAATGATATCACTGGAAACAATATGACCAAGGAAAGCTACTGATCATTTCAAAAATTAACATTTGCTGAATTTGGTGAACAACTAGTGATCTCTAAGAGTTTACAACACAATTTTAAAGTGGGTTGCATAATCATCCTCACTGCTAGAATAGACCAGAATATCATCGATTAAGACTATGATAAACATGTCCAAATACTGTTTGAACACTCTATTCATAAAGTTCTAGAAGGCTGCTAGGGCATTTGTTAGCTCGAAGGACATGACTAGAAACTCAAAATAACCATAACAATTTCTAAAAGATGTCTTTGGAATATCACATTCCCTCACTCTAAGCTGATGATAGCCGAATCTAAGGTCTATCTCTGAGAAGTAACTTCCACCTTTGAGTTGGTCAAATAAGTCATCAATCCTAGGTAGAAGATATTTGTTTTTGACTAAAACTACATTCAGTTAATAATAGTTAATGCATATTTGCTAAGAACCATATATATTTCGCACGAATAGGATGGGTGTGCCCTATGGAGAGACACTAGTCCTTATGAAACCTTTATCTAAAGGATCCTTAAGTTGCTCTTTTAATTCTTTAAGGTCAGAAAGAGCCATATAATATGGAGGAATGGAAATGGGCTGAGTATCTTAAAAAAGGTCAATAACAAATTCTATTTCCCTAACGGGAGGAACCCATGGCAAGACATCATGAAAAATATCAGGAAACTCATTAACTACAAAACTAACTGAACTATTGGGGTCTCAAACTTAGTGTCTTTGACTCAAACTAGATGATAGATACACCCTTTTAAGATCAACTATCTTGATTTAAGATAGGATATGAAATAACTCTTGGGAGACGCTATATTACCTTCCCACTTAAAAGTTGGCTCATCTGGAAACAGACACTTCATGACTCAAGTACAACAATCTATAGATGCATAATAATGAAACTAATAGATACATAAAATAAGGTCAGAGTTGATCATATCTAACTCTATTATATGTACTAAAATGATTTTATGAAGGACAGTGATAGGACACTTTCTATAGATCTGTTTGGCAACAACTGACTCACCCACTGAGGTAGAAGAAGGGCTTAGCTATCTTTTCAGGAACTATTTAAACATTTACTACAACTACTAGGACCACTTAAAAGAAATTTGACCCAGGGTATAAAAACACATATATATTAAGAGGAAAGTCATGAAGTATACCGATGATAACATCTATTGAACTCTCCTGCTCTTGACGGAGTGTATGATGTACCCTGAGGAGGGATTAGTCATCCTAGAGAAGCTGGTGCGCTAGTAGCCTGAGTCTGGGGATGAGAACCCCTATTTTCCTGCTTAGAATAAGGATAATCTTTGATTCTATGACACAACATACCACAACCATAACCACCTTTCTATCCTAACAAGTATTTACCAAAATGATTCTTACTACACTTCGAACATGGAGGATAACTGTGCTTTCCAGTCATATTATTATGAGTTCTAGACATAGAAGTATTACCTCTCTACTTCTGCCTAGCTCTAGGAGAAGGAGCTCTTGCTGAAGATGGTGATGGCATAGATGAATGATTCTAAAACTGTGAATAATTTCCCTCTCGAAACCTTGTCTGGCAATACTCAAACTCCCCAATTCTAGCTTTCTTATTTCCCCTATCTTTCAATTTTAACTTTTCTGCCTTAATCGGTTCAGCATGAATCATCAACCAAGCAAGATCTATGTCCCTAATAAGAATGGAATTCCTACACTTCTTGACTACCAAAACAGATACTCCAGTAACAAACTTATTCATACCTTCCCAAGGGTCAACCATCATGCAGCGACATACTTTGACAAGTGGTTGAACTTAAGGCAATACTCTTTTACTGTCATCGAGCCAAGCCTCAGGTTCACAAATTCCTCTACCTTAGTTTCTCTTATTTCACATGGAAAGAACCTATTTGGAAACACGTCTTGAAACACCTTCCAACTCAGAGTATCTTTATTCTTATCTCTACCATTATTCCACATAACCACCCAATCATACACTACATCCTTCAACCTATAGGATGCCAACTCTACAATTTCTTCCTTAGTAACATGCATAATTTGGGTGATTTTCCTTATTTCCTCTAAGTAAAACTGTAGGTACTCACTTGCTTTTAACCCAATGAACTTAGGCGGATTCATTCTTATAAAGTTATGAATTTTGGTTGCTGCTAAATCCGTATTCTGCTGAAGTAGGACAACCGCTTGATGGTTTCCCTGAACATTAGCAGTCACAGTCTGAGCCAACGCCTGAAAAACAATCCAAAATTAATCATGGGATACATTCTCATTCAGAGGATTAGCAGGCTGGGTAGCTTGCTATTATTTCTATGGGTGTTAGCTCGATAAGGAGGCATATTCGAATATCACATAGTGCTCAAGACTATGAGTAGCCTTAGGTTAACCGTATAAGCCTTCTACTAAATTTGAAGCCCATAATAAAGAAAATATAAATATATCATCAAAATTAGAATGCGGAAATATTCTTGAGCTAAGCTAAAATTATCTGAATTTAATATTTGAAAATACTATACTCAAGAGTCTGAACAATAAATACTAGAAATCTAAATCGTATATAGATGTCTGACAAGCCTCTACTACTAATAACTAAAGAGTCGCTAGGACAAACCGCCAGCTAACCTAAAATGTCTGAAAATATTGAATCATCTATACTAATAAGGTGGAAAACTAAATAATTGGGTCCCCAAACTATGAGGACTCACTAACTATCGAGATATAAAGGGAGATTCTTGAAATCACTCATGCTGCGGAAACTAAGCACCTAAACCTACATTACGAGACAAGTAGCACATAGACAAATATGTGGATCAGTACTTCTAGATTATATTGAGTATATGGGGGTGAATGCTCAAATATATCAATAATTCAATAGTACTATAAATTTGTAAAAGTATCCATGCTAACTGTAGATGACTCACATAAGCTGGAATATTGGAAAACTGAAAATCATAATTCATGAAAGGAAAAACATACTTCATAAATCTAGTGAGTCATAATATTTAGTTTCTAAAATCTGTACAGGTATTCTGTCTTTATATCATGATGTCTAAGTGTATAAGGACTTAGTTTTGTATCTATAATCTGAAATCTCATAGCTAATATCTTTTGTAAAACAATATATGAATAAAGTTGTGAGACTTTACACTTAGTTTCTAAGAGCTTTTCTGTTAGGATTATTCTGTTCTAAAATCTGTAGTTTGTAGTATATAGGGAGGTTCTTCTAACCGACATACACTATGTGATCTATCATAGTATCCAACATCTAGTTCCCTTATGGGAAAACCTCTTATTGGGGAGAGGTGTCATACTCTTACTAAGGAGTATAACCTAATCTAAGTGATCACACCTATATCTGTCATCCATTTAGAAATAGGAATAATTTGATAATATCAACCTATGTTGGCTCATAGTTTGGGGTCATGAGAACATACCCAACTCGGTGCTAAATACTACTCCCTTTAATTTGTGTACTTATTCTGTAGGAAATTCACTTTAAAACTATTAAAATGGTTTATAATGAAAATCTGCTATATATCTTTTAATTTAAACTATAACTAAATCTGTAAAGTGGATACCATGTCTAAGCAGAGATCAAAAGATCAAATCTTTATTAAAAATCTTAAAATAACTAGTCATGGGATGCTTAATGCATAGTCATTCTTGAAGTAACGACATTTGAACTAGGGCTTACTAATTCATGGAGCAAATTTGTGTCAAATCATATTAAAGTTCGTGCTTAATAATAAAAGCATTGAAATTCAATTCTAAATCTAGAAATTTATATCATACGCATGAGTAGATGAAAATAGCCATGCAATTCATCATCTAAATTA
The DNA here is from genome assembly GCA_030864225.1 of Capsicum baccatum var. pendulum. Classification (NCBI taxonomy): domain Eukaryota; kingdom Viridiplantae; phylum Streptophyta; class Magnoliopsida; order Solanales; family Solanaceae; genus Capsicum; species Capsicum baccatum. The sequence goes on along the minus strand of CM061558.1, from coordinate 221,556,681 downwards.
CTTAAAATCTCATGATCTTCAAATCACAATATTTAGGTATAAACACTAAATTAAAATTCATGGGTAATTATACAAAATCATGTAACTTTTAACTAAAAACTAGTTTTGGGCACTAGGATGAAAGAATTATCCTTGTTGAAAACCCCACATACCTTAATTGATGAATAGATGAAGAATCTTGAACTTTGAGTTTCTAGTTGGGCTCTTGAAGGTTTATTCTTGAAGTTCTTGAAGTTGGAATCCTTAATTTTAAGTTATCTTGGAAAAAAATGGTGGAATTTGGATTTCTTGGGGATTAAGATTTGATGTTCTAGGGTTTTTTTTGAGAGGAACTCGATGAAAAATGATCATATTAGGATTAGAATAGGATTAATTATCTGTTATTCACGATTTGGGGATTGGGGAAATAACTAAATTGCCCTTTAAAAATTAACTCTAAACTGGAAGTCCGAATTTTTGTCCCTACTGCGTCGCACCGCTGTCGTGATGGCTTATTAGAAAAAAAAAATGATCGCTATTTTGGGCACTGGCACTGATATGAGACAAGAAAAGGGAGTCACGAAAAACACACCAAAATCAGTCCACATTTTTAAGAACCTGAGGAAGTCTTTGGTGACCAACTCTCGGATTGACAAAAAGAACAAGAAAGAGATGATAACAAGGTGTTTATTACCTATTTTCCAGCCAACAAAACAAGATTAACAACACATAAAATGAAGAACAAGAAGAACAACTTCGGCTACAAGAACACCACAAGGCCGAGAGTTGAAAACAAGAAAAACACAATAAGATTACAAGAATGTAAAGGCTAGATAGTGATACCAAGATTATCACAAGATTAAGATCCAAGTGTATTTCAATACTAACCCCTATAAATTTAATAATCTAAAACACACTCTTACGATGACCACCAAGGGAATCAACTCACCTTAAGATCCACCGTTTCCAAGCAAAAGTCAGTATTAGCTTTTCCAAGCCCTATACTAAAATGGCTTTTCCAAACCCTATCAAAAAACTACACTAAGTTATTCTAATCTCAAGAGAGGGGATTTTCAATGTTTCATATATTCATCATCAATAATCTAAAGAGAGAAGACCTAAAAAAAATATATAGCCTTATTACATAATGAGTGACAAAATAACTCCAATGCCCTTAATGAAGGAGGGGTGGCCATGGAGTGTCAAATGGACAAGGCTAAGTTACCAAAATTTCCTTAAGGATAAGTGACCAAAAATGCCCTTAATAAAGGGAACCAAAATCATGAACCATCAAATGTGGTCCAAACCCGTGAGTCCTCAAGTCTTTAAGGCTCCAAGCAATATTCCACACATGGGTTTGTTTGTTGGAATTCTCAAAATGACCCTCCAAGTACTATTCCATGCCCTCCATGTGACCAAATCTTGATTCTTCACATAGTGACTTTGAATGATGTCAGCGAAAGCTAAGGTGGCCATTTGACTTGTATCATACTCCATTTCTTGAATTGTATTCGACCTTAAATCCGTACCTTGCAAAACTAGAAAAAGGACAAATAAGCACAACATTCTCATAGAATGAGGGTTAGGGTTAGAAAAATAATAAACATCATCATGCCAAGGTGGTACATACTTGAAGTATAACCAAGCATCCTTTGAAGGGAATATTAAAAGTGCAAGGAAAGATGTACAAATGTTTTGGTTATGGGATTCACCAAGAGTGATACTTTTCTTGTCATTTAGACCAAGAAAAAAATTGGGTGCACCAACGTCACCATTTCTATATTTGGCACCAAGGACAAATAGGAAGAGTGGCCATAGACACAGTTCTAGACAATACTCTCCCTTCCCATGGTTTCCACTAAAATATTAAATGATATACTTTCTATAACAAAATACACATCATCCAAAGAAAATAGAGAGTAGAGAAAGATATCACTAAAGTCAAATTCTACTAAGGTGACCTAATATGTGTACTCACTAATAGTTTCCCATGCATCAGCATGAGTACTATCAATAATAAAGTCACACAAAGTAGAAGAAGGAGTAGCTTCTAAGACTACACATTCCTTACCCTTAAGAGTACTCTTATCTTCCAAGAAGAGATTTCCATCTATAGGAGGAATGTTGTTACACCAAAGTGGGTTAGCATATAGGCTATAGCCTCCAAGGTAAGCTATACCACCTTTTTCACCACTAGGCTATTTAAGAGTGTTTATATTATCTTCAAAAAATAAATAATACCTAAATATTACATGATACAACCCAAAGGAAGAATTGGCACAAGCACGTTCCTCACTCTCTAATAGATCAATATCAAATTTCAAAGCAGTTTCAAGCATAAGGTTTTTCCAAGAATAGCTCTCGGATTCAATCCCCTTTTGTTGACCAACATTTTCAAGTACTTCACTCACTTGAGTTCCATTAATCATGTTACACACACACTCAAGTGGTGGACAAGTTTCACAAATAAGTTGATCAATGATGTTGGGCATATTTACACACATAAGCACCATAATTTACCCATGTTTTAGCCAAGTTTTGAGGATAAAATATATAATTCTTGCACTTTTAGTCCATTTTCCTTTAAGTGAGCTGACCTACGTGATTAGCATGTTTTCAGATATTAATAATGAAGATTTCAGCACTTTATGGACTTTTGAGCAACAAAGGAAAACTTCACATTAGAGGGAAGGCAGCTTTTGGACTGAAAGTAATGCATGGGAACTTTTTCCCGGGCAAACCCAGCATTTTTAAAGACTTAAGGATGCAACAGTAATTTAGAAGACAAGGACATTATAAAAACCCTATTGCTGAATTTTTCAGCAAGTTTTTAATCATCATTCAGTTTTCAGAATCTGTAAGTTAAGACAGAGAAAAACGCTAAGGCAACACGAAAGGCTAAAGGGCAAAACGTCAACCTCTTGTTTGACGCCAAACTCATCCCCATCGTGAGATTATTCTAACTTTGGTATGATGATGATGTCTTTGTTGATTTTTGTTGTAATCATGAGTAGCTAAATTTCTCTGTTAGGATTATGCAAACCTTGTAAGATACTATCTATTGCTATGAGTTTGTGAATTCTTGATGTGTATGCTACTTATATCATTACTCTCTTCGTTTAAATTGAATTCTTATGATTGCAAACGTAGGAATATGCCAGTATATCATTAACTTGTTCGAGAGAAAAGTTACATGTTTGGAAAAGAGAGTGTGACAAGAAAATAGGGTTTCCAACCCCTGTTTACACGTTAATGCCTTAACCGGATTAACTTTCTTGGAGAGTTTGTACCATTCGTTATACACTTTAGGCTTGAGAGAGCTAAAGCGAAATAATCCTTGATGGTTGAGAAACACTAGAATTTCCCATTAGAATACGACTCTCTATAAGTGCATGCATGTCTAAATTCCGCATTACTCATAGTTAATAGATACGTAGAAATTACAAGGTGGACATAACCCTAACTTATTATTCTCTGTGATTAAATCTTACTAAATACATCATCTCATTCATTACTTTGATATTATTAATTCACGCATAATCAAATCCCCCCTTTTCCATGGAATTTTCGACCAATAGTCTACTAATAATTGCAACACTTAGTGACCAAGTATTCCCTGTGGCATTCGACACCCAACCCAGTTGGGTTCTATATTTGACAGCGAACACTTACACTTTCTAACGAGAGCTGTAGTTTGGGCGTTATCAAATTTTAGCGCCATTGTCAGGGAATACAGTTGTCAACTAAGTTTGTGATAGTTAATAGACCCTTTGGTCAAAGATTCTCGAATTTTACTTTTAGTTTGTTGTTTTTGTTTTGTTCAGGTTCTGTTGAGTGCATGCCAAATACACGAAGATTTATTCAGCCATTATTACCCATAAATCCTGAACCACAACTTATTGGCAGAATGAATGCAAAACGTGACATCGAAAGAAGGGCTACTAAACAAGAGCAGGCTAGATTAGCTGCATTGGCAGCTGATAATGCCCAAACTACAGCTCTCGTAAGAAAGCGTAAGCGATCGCTTTCAAATATAGAACCCAACTAGGTTGGGTGTCGAATCCCACAGGGAATACTTGGTTACTAAGTGTTGCAATTATCAGTAGACTTTTGTTCGAAAATTCCAAGAAAAGGGGGGGCTTGATTTATGCGTGAACTAATAATATCAAAGTAATGTTGGAATGCTAAGTGTAGTAAGATTTAATCACAAAGAGTAATGAGTTAGGGTTATCTCCACCTTGTAAGTTCTACGTATCTATTAACTATGAGTAATGCGGAATTTAGACATGCATGCACTTATAGAGATTCGTATTCTAATTGTAAACCCAAGTGTTTCTCAACCATCAAGGATTATTTCACTTTAGCTCTCCCGAGCCTAAAGTGTATAACTAATGGTACAAACTCTCCAAGAACGTTAATCCAGTTAAGGCATTAACGTGTAAACAGGGGTTGGAAGCCCTATTTTCTTGTCACACTATCTTTTCTAAACATATAACTTTTCTCTCGAACAAGTTAATTGTATAATGGAATGTTCCCTATGTTTGCGACCATAAGAATTCAATTAAAACGAAGAGAGTAATGATATAAGTAGAATACACATCAAGAATTCACAAACTCATAGTAATAGATAGTTTATTACGAGGCTTCCATAACCCTAACAGAGAAGTTTATCTACTCATGATTACGACGAAAACCAAAGAAGACATCATCATCATACCCAAGTTAGAAGAATCTCACGATAGGGATGAGTTTTGCGTCAACTAGAGGTTGACATTTTCTTGCCCTCTTGCCGTTCCACAAGAAAGCTGTGTTTTTCTCTGTCTGAACTTACAGAATCTGAAAACTGAATAATGAAAACTTATGATGCTGCAAAATTCAGCAATAGGGTTTTTATAATGTCCTTGTCTACTAAATTACTGCTGCATCCTTAACTCTTTAAAAATGCTGGGTTTGTCCGGGAAAAAGTTCTCATGCATCGCTTTTAGTCCAAAAGTTGCCTTCCCTCTAATGTGAAGTTTTCATTTGTTGCTCAAAAGTCCATAAAATGCTGAAATCTTCATCATTAATACCTGAAAAACATTCTAATCATGTAGGTCAGCTCACTTAAAGGAAAATGGACTAAAAGTGCAAGAATTATATATTTTATCCTCAAAACATAGCTAAAACATGGGTAAATTATGGTGCTTAGGCGTGTAAATACGCCCAACATCAACACCCCACACTTAAAGCTTTGTTCGTCCTTGAACAAAATATAGCATCCATGCAAATACCTAACGTAGAATTTCACAACAGTAACACCTAACTAGAATTTCACAATAGCAACACAAAATTTATCCTCAAGACATGCACGACAATTTTTAACAAAAAGTAGGTTTCTTGATCACTACTAGAAATAATTCAACCTCCAACATAGACTCGTGATGATGGTTAATTCGTATCCAAAAGCTAAGCCACAAAGAATCATATAACACTACCCAAAAATCATCAACCATATGTGTCTCACACAAGATATCACCTATAATCGCTCGTAGTTTGCATTTTTCGAAACATGGGTATAAGACTCTCCTTGCTCTCACTCTCACAAAGAATTCTTATATTGCAACTGATGACCATAGGCTTTCTCTTAGTGTAATGCTCCACTAATATCAGAATGCTAAGCTTAGGATCAACTAGGTCTTTACAGGGTTGTAATGTAGGCTAAGGGACAGGTAGGACTATTTTGGCCAGAAATAGTGACTATGTTCCCTAAGTGCTTTAATACACTACAATATGTCATTAACACTCTCTTTTAAACAACCCCTCTACTTTCCTTTCATCTACTAACCCCTTTTCACCTATTAGTTATTCACTCAGAAATACAAAGATGAATACAACTTTCTTATTTATATTTTTTTTTCTTTTCTCTTTTTTTTTAATTTTTAATTTTATTATTATTATTTTTTACTATTATTATTATTATTATAATTATTTTATAAGCATCCGTATGATAGCCACTCTGTTTCACAACATTTTCAAGTACCAATACACTCTGAGACATTATTGTCACCAATTTCCTCTTATTTTGCCACATGATTCTACAATTTAAAGCGCTTAGGAGTTTTGATCAAATTATGGTCTTGAAAAAAAATGAATTAGGCTACATATGAGGCTGTCAAAGAAAAAATAGCTAAAGGCTCAAAGGGGGTTTACTAGGATAATGTACAAGGGCGGGTAAAAAGAAGGTACACAATTATAGGCTGCCACAGAAATGCCTAAATCATCTCCTAAACTCACACTCTTTATTTCGCTTTACACACACACCAGGTAAGTTCTAGCATCAGTCACAACACAGAATATACTATATCGTCACACAGACAAGGCACATGGTCAACTTTATTGGGAGCATTGTAGACTCTTGACCCAACAAATGAATTAATTAAACCACACAATTATCACACAGTGAGTCACACTTAGAGCCTGAATGTCTCAATAGTAATGATTTAGCACTAACTCTTGGTATACTACCATGCCGTCTATCAGAACAATTTCATGCAAAATCTAAAAAAAAATTAACTAACTAACTATGACTAATTCTAAAAAATAAGAATAAATATAGGCAAAGAAGTACAATACAGCATACAAATACCAGCACCCCACACTTGGATGGGACACACTGCCCTCAGTGGAAAATAAATAAGGAAAACCTAATTAGTCGGACTCCTTCTCTATGTCTAGGGTCATACCCCCTTCGTCAAAATCATCATCAGAGTCATCGTCATCAGAGTTGTCCTCCACGTCTGAGTCTGGCAGCCGGCGATCATCATCAGTCGGCACGTCATCATCGAGAGGTTCCTCAAAATATACCCCTACTCCACACATAGACCGTGCATGCTCATTCATCGGGTAGTCATAATCCAACTGCTAGAGCTCTGCATCAGTCGGAATACGACCTCCACTCATCATTGTAAACCTAGTCATGCCATATAGATGGCGAAAGAAACTTTCGTCCCGAGCATGTCTTTTTGCAGTGGTAAGGTTGATGCCATGACCAGTTTCAGGATCTTTAACTTTCGTGAGATCAACCTTCTTCGGGTTGTGTGGAAGATTATGATCTGCAGGTTCCTCTTCAATGTGTTCCTTCCTTAATATCGCAGTCAACAAATTACCAAAGCTGAAATGGGACCTTTTGTGCAGCCTAGCCTTACGCATTGATGAACGTATAATCGCACCAATGTTGATGGGAATATTAGTCATCAGAGCATACACCAAGCATACTCTATCACGTGTGATCTTTGTGTACTGTGTCCCAGGAATCAGGCAAGAGTTGACTATCCTCAACCATGTACGAGCTTATCTGTTCAAGGAAGCATATGGGAAGGTATTGTGCCGACCTGTATCCTTGTGATGACTCCAATGAGCCATTGATCTTGTTCCGCACAGTGTGTGCCTGATTGACCTGTAAGGAGGTCTATGATAAAGCTCCTTGAGCGGTGATGGATCCACAGATGGAAGACCCAGAAAAGAGTTGAAGAACTCCGCATTCAGTTGCAAAACTTGGCCCCAAATCTTCACTTCACTTCCGGTAGTCTTTGGGGACCAATTAGCGTAAAACTCATGTGTTAGATCAAGATTTCATTCTGCCATATCTCGGAAAATAAAATCAAGGTTTGGTGCCATGATTTTAGTCAAAATGCGAGGTTCTCTCTTTGCTAGACTCTCCTTTTGTATCAAATCCACATGAACATATTTTTTCACTTCATTGTTCTTGTACCACTACTTTCCTTCCTCCTCTAGGACCCACTTTATCCTGAAAGTGCATTGAGGTATTTGCAGCGAGGAGGATTTAGCTTGCTCTTTTCTTCCCCTTTTCTGACTTTTCTGTGAGGTGGACACTTTTTCTTTCCCTGGTCTTCCTTTTAGTGCCATTCTACTTGAGATTAAAATAGATTCATGTTAGCTCATCTCGGAAGATTTAATCGACAAATAAACAGTAGTGGCACCACCCCACACTTAATTTGTTGGCACAAACTAATTAAGTGAGTGATGTCAATTACTCAGACTTCATCGACATACATTTAGTTGATATGTTCCAAAAATATGTTAAGTACAGTCATACTTTCATGTCATCTTAACTATCCTTTCCAACTCTGTTTCATGTAATCTTAACTATACTTTCATGTTTGGATTAATGCACTTTTTGAACAAGACTACTACATAGAGATCGTATCAAGTTATGGCATAGAAATAATCACAACATCTCATGCTTTTGTTCAATCATGCTCGGTGTCTCGATAAACATGTCATTCAAACATTCAAGCTTTCAACTTTCAAGATTATGCAATTAACTTCACCATTTCGATTCCACAAAAAGATGACAGTGTATAACAATCAAATACAAGTCGAAACAAAGTCAAGAACACCCACACGTATTCTTTCACTCAACTAGATGTATCATATCAAACCAATCACATTCTTATCACCAAACACCACTTCAAAATCTAAAATACCATTATAAGCCTAGTATTGCAACAACTACAGAATATAAAAGAAGAACATACTTGGTGATGGATTCGGAAGATGATCTTGCAAGATTAGATGAGCAAACAGAAAAGTTTTGAGAGATTTGGGAAGCTTAGGCGGCACCAAGGTTGAGCAAACAAGTGCATTTTGCTTTATGGTTGAGGTTCTATTTATAGACTAAGTCATAGGTCGGGTTTGGTCTATAAAAAATCGGGTTAGGAGACAAAAATGTATAAGTAGGCGGCACCTAATGCTTTGCCTATGCATAGCATAGGCGGTGCCTATGCTATTGCCTAGTTGGGCATAGGCGGCGCCTATGCTATGGCCTAGTTGAAACAGTGAGCATAGGCAATGGCATAGGCGGCATCTATGGTATTGCCTAGATTTGCATAGGTCTTTCCTTGTCCATTGCCTAGATTTGTATAGGCGTTACCTTGTCCATTGCCTAGTTGAGGCAGTGAGCATAGGCCAACATAGGCCTTGCCTTGTTCGTTTCCTAGATTCGCATAGGCAATGCCTAACAGATAGCCTTTGCTCCTTCATTCCTAACTTACCACCTTTAACATGGCTCACTTTCAAATCAAAATTTTGGGATTAATCCTCTCCTTTGTACATCTTGCACCTACACTTAATCAAAAATAACAAAAATGATTAGAAAGATGGGTTGCCTCCCATCAAGCTCCTTAGTTTTGGTTGTGGCTCGACTCTTCTTTTTGGATTTTTATTTAACAAAAACAAACTCCTAGTAAAACAAAATGAGTAAAAACGATAGGTTGCCTCCCGTGTAGCGCTTGATTTATTATCGCGGCACGACATAGTTACCTCGATTACTCAGACTTCATCGAGATAGATGGTGGCTCTCATTTTCTGAATGGATTCAGACGATGCTGATGCTTAACAGTGGATACACAATCTTCTTCGAGCTGAATCATGTGCATACATATCCCAGAAGGGATACTAATTATATCATCAATAATCCAACTAATAGCTCTCTTGTACCTCTTCAGAACAGAAATGAGAGCCTCTACTTGTTGTTCACCTAAATTAGCCGCAACAATAACCGGAAGTGTATCACCACTTCCCAAAAATGCATACTTCAGATGACTAGGTAGCCCTTTCAATTCTAGCACTGGTGGCTCTTCAATGGATGGTTTCGCTGGTGATGAAGGTCGATTCTTTAGATAGAGGTCCAGCTTCTTAGGAGCATGAGAATATGACCCCAATCCTGTTGGAGCACAAATAGTTTCTTCATATTCTTCAACTTCTTCGCGCTCAAAGTTCAAAAGCAAAGTAGCCAATGGCTCAACAGTAAGCTGCTTCTCTACAGATAATTCTTTCTCATCCTCATAATAAACATCATCTACAGAGAACACAATCATATCTCTAGGCTGATTCATCAATTTGGATACATCAAAATGAACCACTTCGTCATTCAACCAAAATAAAAGCTCATTGGCTCGTAAATCAATAAGCACACTTCCTGTTGCAAGGAAACGACGACCCAAGATTATGGGGACTTCAAAATCAGCCTCGCAGTCCAAAATAACAAAGTCTGTAGGAAAAATAAAGGTAGAAACCTTCACTAGTACATCATATAAAATACCAACAGGTCATTTTACCGACCTATCTGCCATCAGGAGCCGCATATTGGTTGGTGTAGGATCGCCCAACCCCAACTTTCTGTAAACGGATAGTGGCATCAAATTGATGCTAGCCCCCAAATGGCACAATGCCTTAGCAAAATTTATAGATTCCACCATGCAAGGAATAGTGAAAGCACCAGGATCTGCCTTCTTTTGTACTAAAGACCTCGTGGCAATTGCACTGCAATGATGAACATCATCTGCCAGCTCATAGCTTACTTCCCGCTTCTTTGTCAAAAGGTCCTTCATGAATTTGGCGTACCCAGGCATCTTTTCCAGCGCCTCCACCAAAGGCACATTAATAGTCAGCTGCTTCAACATGGTCATGAATTTACTAAACCTGGTGTCATCAGCTTTATTCTTCAGTCTCTGAGGAAAAGGTGGTGGTGGAACAGGAATAGTTTTCTCCACCACTTACTTTTAATCTTGCTTCCGAGTATCAATCTTTTTAGGCTGGTGACGTCTAGGTACAGTGTCATGAACGTTCTCATTCTAATTTTTAGCTTCTACAGAATCATCACAATCTGCTTCAATAACATTCTCTTTTATATTATCAACTACCTGCTTGCCTTTGTATGGATTTTCCAACACTTTACCACTCCTGGTAGTAACAGCCATACATGATCCATTATTCCTTGGATTTTGCACAGTGTCACTAGGCAAAGTGCCAGCCTTTCTTTAATTAAATGCCGCTGAAAATTGACTCAGTTGTTGTTCCAGCTGTTTTATTGCAGTGGAATACGAATCAACTAATTGATTTATTGAGGACAAATCATTTTTTACCTCAGTTACGCCCATGTTGGTTTCCTCCACTCCTTTCAACAGCTTAGCCATCATATCTTCCATGGACATCTTCCCAGAGCCAGATGCCGCGGCCTCACGGTTTCCAGGAGGAACATACAAACCACTCCTGTCAGTCTTATTCTTCTAACTCCCAAGCTCGTGGTCCTTGTATCCCGATTTCTCATAATAGTTCCGACCTTGGTTTTCTTGTGCATTGCCTCGGAAACCCCCCTGATTATTCAAGTAGTTCGAATCTTCCTAAGAGTTTGGTTCATCTCTTACCTGTGATACAATGGCCTTAACCTTTTCGGTCTTCCCTGATAATAAATGCTTAGTAAGAAGATCCATCTGCATTTTCATGTGAGCCATATCTTGGTCACATTCCTCTTGTCTTCGTCTCTGTTCTACAGTCATGCCAATAGATATAGTAGAGCTTGCTACCTCAGAATCCCTAGTATGCCAGGATCTACTATGCTTTGTCATACGATCCAGCATATCACTTGCCTCAATAAAAGTAAGGTCCATGAATGACCTACCTGCAGCATTATCAACCACTGCCTTAGTCACCAAATTCAAAGCCCTGTATAATATCTCCATCAAGTGGATATTGGTCATCTGATGATTTGGGCACTGCATAAGCTTCTTCTTGAACCTCTCCCATGTTTCGTGGAGAGCTTCAGTTGGAATCTGTCGAAAATTGTTGATCTCATTTCTCAATTGGGCTCTCTTGGATAGCGGAAAGAATCTTTCTAGGAAAGCGTCTTTCAGTTGCCTCCAATTAGTAATAGAATTAGGAGTTAGCCCGTTCAACTATAGAGTTGCCTCTCTAGATAGAGACAGTGGAAATAAGTGCAGCCAAATTGTATTCTATCCAACTCCTGGATTGTTGAACGACTTGCATGTTGAGATAAAATTGATCAGATGCATATTCGGATCGTCTCCTGCAAGTCCACCAAATAACTCCTTGAGCTGCAATAGCTGAATCATGGTGCTTGTGATATTGAACTTGGCTCCGGGTGACAAAGGCGGAGGAATAATATCCCCTGTGGCACCAGCTCCATCCAAATCGTCATCTTCATCATCAAAAGGGGCCTGCACAGCTCGACGTTCAGGCGTCATTCTATCTTGAAGATCTGTCCTGTTCACAGGTGCTGCCACCTCATCTGCACATGATGGATTTAGTAACTCATCATCACCCAGGTCCTCTTCATCAGGATTTGTTGCCCGACCTGGGTTATCAATATTCTGTTGATGCACTTGAGCGGCTACCAATGCAGCTAATCTAGCCAGCTCCTGTTGAGCAGCCCTTCTTTTAATGACTCGTTGTGCATCCATTCTGCCAATAAGTTGTGGTCCAGGATTAATGGGTAATAATGGCTGACCATAACTTCGTGTATTTGGCATGCACTTTACCAAACCTGAACAAAACAAAAACAACAAACAAAAAGTAAAATTATAGAATCTTTGACCAAAGGGTCTATTAACTATCACAAACTTAGTTGACAACCGTATTCCCCGACAACAGCGCCAAAATTTGATAACGCCCAAACTACAGCTCTCGTAAGAAAGTGTAAGCAGTCTCTGTCAAATATAGAACCCAACTGTCGAATCCCCCATGGAATACTTGGTCACTAAGTGTTGCAATTATCAGTAGACTTTTGGTCGAAAATTCCAAGAAAAGGGGGGGTTTGATTTATGCGTGAACTAATAATATAAAAGTAACGTTGGAATGCTAAGTATAGTAAGATTTAATCGCAGAGAATAATGAGTTAGGGTTATATCCACCTTGTAAGTTCTACGTATCTATTAACTATGAGTAATGCAGAATATAGACATGCATGCACTTATAGAGATTCGTATTCTAATTATTTCACTTTAGCTCTCCCGAGCCTAAAGTGTATAACTAATGGTACAAACTCTCCAAGAACGTTAATCCGATTAAGGCATTAACGTGTAAACAGGGGTTGGAAGCCCTATTTTCTTGTCACACTCTCTTTTACAAACATATAACTTTTCTCTCAAACAAGTTAATTGTATAATGGCGTGTTCCCTATGTTTGCAACCATAAGAATTCAATTAAAACGAAGAGAGTAATGATATAAGTAGCATACACATCAAGAATTCACAAACTCATAATAATAGATAGTATATTACGAGGCTTCCATAACCCTAACAGAGAAGTTTAGCTACTCATGATTACAACGAAAACCAAAGAAGACATCATCATTATACCCAAGTTAGAAGAATCTCACGATAGGGATGAGTTTGGCGTCAACTAGAGGTTGACGTTTACTTGCCCTCTAGCCGTTCTACAAGAAAGCCGTGTTTTTCTCTGTCTGAACTTACAGAATCTGAAAACTGAATAATGAAAACTTATGGTGCTGAAAAATTCAGCAATAGGGTTTTTATAATATCCTTGTCTACTAAATTACTGTTGAATCCTTAAGTCTTTAAAAATGTTGGGTTTGCCCGGGAAAAAGTTCCCATGCATCACTTTTAGTCCAAAAGCTGCCTTCCCTCTAGTGTGAAGTTTTCCTTTGTTGCTCAAAAGTCAATAAAATGCTGAAATCTTCATCATTAATACCTGAAAAACATGTTAATCACGTAGGTCAGCTCACTTAAAGGAAAATGGACTAAAAGTGCAAGAATTATAATTTTTATCCTCAAAACATAGCTAAAACACGGGTAAATTATGGTGCTTAGGCGTGTAAATACGCCCAACATCAACAACTGCTCAAGTGCATCAACAGAATATTGGTAACCCAGGTCGAGCAACAAATTCTGATGATGAGGTCCTGGGTGATGATGAGTTACTAAATCCTAGGAGTACAAATCAGGTGGCAGCACCTGTACGCAGGAGAGATCGTCAAGAAAGAATGAGACCTGAACGACGAGTTGTGCAGGCTCCTTTTGATGACGACGATGACGATCTTGATGGAGCTAGTGCTACAGGGGCTATTATTCCTCCACCCTTGGCACCCGGAGCCAAGTTCAATATCACTAGCACCATGATTCAGCTATTGTAACTCAAGGGATTATTTGGTGGACTTGCAGGCGATAATCCGAATATGCATCAGATAAATTTTATCTCAACATGCAAGTCATTTGACAATCCAAGAGTTAGACAGAATGCAATTCGGCTGCGCTTATTTCCATTGTCTCTATCTGGAGAGGCAAAATTTTGGTTGAACGGGCTAACTCCTGACTCTATTACTAATTGGAGGCAACTGAAAGACGCTTTCCTAGAAAGATTCTATCCGCCATCCAAAAGAGCCCAATTAAGAGACGAGATAAGCAATTTTCCACAGCTTCCAAATGAAGCTCTCCATGAAACATGGGAGAGGTTCAAGAAGAAGCTTATGCGGTGCCCAAATCATCGTATGACCAATGTCCACTTGATGGAGATATTATACAGGTCTTTGAATTCGGTGACTATGCCAGTGGTTGATAATGCTTGATAACGCCCAAACTACAGCTCTCATAAGTGTATAAGCGGTCGATGTCAAATATAGAACCCAACTGGGTTGGGTGTCGAATCCCACAGGGAATACTTGGTCACTAAGTATTGCAATTATTAGTAGACTATTGGTCAAAAATTCTATGGAAAGGGGGGGATTGTTTTAGGCGTGAATTAATTCTATCAAAGTAACGAATGAGACGATGTATTTAGTAAGATTTAATCACAGAATAATAATTTAGGGTTATGTCCACCTTATGAGTTCTACGTATCTATTAACTATGAGTAATGCGGAATTTAGACATGCATGCACTTATAGAGATTTGTATTCTAATGGTAAATTCTAGTGTTTCTCAACCATCAAGGATTATTTCACTTTAACTCTCTGAGCCTGAAGCATATAACTAATGGTACGAACTCTCCAAGAAAGTTAATCCGGTTAAGGCATTAACATGTAAATAGGGGTTGGTAACCCTATTTCCTTGTCACACTCTCTTTTCCAAACATATAACTTTTCTCTCAAACAAGTTACTGCTATAATGGCATGTTCTCTATGTTTGCAACCATGAGAATTAAATTAAAATGAAGAGAGTAATGATATAAGTAGCATACACATCAAGAATTCACAAACTCATAGTAATAGATAGTATATCACAAGGTTTCCATAACCCTAACAGAGAAGTTTAGCTACCCATGATTACAACGAGAATCACAATATACATAATCATCATACCACAGCTGGAATAATCTTCGCGATGGGATGATTTGAACATCAAAAAACAAGTTCACGTTTTTCTCTATTCGTTGCTCAAGAGTTTGCCGTGTTTTTCTGTCTTAACTTGCAAAATCTGTAAACTGAATAATGCTAAAGTGTCGAATGAAAGGAATCGAATCAATGCTGAAAAATTCAGCAAATAAGGTTTTTATAACATCCTTGTCCTACTAAGTTACTGCTGTACCCCTAAGTATTTAAAAATATTGCTTTTGCCCGGGATAAATTCTCCATCCGTCACATTTAGTCCACAAGCTTCCAAAAGCTGCCTTTCCTCTTATATGAAGTTTTCCTTTGCTGTCCAAAGGTCCACAAAGTGCTAAAATCTTCATCATTAATAACTGAAAACATGCTAATCACATAGGTTAGCTCACTTACCGGAAAATGGACTAAAAGTGCAGGAATTATATATTTTATCCTCCAAACTTAGCATAAAATATGGGTAAATGATGGTTCTTAGGGGTGTAAACACGCCCAACATCACCACCCCACACTTAAAACTTTGTTCGTCCTCGAACAAAATATTATGTCCATGCAAACATCTAACTTGAATTTTGCAGTAACAGTACAAAATGTTCAACAAGACATGCACGGCAATTATTAACAAAGAGTAGTTCTCTTGATTACTACTAGAAATAATTCAACCTCCAACATAGACTTGTGATGATGGTTAATTCGTATCCACAAGTTAAGGCCCAAAGTATCATACAAAACTACCCAACAATCATCAACCATGTGTGTCTCACATAATATATCACCCATAATCACTCACAAGTTTTGTATTTTTTGAAACATGGGTATAAGACTCCCCTTGCTCTCTCTCTCACAAAGAATTCATATGTTGCAACTGATGACCATAGGCTTGCCCTTAGTGTAATGATCCACTAATATCAGAATGCTAATCTTAGGATCAACTAGGTCTTTACAGGGTTATAATGTAGGCTAAGGGACAGGTAGGACTATTTTGGCCAGAAATAGTGACTATGTTCTCTAAGCGCTTTAATACACTACAATATGTCATTAACACTCTCTTTTAAAGAACCCTTCTACCTTCCTTTCATTTACCACCCCTTTTCACCTATTTTGTTATTCAATTATAAACACAACTATATTTTTTGTTTTGATTTATTTATTTATTTATATTTTTTTCTTTTTTTTATAAAACACCTCTAAGATAGCCATTCTTTTTCACAACTATTTCAAGTACCAATACACTCTGAGGCATCACTCTCTCCCAATTTCCTCTTATTTTGTCACATGACTTCATAATTTAAAGCGCTTAGGAATTTGGATCAAATTATGGTCTTGAAATAAAATGGATTAGGCTACATATGAGGCTGTCCAAGAAAATAGCTAAAGGCTCAAAGGGGTTTAACTAGGATAATGTACACAGGTAGGTACAAAGAAGTTAAACAATTACAGGCTGCCAAAGAAATGCCTAAATCATCTCCTAAACTCACACTCTTTATTTTGCTATACACATACACCAGGTAAGTTTTAGCATCAGTCACAACACAGAATATACTACAACCTCACACACACAAGGCACATGGTCAACTTTATTGAGAGCAGTATAGATTCTTGACCCAACAGATGAATGAATTAAACCACACACTTATCACACGGTGAGTCACACTTAGAGCCTAAATGTCTCAATTGAAATGAGTTTAGCACAAACTCTTGTCATAATACCATTCCATCTACCAGAACAATTTCATGCACTTTATGCAAAATCTAAAAAATTCGATAATTTAACTACTAACTACTAACTATGACTAAATGTCAAAAATAAGAATAAATGTAGGCAAAGAAGTACAGAATACAAATACCAGCACCCCACACTTAGACGGGACACACTGTCCTCAGTGGAAAATAAATAAGGAAAACCTGATTAGTCGGACTCCTCCTCTATGTCTGGGGTCATACCCTCTGCATTGGAATCATCATCAGAGTCGTCGTCATCAAAGTTGTCTTCCACGTCTGATTTTGGCCGTCGGCGATCATCGTCAGTTGACACATCATCGTCGAGAGGTTCCTCAAAATGTACACCTACTCCACACATAGCCCGTGCATGCTCATTCATCGGGTAGTCATAATCCAACTTCTGGAGTTCTGCATCAGTTGGAACACGTCCCCCACTCATCATGGTAAACCTCGTCATGCCATATAAATGGCGAAAGAAGCTTTGTCGCGAGCATGTCTTTCTGTAATGGTCAGGTTGATGCCATGCCCAATTTCAGGATCTTTAACCTTTGTAAGATCAACCTTCTTCGGGTTGTGTGGAAGCTTATGATCTGCAAGTTCCTCTTCAATGTTCTCCTTCCTCAATATCGCAGTCAAAAAATTGCCAAAGCTGAAATGGGACCTCTTGTGCAGCCTAGCCTTACGCATTGATGACCGTATAACCGCACCAATGTTGATGGGGATGTTAGTCATCAGAGCGTACACCAAGCATACTCTATTATGTGTGATATTTGTGTACTATATCCAAGGAATCAGGAAAGAGTTGACTATCCTCAACCATATTCGAGCTTCTCTATTCAAGGATGCATACAGGAAGGTGTTATGCCGACCGGTATCCTTGTGACAAATCCACCTGGCCATGGATATTGTTCCGCATAGTGTGTGTCTGATTGCCCTGTAGGGAGGTCTGTGATATATCTCCTTAAGCGGTGATGGATCCACAGATGGAAGACTCAGAAAAGAGTTGAAGAACTACGCATCCAGTTGAAAGACTTGGCCCCGAATCTTCACTTCGCTTCCGGTAGTCTTTGGGGACCAATTGGCATAAAACTCGCGCGTTAGATCAAGATTACATTCCCCCATATCTCAGAAAATGAAATCAAGGTTTAGTGCCATGATTTTAGCCAAAATGTGGGGTTCTCTCTTTGCTAGACTCTCTTTTTGCATCAAATCCACGTGAACATATTTCTTCACTTTGTTGTTCTTGTACCACTCCTTTCCTTCCTCCTCTAGGACCCATTTTATCCCAAAAGTGGGTCGAGGTATTTGCAGCGAGGAGGATTCAGCTTGATCTTTTCTTCCCCTTTTTTGACCTTTCTGTGAGGTGGACACTTTTTCTTTCCCTTGTCATGCTTTTGGTGCCATTCTACCTGAGGTTAAAATAGATTCATGTTAGCTCATCTCAAAAGATTTAATTAACAAACCAACAGTAGTGGAACCAGCGCACACTTAATTTGTAGGCACAAACTAATCAAGTGAGTGATGTCGAATACTCAGACTTCATCAACCTTCATTTAGACGATATGTTCCAACAACATGATCAGCACAAACATAATTTCATGTCATCTTAACTATTCTTTCCAACTCTATTTAATGTAATCTTTACTATACTTTCATGTTTGGATTAATGCACTTTTTGAACAAGACTACTACATAGAGATCGTATCAAGTTATTGCATAAAAATAAGCACGACATCTTATGTTTGTAGTCAATCATGATCGGCATCACGATGAACGAGTTACTCAAACATTTAAGCTTTCAACTTTCAAGAATATGCATTAACTTGACAATTTCGATTCTATGAAAAATATGACAGTGCATAACAATCAAGTACAAGTCGGAACAAAGTCAAGAACACCCACACGTATTCTTTCACTCAACTAGATGTATCATGACAAACCAACCACATTCCAATCACCAACACCACTTCAACATCTAACAAATCATTATAAACGTAGTATTTCAATAACTACGGAATATAAAAGAATAACTTACTTGGAGATAGTTCGGGAAGATGATCTTGTAAGATTAGATGAGCAAAAAGAAAAGTTTTGAGATATTTGGGAAGCTTAGGCGGCACCTAGGTTGAGCAAACAAGTGTGTTTTGTTCTAATGTTAAAGATCTATTTATAGAACGAGCCATGGGTCGGGTTTGACCCATGTAAAATAGGGTTAGGAGACCAAAAAGCATAAGTAGGCGGCGCCTAATGCCTTGCCTATGCTTAGCATAGGCGGAACCTTTAGAAAAGCCTAGTTGGACATAGGCGACGCCTATGCTATGGCCTAGTTGGGCATAGGCGGCTCCTATGCTATGGCCTAGTTGAAACAGTGAGCATAGGCGGTGCCTATGCTATTGCCTAGTGTAGCATAGGCGGCACCTAATGCTTTGCTTAGATTTGCATAGGCCTTGCCTTTTCCGTTGCCTAGTTGAGGCAGTGAGCATAGGCAATTACATAGGCCTTGCCTTGTTCATTGCCTAGATTTGTATAGGCCTTGCCTTTACCGTTGCCTAGTTGAGGAAGTGAGCATAGGCAATTACATAGGCCTTGACTTGTTCGTTGCCTAGATTTGCATAGGCAATGCCTAACCGATAGCCTTTCCTCCTTTATTCCTAACTTACCACCATTAACATGGCTCACTTTCAACTCAAAATTTAGGACCAATGTCCTCCTTTATACGTCTTGCACCTACCATTAATCAATAACAACAAAAACGATTAGAAGGATGGGTTGCCTCCCACCAAGCGTCTTAGTTTTGGTCGTGGCTCGACTCTTCTTTTTGGATTTTTTATTTAACAAAAACAAACTCCTAGTAAAATAAAATTATTAAAAACGATGGGTTTCCTCCGATGTAGCGCTTGATTTATTGTCGCGGCATTTTATAGTTACCTCGATTACTTAGACTTCATTGAGATATATGGTGCATCATTTTCTCAATGGATTCAGACGACGCTGATGCTTAATTGTGGGCATGGAATCTTCTTCGAGATGAATCTTGTGCATACATATCCCAGGAGGGATACCAATTATATCATCAATAATCCAACCAATGGCTCTCTTGTACCTTTTCAGAATAGAGATGAGAGCCGCTACTTGTTGTTCACCTAAATCATCCGCAACAATCACCGGAAGTGTATTTCTACTTCCCAAGAACGCATACCTTAGATGAATGGGGAGCTCTTTCAATTCTAGGACTGGTGGCTCTTCAATGGAAGTCTTCTCTGTTGGTAAAGGTCGATTCTTAAGATCAAGGTCCAGCTTCTAAGGGGCATGAGAATAGAACCCTATTCCTGTTAGAGCACAAATAGTTTCTTCATAATCTTCAACATCCTCACGATCAATATTCAAAAGCACAGCAGACAATGGCTCAACAGTAAGCTGCTTCTCTACAGATAATTCTTTCTCATCCTCATGATAAACATCTACTATAGCAAGCACATTCATATCCTTAGGCTGATTCATTGATTTGCATACATCAAAATGGACCACTTCGTCATTCAGCCGAAATAAAAGCTTATTAGCTCTTAAATCAATAAGCATGCTTCCAGTTGTGAGGAAAGGACAACCAAATATTATGGGAACTTCAGCATCTACCTCGCAATCCAAAATAACAAATTCTGCGGGAAAAATGAAGGTAGAAACCTTCACCAGTACATCATATAAAATACCAACAGCTCGTTTTACCGACCTATCTGCCATCACGAGCCGCATATTGGTTGGTGTAGGATCGCCGAACCCCAACTTTTTGTAAATGGATAGCGGCATCAAATTGATTCTAGCTCCCAAATCGCACAACGCCTTAGCAAAATCCAAAGATCCAACAGTGCAAGGAATAGTAAAAGCACCAGGATCTGCCTTCTTCTGAACTAACGATCTTGTAGCGATTGCACTGCAATGATGAATATTATCTGCCAGCTCATAGCTTGCTGCCCATTTCTTTGTCAAAAGGTCCTTCATGAATTTCGCATACCCAGGCATCTATTCCAGTGCCTCCGCCGAAGGAACATTAATAGTCAGCTGCTTCAACATAGTCATGAATTTACTGAACCTGGTCTCATCAACTTTCTTCTTCAGTCTCTAAGGAAAATGTGGTGGTGGAAGAGGAATAGTTTTATCCACCACTTCCTTTTTATCTTGCTTCCGATTATCGATCTTGACATGCTGCAGACATCTAGGGGTAACATCCTGAACGTTCTCTTCAGCTTCTACATCATCATCACAATCTGCGTCAATAACATTCTCTGCTATATCATCAACTACCTGCTTACTTTGGATGGATATTCTAGCACCTTACCACTCCTAGTAGTAATAGCCATACATGATCCATCATTCCTTGGGTTTTTCACAGTGTCGCTAGGTAAGGTGTCATCCTTTCGTTGATTGAATGCTGCTGATAGTTGCCTCAATTGTTGTTCCAACTGTTTTATTGAAGTGGAATGCGAGTCAACCAATTGATTTATTGATGACAAATCATTCTTTACCTCATTTACTCCCGTATTGGTTTCCTCCACTCCTTTCAATATCTTAGCCAACATATCTTCCATAGACATCTTCCCAGAGCCATCTGTCGCGGCCTCACGGTTTCCAGGAGGAACATACAAACCACTCCTGTCAGTCTTATTCTTCCAACTACCTTGATCACGGTTCTTGTTTCCAGATATATCATAACAGTTCCGACCTTGGTTTGCTTGGGCATTGCCTAGGAAACCCCCCTGATTATTCGAGTAATTTGCTTCTTCTCCAGAATCGGAATCATCTCTACCTTGTGACACAACAACTTTGACTTTTTTGGTTTTCCCTGATAATAAATGCTTGGTAAGAAGATCCATCTGCGTTTTCATATGCGCCATATCTTGATCACGTTCCTCTTCTCTTCGCCTTTGTTCTGCAGTAATGCCAATAGATACAGTAGATCTTGCTACCTCAGAATCCCTGGTATGTCAAGTTCTACTCTGCTTTCTCATACGATCTAGCATATCACTTGCCTGAATAAAAGTAAGGTCCATGAATGACCCTCTTGCAACATTATCAACCACTGGCTTAGTCATCGAAGTCAAAGACCTGTATAATATCTCCATCAAGTGGACATTGGTCATATGATGATTTGGGCACCGCATAAGCTTCTTCTTAAACCTCTCCCATGTTTCGTGGAGAGCTTCAGTTGGAAGCTGTCGAAAATTGCTGATCTCGTCTCTTAATTATGCTCTCTTGGATGGCGGAAAAAATCTTTCCAGAAAAGCATCTTTTAGTTGCCTCCAATTAGTAATAGAGTCAGGAGTTATCCCGTTCAACCATAGAGTTGCCTCCCCAGACAGAGACAATGGAAATAAGTGCAGCGGAATTGCATTCTGTCCAACTCTTGGATTGTCAAATGACTTGCATGTAGATATAAAATTAATCAGATGCATATTCGGATCATCGCCTGCAAGTCCACCAAATAACCCCTTGAGTTGCAATAGTTGAATCATGGTGCTAGTGATATTGAACTTGGCTCTAGGTGCCAAGGTTGGAGGAATAATAGCCCCTGTGGCACCAGCCCCATCCAAATCGTCATCATCATCATCAAAAGAAATCTGCACAGCTCGGCGATCAGGGCTCAATCTAGCTTGACAATTTCTTCTGTTCATAGGTTCTGACACCTCATCAGCATGCCTTGGGTTTAGTAACTCATCATCACCCAGGTCCTTATCATCATAATTTGTTGCTCGCCCTGGGTGATCAATATTCTGCTGATGCACTTGAGCAGCGGCTAATGCAGCTAATCTATCCTACTCTTGTTGAGCAGCCCTTCTTTCAATATCTCGTTGCGCCTCTATCCTTCCAATAAGTTGCGGTTCAGGATTTATGGGTAATAATGGCTGACCCAAACTTTGAGTATTTGGTATGCACTGAACAAAACCTAATTAAAACAAAAACAACAAACGAAAAGTAAAATTCAAGAATCTTTGACCAAAGGGTCTAGTAACTATCACAAACTTAGTTGACAATCGTATTCCCCGGCAACGGCGCCAAAATTTGATAACGCCCAAACAACAGCTCTCGTAAGAGTGTAAGCGGTGGATGTCAAATATAGAACCCAACTGGGTTGGGTGTCGAATCCCACAGGAAATACTTGGTCACTAAGTGTTACAATTATTAGTAGACTGTTTGTCAAATATTCTATGGAAAAGGGGGGATTGTTTTAGGCGTGAATTAATGCTATCAAAGTAATGAATGAGACGATGTATTTAGTAAGATTTAATCACAGAGAATAATAAGTTAGGTTTATGTCCACCTTATGAGTTCTACGTATCTATTAACTATGAGTAATGCGGAATTTAGACATGCATGCACTTATAGAGATTCGTATTCTAATGGTAAATCCTAGTGTTTCTCAACAATCAAGGATTATTTCACCTTAAATCTCTCGATCCTAAAACGTATAACTAATGGTACGAACTCTCCAATAAAGTTAATCCGGTTAAGGCATTAACGTGTAAATAAGTGTTGGTAGCCCTATTTCCTTGTCACACTCTCTTTTCCAAACATATAACTTTTCTCTCGAATAAGTTAATGCTATAATGGCATGTTCTCTATGTTTGCAACCATGAGAATTAAATTAAAACGAAGAGAGTAATGATATAAGTAGCATACACATCAAGAATTCACAAACTCATAGTAATAGATAGTATATCACAAGGTTTCCATAACCCTAACAAAGAAGTTTAGCTACCCATGATTACAACGAGAATCACAATAGACATAATCATCATACCACAACTCGAATAATCTTCACAATAGGATGATTTGAACATCAAAGAAGAGTTTCACGTTTTTCTCTATTCGTTGCTCAAGAGTTTGTCGTGTTTTTCTCTGTCTTAACTTGCAAAATCTGTAAACTGAATAATGCTAAAGTGTCGAATGAAAGGAATCGAATCAATGCTGAAAAATTAAGCAAATAAGGTTTTTATAACATCCTTGTCCTACTAAGTTACTGCTGCACCCCTAAGTATTTAAAAATACTGCTTTTGCCCAGGACAAATTCTCCATGCGTCACATTTAGTCCACAAGCTTCCAAAAGCTGCCTTTGCTCTTATATGAAGTTTTCCTTTGCTGCCCAAAGGTCCACAAAGTGCTGAGATCTTCATCATTAATACCAGAAAACATGCTAATCACATAGTTTAGCTCACTTACGGGAAAATGGACTAAAAGTGCAGGAATTATATATTTTATCCTCCAAACATAACCTAAAATATGGGTAAATTATGGTTCTTAGAGGTGTAAACACGCCCAACATCAATGTTGCAGGAGGGTCATTCATGGACCTTACTTTTATAGAGGCAAGTAATATGCTAGATCGTATGACAAAGCAGAGTAGAGCTTGGCATACCAGGGATTCTGAGGTATCAAGCTCTACTGTATCTATTGGCTTGATGGCAGAACAAAGGCGAAGAGAAGAGGAACGTGACCAGGATATGGCTCACATGAAAACGCAGATGGACCTTCTTACCAAGCATTTATTATCAGGGAAGACAGAAAAGGTTAAGGCCGTTGTATCACAGGGAAGAGATGAATCCGATTCTGAGGAAGAAGCTAACTACTTGAATAATCAGGGGGGTTTCCGAGGCAATGCCCAAGGAAACCAAGGTCGGAACTATTATGATAAATCTGGATACAAGGACCGCGATCAAGGTAGTTGGAAGAATAAGACTGACAGGAGTGCTTTGTACGTTCCTCCTAGAAACTGTGAGGCTGTGGTATCTGGCTCTGGGAAGATGTCTATGGAAGATATGATGGCTAAGCTGTTGAAAGGAGTGGAGGCAACCAACACAGGAGTAACTGAGGTAAATAATGATTTGTCATCAATAAATTAATTGGTTGATTAACATTCCACTTCAATAAAACAGCTGGAACAACAATTGAGTCAACTATCAGCGGCACTCAATCAAAGAAAAGTTGGTACCTTACCTAGTGCCACTGTGCAAAATCCAAGGAATGATGGATCATGTATGGCTATTACTACTCGGGGTGGTTAAGTATTGGAAAATCCATCCAAAAGCAAGCAGGTGGTTGATAATACAGAAGAGATTATCATTGAAGCAGATTGTGATGATTTTGTATAAGCTGAAAATCAGAATGAGAACGTTCATCACACCACACCTAGACGTCACCAGCCGGAAAATATTGATAATCGAAATCAAGATAGAAAGGAAGTAGTGGAGAAAACTATTCCCCTTCCACCACCACCTTTTCCTCAGAGACTGAAGCAAAAAGCTAATGACACTAGGTTCAGTAAATTCATGACTATGTTGAAGCAGCTGACTATTAATGTGCCTTTGGTGGAGGCGCTGGACCAGATGCCTGGGTACGCGAAATTCATGAAGAACCTTTTGACAAAGAAGCGGGAAGGAAGCTATGAGCTGGCAGAGAATGTTCATCATTGTAGTGCAATAGCTACAAGATAGTTAGTTAAGAAGAAGGCAGATCCTGGTGCTTTCACTATTACTTTCACTGTTGGATCCTTGAATTTCGCTAAGGCATTGTGCGATTTCGGAGCTAGCATCAATTTGATACCGCTATCCATTTACAAAAAGTGTGGGTTAGGCGATCCTACACCAACCAATATGTGACTTATGATGTCAGATAGGTCGGTAAAATGACCTGTGGGTATCTTATATGATGTATTTGTGAAGGTTTCTACCTTCATTTTTCCTGTAGACTTTGTTATTTTGGATTGCGAGGTGGATTCTGAAGTTCCCATAATCTTGGGATGCCCTTTCCTCGCAACAAGAAGTATGCTTATTGATTTACGAGCTAATGAGCTTTTATTCTGGATGAATAATGAAGTGGTCCATTTTGATGTATGCAAATCAATGAAGCAGCCCAAAGATATGAATGTGTTCTCTGTAGCTAATATTTATTATGAGGATGAGAAAGAAGTATCTGTAGAGAAGCAGCTTATTGTTGAGCCATTGGCTACTGTGCTTATGAATTTTGAGGGTGAAGATGTTGAAGAGTATGAAGAAACTATTTGTGCTCTAACAGGAATGAGGTCATATTCTCATACTCCTAAGAAGCTGGACCTTGATCTTAATAATCGACCTTCACCACCAGCGAAACCATCCATTGAAGAGCCACTAATGCTAGAATTAAAGTAGCTACCAAGTCATCTAAAGTATGCATTCTTGGGAAGTGGGAATACACTTCCGTTTATTGTTGCAACTGATTTGTGTGAGTAGCAAGTAACGACTCTCACCTCTGTTCTGAAGAGGTACAAGAGAGCCATCGGTTGGACTATTGCTGATATAATTGGTATCCCTCCTAGGATATGTATGCATAAGATTCATCTCAAAGAAAATTGTGTGCCCACCATTGAGCATCAACGAAGTTTGAATCCACCTATGCAAGAGGTAGTGAAGAAAGAAATTATTGAGTGGTTAGATGCAGGGGTGGTGTATCCAATCTCAGACAGTAAATGGGTGAGTCCGGTGCAATGTGTACCATAGAAAAGGGGCATGACGGTAGTCACAAATGAAAAGAATGAATTAATTCCACTTAGACCTGTCACAGGGTGGAGAGTGTGCATGGACTACCGGAAGCTAAATTCGTGGACGCTAAAGGATCACTTCCCAATGCCATTCGTGGACCAAATGCTTGATCGATTGGCAGGGAAGGGATTGTTTTGTTTCTTAGATGGTTATTTCGGGTATAATCAGATTTGCATTGCTTCGAAAGATCAGGAGAAGATGACTTTTACATATCTGTATGGTACGTTTGCCTTCAAACGAATGCCATTTGGGCTATGTAACGCACCTGCCACTTTTCAGCGATGTATGATGTCCATCTTTTCTGATATGGTTGAAGACACCTTGGAGGTGTTCATGGACGATTTTTCAGTTGTAGGTGAGTCATTTGAATCATGCTTGGCAAATCTGAGTATGGCTTTGCAAAGATGTGTTGAATTCAACTTGGTGCTAAATTGGGAGAAGTGCAATTTTATGGTTAAGGAAGGCATTCTTCTCGGGCATAAAGTCTCTGAAAGGGGAATCGAGGTTGATCGAGCCAAAATTGAAGTTATCGAGAAACTACCACCTCCAATTTCTGTAAAGGGAGTTCGTAGTTTTCTCGGTCATGCAGGTTTTTATCAGAAGTTTATTAAAGACTTCTGTAAGATTGCTAGTCCATTATGCAAACTTTTGGAGAAGGATTCAAAGTGAGACTTCAATGAAGATTACTTGAAGGTATTTGAATGCCTCAAAGGAAAGCTAGTTGAAGCTCCTATTATTGTAGCGCCCGATTGGTCTCTACCTTTTGAAGTGATGTGTGATGCAAGTGGGGTAGCTTTGGGTGTTGTACTTGGTCAGAAAAGAAAAAGGCTATTTCATCCAATATACTATGCAATCAAGGCCTTAAATGGAGCACAGAAGAACTATACCATCACGGAACAAGAGCTTCTAGCAGTTGTTTATGCTTTTGAAAAGTTCCATGCTTACTTGTTGGGAAACAAAGTGGTGGTTCATACAGATCATGCAGCTCTGAGATATTTAATGGCAAAGAAGGATGCTAAGCCAAGGCTAATTCGGTGGGTGTTATTGCTTCAAGAATGTGATTTCGAGGTAAAGGATAGAAAAGGTTGTGAAAACCAAGTAGCTGATCATCTATCTAGACTTGAGAATGAGCACATAGCACAACCCGACCTTGAGATTGATGATGCATTTCCTGATGAAGAGATCTTAGCTACTATGGTGAAAGACTTACCGTGGTATGCAGACTTTGCAAACTTGGTGGTGAGTAAAGTGATTCCTGAGCATCTCTCCTTTCATCAAAAGAGAAAGTTCATACATGATGTGGAACACTATTTCTAGGATGAGCCATATCTTTTTCGACGATGTGCTGATGGTGTTATTAGACGATGCATATCAGATGAGGAGGTGCCTAGCATATTGGAAGCAAGTCATACTTCCTATGTTGGGGGTCACCATGCAGGTGATCGAACAACCAGAAAGGTATTGCAAAGCAGCTATTATTGGCCTTCATTATTCAAGGATGCCTATGATTTTGTGAGAGGATGTGATCAGTGTCAGAGGCAAGGCGCGATTTCAAAGCACCATGAGATGCCCATGTCTAAAATTCATGAAGTAGAGCTATTTGATGTGTGGGGTATTGATTTCATGGGCCCATTTATGAGTTCGTTTGGGATGAAATATAGCCTAGTTGTTGTGGATTATGTATCCAAATGGATCGAAGCAGTAGCGCTGGCTGATAATGAATGTAAGCGTGTTGTAGCATTCTTAAAGAGAAGTATCTTCTCTTGTTTTGGGGTACCACGTACCATTATAAGCGATGGAGGATCACACTTTTGCAACAAATTGTTCAGAGCCGTGTTGGTGAAATATGGGGTCAAGCAACATAATGTAGCTTCACCTTACCACCCACAGACTAGTGGGCAGGTAGAGGTTTCTAATCGGAAGATCAAGCTGATCCTTGCTAAGACTGTAAATGCTAGTAGGAAAGATTGGTCCCGAAAGCTGGACGATGCCTTATGGGCTTATAGAACTGCATTCAAGACACCAATTGGCATGTCACCTTACCAACTAGTTTATGGGAAGGCTTGTCACTTGCTAATCGAGCTCGAACATAAAGCACTGTGGGCGTTGAAGCGGCTTAACCTGAATTGGGATGATGCTATTAATCTGAGATTGGAACAGCTGAATGAGATGGAGGAATTCCATCTATATGCGTATGAAAGAGCAGACCTCTACAAGGAACAGATGAAAAAGTACCATGATCGAAGGATTATCCAACGAAACTTTCAGAAGGGTGATTTGGTACTTCTTTTCAACTCCAGACTGAAGCTATTTCCAGGTAAGTTCAAGTCTAAATGGTCTGGTCCATTTAAAATTAGGCAAGTCTACTCGTCTGGAGTAGTAGAGTTACAAAACAATGATGGTGGTATCTTTAAGGTGAATGGCCAACGAGTGAAGCCATATATCAGTCCACTTGATTCGATAAAATGGATGGCCACCATCTATCTCGATGAAGTCTAAGTAATCAAGATAACTATGTCGTGCCGTGACAATAAATCAAGTGCTACATGGGAGCAACCCATCGTTTTTAATCATTCTGTTTTACTAGGATTTTTTTTTTGTTAAATAAAAATACAAAAAAAAGGAAGAGTCGAGCCACCACCAAAACTAAGGCGCTTGGTGGAAGGCAACCCATCCTTCTAATCGTTTTTATTGTTTTTGATTAATTGTAGGTGCAAGACATACAAAGGAGGGGATTAGTCCCAAATTTTGATTTGAAAGTGAGCCATGTTAAAGGTGGTATGTTAGGAATGAAGGAGCAAAGGCTATCGGTTAGGCATTGCCTATGCTAATCTAGGCAATGGACAAGGCAAGGCCTATGCTAATCTAGGAAATGGATAAGGCAAGGCCTATACCATTGCCTATGCTCACTGCCTCACATAAGCAACAGACAAGGCATTGCCTATGCAAATCTAGACAACACCATAGGCGCCGCCTATGCCAAACTAGGCAATACCATAGGCGCCGCCTATGCCATTGCCTATGCTCACTGTTTCAACTAGGCCATAGCATAGGCGCCACCTATTCCCAACTAGGCAATAGCACAGGAACCGCCTATGCCTAACTAGGCATTGACAAAGTCGCCGCCTATGCTAAGCATAGGCAAAGCATTAGGCGCCGCCTACTTATGCTTTTTTTTCTCCTAACCCAATTTTACATGGATAAAACCCGACCCATGGCTTAGTCTATAAATAGATCTTCAACCTTAGAACAAAATACACTTGTTTGCTCAACCTAGCCACCGCCTAAGCTTCCCAAATCTCTCAAAGTTTTTCTTTTTGCTTATCTAATCTTGCAAGATCATCTTCCCGAACTATCACCAAGTAAGTTATTCTTTTATATTTCGTAGTTGTTGCAATACTATGCTTATAATGTTATTTTAGATTTTGAAGTGGTGTTTGGTGATAAAAATATAAATGGTTTGTTATGATACATCTAGTTGAGTGAAATACTTCGTGTGGGTGCTCTTGACTTTATTCCGACCTGTATTAGATTGTTATACATTGTCATATTTTTATGAAGTCGAAATTGTGAAATTAATGCGTAATCTTGAAAGTTGAAAGCTTGAATGTTTGAATGACTCGTTCATCGAGACACCGATCATGATTGACCACAAGCATAAGAAGTTGTGATTATTTTTATGCAATAACTTGATACGATCTCTATGTGGTGGTTTTGTTTAAAAAGTGCATTCATCCAAACATGAAAGGATATTCAAGATTACATGAAAGTATGACTGTGCTAAACATGTTGTTGGAACATATCACCTAAAAGTATGTCGATGAAGTCTGAGTAATCGACATCACTCACTTAATTAGTCTGTGCCAACAAATTAAGTGTGGGGTGGTGCCTTTACTGTTTGTTTTTTGATTAAATCTTCCGAGATGAAGTTAACATAAATCTATTGTGATCTCAGGTAGAATGGCACCAAAAGGACGACAAGGAAAAGAAAAGTGTCCACCTCACTGAAAGGTTAGAAAAGGGGAAGAAAAGAGCAAGCTGAGTCCTCCTCGCTGCAAATACCTCGACGCACTTTTGGAATAAAGTGGGTCCTAGAAGAGGAAGGAAAGGAGTGGTACAAGAACAACAAAGTAAAGAAATATGTTCACGTGGATTTGATGCAAAAGGAGAGTCTAGCAAAGAGAGAACCCCGCATTTTGGCTAAAATCATGGCACTAAACCTTGCTTTCATTTTCCAAGATATGGGGGAATGCAATCTTGATCTAACACGTGAGTTTTATGCCAATTGGTCCCCAAAGACTACCGGAAGTGAAGTGAAGATTCGGGGCCAAGTCTTGCAACTGAATGCGAAGTTCTTCAACTCTTTTTTGGGTCTTCCAACTATGGATCCAGCGCCGCTCAAGGAGCTTTACCACAGACCTCCCTACAGGGCAATCAGACACACGCTGTGCGGAACAAGGTCCATGGACCGATGAATTTATCACAAGGATAACGGTCGTCACAATACATTACCGTATGCTTCCTTGAACAGAGAAGCTCGTATATGGTTGAGGATAGTCAACTCTTGCTTGATTCCTGGGACACAGTACACAAAGATCACACGTGATAGAGTATGCTTGGTGTACTCTCTAATGACGAATATCCCCATCAACATTGGTGCGGTTATACGATCATCAATGTGTAAGGCAAGGCTGTACAAAAGGTCCAATTTCATCTTTGGCAATTTGTTAACTGCGATCTTAAGGAAGGAGCACATTGAAGAGGAAACTGTAGATCATAAGCTTCCACACAACCCAAAGAAGGTTGATCTCATGAAAGTGAAAGAGCCTGAAACTGGCCATGGCATCAGCTTTACCACTGCAGAAAGACATGCTCGAGATGAAAGTTTTTTTCTCCATCTATATGGCATGACTCAGTTTACCATGATGAGTGGGGGTCGTATTTCGACTGATGCAGAGCTCCAGTAGTTGGATTATGACTACCCAATGAATGAGCATGCGCGGGCCATGTGTGAAGTGGGGGTACACTTTGAGGAACCTCTCGATGATGAAGTGCCAACTGACGATGATCGCCGACGGTCAGACTCAGATGTGGAGGACAACTCTGAGGATGACGACTCTGATGACGATTCTGATGCAGGGGGTATGACCCCAGACATAGAGCAGGTGTCCGACTAATCAGGTTTTCCTTATTTATTTTCCACTAATGGTAGTGTGTCCCGTCTAAGTGTGGGGTGTTGGTATTTGTATGCTGTATTATACTCCTTTGCCTACATTTATTGTTGTTTTTGTTTGTTTGAATTAGTCATAGTTAATTAGTCGTAATTAGATTTTTTAGATTTTGCATGAAATTGTTCTGATAGATGGCATGGTAGTATAATAAGAGTTTGTGCTAAATCATTATTATTGAGAAATTTAGGCTCTACATGTGACTCACTGTGTGATAATTGTGTTGTAATTCATTCATCTGTTGGGTCCAGAATCTATAATGCTCCCAATTAAGTTGACCATGTGCCTTGTGTGTATGAGGATATAGTAGATTCTATGTTGTTACTGATGCTAGAACTTGTCTGGTGTGTGTGTAAAGCAAAATAAAGAGTGTGACTTTAGGAGATGATTTAGGCATTTCTTTGGCAGCCTGTAATTGTTTACCTTCTTTTTACCCACCCTTGTACATTATCCTAGTAAACCCCCTTTGAGCCATTAGCTATTTTCAAGACCATAATTTAATCCAAACTCCTAAGCGCTTTAAATTGTAGAACCAAGTAAGTAAAGAGTGTGTCAATATAAGAGAAAAATGGTAAAAGTAATGCCACAGAGGGTATTGGTACTTGAAAATAAGGTGAAAAAGAGTGGCTATCATAGGGATTCTTATAAAAAAAGAAAAAAAATATAAAAAAAAAATAATAGAAAAGAAAAAAATATATATATAAATAAGAGAGTTGTATATTCTCATCTTTGTGTTTCTGAGTGAATAACTAATTGGATGAATAGGGGTTGGTAGATGAAAAGAAGGAAGAGGGGTTGTTAAAAGCTAGTGTAAATGGCAAAATGTAGTGTATTAAAGCGCTTAGGGAACATAGTCACTATTTCTGGCCAAAATAGTCCTACCTGTCCCTTAGCCTACATTACAACCCTATAAAAACCTATTTGATCCTAAGCTTAGCATTCTGATATTAGTGGAGCATTACACTAAGGGCAAGCCTATGGTCATCAGTTGCAATATAAGAATTCTTTGTGAGAGTGAGAGTAAGGAGAGTCTTATACCCATGTTTCGAAAAATGTAAAACTATGAGCGATTATGGGTGATATCTTGTGTGACACACACATGGTTGATGATTCTTGGGTAGTGTTATGTGATTCTTTGCGGTTTAACTTATGGATACGAATTAACCAACCTCACGAGTCTATGTTGGAGGTTGAATTGTTTCTAGTAGTGATCAAGAAACCTGCTCTTTGTTAATAATTGTCGTGCTTGTCTTGAGGATAAATTTTATGTTGCTGTTCTGAAATTTTAGTTAGGTGTTTGCATGGATGTTATATTTTGTTCGAGGACGAACAAAGATTTAAGTGTGGGGTGTTGATGTTGGGCGTATTTACACACATAAGCACCATAATTTACCCATGTTTTAGCCAAGTTTTGAGGATAAAATATATAATTCTTGCACTTTTAGTCCATTTTCCTTTGAGTGAGTTGACCTACGTGATTAACATGTTTTCAAGTATTAATGATGAAGATTTCAGCACTTTATGGACTTTTGAGCAGCAAAGGAAAACTTCAAATTAGAGGGAAGGCAACTTTTGGACTGAAAGTGATGCATGAGAACTTTTTCCCGGGCAAACCCAGCATTTTTAAAGACTTAAGGATGCAGTATTAATTTAGTAGACAAGGACATTATAAAAACCCTATTGCTGAATTTTTCAGCAAGTTTTTAATCATTATTCAGTTTACAAAATCTGTAAGTTAAGACAGAGAAAAACGCTAAGGCAACACAAACGGCTAGAGGGCAAAACGTCAACCTCTTGTTTGACGCCAAACTCATCCCCATCGTGAGATTATTCTAACTTTGGTATGATGATGATGTATTTGTTGATTTTGGTTGTAATCATGAGTAGCTAAATTTCTCTGTTAGGATTATGCAAACCTTGTAAGATACTATCTATTGCTATGAGTTTGTGAATTCTTGATGTGTATGCTACTTATATCATTACTCTCTTCGTTTAAATTGAATTCTTATGATTGCAAACGTAGGAATATGCCAGTATATCATTAACTTGTTCGAGAGAAAAGTTACATGTTTGGAAAAGAGAGTGTGACAAGAAAATAGGGTTTCCAACCCCTGTTTACACGTTATTGCCTTAACCGGATTAACTTTCTTGGAGAGTTTGTACAATTCGTTATACATTTTAGGCTCGAGAGAGCTAAAGCGAAATAATCCTTGATGGTTGAGAAACACTAGGATTTACCATTAGAATACGACTCTTTATAAGTGCATGCTTGTCTAAATTCCGCATTACTCATAGTTAATAGATACGTAGAAATTACAAGGTGGACATAACCCTAACGTATTATTCTCTGTGATTAAATCTTACTAAATACATCGTCTCATTCATTACTTTGATATTATTAATTCACGTATAATCAAATCCCCCCTTTTTTCGTGGAATTTTTGACCAACAGTCTACTAATAATTGCAACACTTAGTGAAGAAGTATTCCCTGTGGGATTCGACACCCAACCCAGTAGGGTCTTATATTTGACAGTGACTGCTTACACTTTCTAACAAGAGCTGTAGTTTGGGCATTATCAATCAACACCAATTACACAAGATGATGTACTTCCATTCAACATATAGGATTCAACACTAGGTTGACAGAAATTGATCTTACAAGAAGAGTCAATTTGGTCATCAATAGAATCAACTAGTATATCCACACTTACAAAATGTACATCATCAACAAGAGCCAAAGAATAATTAGACTCATAAGTAAGTAAGCTACTACTCACACTCAATGGGATACTAGCCACACAATTATCATTCACATGCTCAAATGTGTAAGAGTTAGCTATTTTCCC